>OW240914.1:122534094-122544094 GCA_933207985.1 Pelobates cultripes | reverse complement strand
TCTGCATGAGCCGACCGGGGAGATCCAGAGATCTCCCCTGCCGGTCTCAATCCATTGGCGTGCCGCAGGGATTAGGGTGTGCCCAGGCACACCCGACACACCCCGTGCGCACGCCTATGGAAGTGAGGGATGGGGGAGACAGCCTACATGAAAAGTCAGCAAGGAGCAGGAAGGTAAAGTAAGAGAAGGAGCATAAAGGAGAAGGAACAGAAATGAGCAGGAAGGGACATCAAGGAGCAGAAAGGGTCAGAAATGAGCTGGAAGGGGCAGAAGGAGCACAAACGTAAAGTAGGAGAATGAACAGGAAGGGCCTGCAAGAGGCAGCAAGGAGCCGAAAGGGACAGAAGGAGCACAAAGGTAAAGGAGCAGAAAGAATCAGAAGGAGCACAAAGGTAAAGTAGGAGAAGTAGCAGAAAGGGTCTGCAAGGAGCACAAAGGTAAAGTAGAAAAAGGAGCAGAAAGGGTCTGCAAGGAGCAGAAGGGCACAAAATAAGCAGAAAGGTAAAGGAGCAGAAGGAGCCAAGGATAGAAAACAGTGTCAGAAGAAAAAGAAGACTGTCAAATGAAGGAGAGGAAAAGGAGATTGGAGCAGGAAGGACAAATTAAGTGAACCCTCCACTTTATTCTGGACACCACATCATAAGGCTTTGGTACCTGGGCCTTGCAGGGAAACTCTGGACCTTCTCATCTCCCCAGGTAAAAAAGATTTCAGTGTTAATGTGTTCACTTTTATTTACTGAGTGTCAGGAAGCACAGAGTGCCGCTGGGTAGGGGTGTTGCTGATTGGCTAGAGCGGTCAGCTGGCACTCTAAGCCAATCAGTAGCTACCCATTCATAAAAAAGTAAAAATATTTTATGAACCAGGAACTAGCGATTGGCTTAGAGTGTCAACTGCCCACTGACATCAATCTGCACTTCCTGACACTCTGTTTCAGAAGCCGAATACCACTGAGCGACCTGGAGCTGGAGGAAGCCTTTGGGGTTAAACCATTTGAGAGCGATTTAACCCCTTAAAGGAAAGAGAGCACCCAGGGGCTTCCTGGCATCATAGCATTTTCCTTTAGGTGAAGTTGTTATGGTGACCAGAATGGTCCTTTAATTTGCTTAAAGGAACACTATAGTGTCAGGAATACAAACATATATTCCTGACACCATAGTTGTGAAAACGCTATTCACCCTGGTTTTATGTGATAATGGCTATGCCCCTTCCCTTTCATGACACTGTCAAAAAGGTACCAAGCATGGATGTCATTACAATTATGCCCCCCCCTGGAAAAATTCCTGCGGACGCCCATGCCTGGGTATGTTGTGATTTGATGCCGAAGTGGCTGCTCCAATCCTAAAGGAATGGCCTGCCAATGATCCTGGATTTAGGCTTAATCTAACTAACAACATCCTAACATATCGCATGATTTTTTGAGTGGTCATTGGTTTGCCATGCAGGCTTAACAATGGTGAGTCTGGTTTAAATGTAGTGGAAGAACTTACCAGTGATTGAAATGCCTTGATTGGACACCAGTTATTACCTGTTTGGTAGAATGGAATTTTTGTAGGGTGTCCTATTTGGTTTGTTTTAGACTGTTTTATGGACAAAGATACGTGATCTTCTATTTTAACTAGATCACAATTTCTAAGTTACATTTGCATATCTGTGGATTTGTCAACCGTAACTCTCTTGGTTTTAAGAACTCGTAAAAAGCCAAGTATATGGCTGCTTTGATTATGATTGTCGTGTGGTGTTTAAAAGGTTTGGTGTCCAGCAAATCTAAGATTGCTCGGAAAATCTTACTATCTATAGGTAACCGTTTGGGAGTTTTATGGACCTGGAAGTCGTTAAATACCTTTATGGATGCTCTTCACTGGGTATGACCTCAGAAAGGAGTTATGACTCGGATAAGATGCTAGTAGGTAATGTTGGATACCTGTTAAAACAGTTTGATAGTATTGTAGGCCAATTTGAGTAAAATATGGCAAAAAGTTGTGAAACTGACAAAAGATTCTATGGAAAAAACATTTCAGTATATTGAAGTCTGCAACAAAATTCATAAACAGGTTATAGGCTCTTTGATACGCTATCCATGTATTTACGGATAAACCTGTTTGGGACAACAGTTTACTTTGAGCCATTAGATAGTTCAGTCCATTATTAACTCCCTGAACTTCGTTTTTTTTTGGATTGTGAGTTCACCGTAGGTTGTAACCGAAATAATTCCTGAAATTTAGATTGGGGCAAGGAGTCAGCTATTTCGTTATGCACTCCTGGAACATAAATGCATTCTAAGAAGAACTGATATGCAGCAGTCAACTAAGTCAGTTTCCTAATTAATTTCATAATGGTAAGAGACTGGGACCTTCCTTTATTAACAATAGGACAAGCTGCTAGGTTATCAGAGAAACACTTGACTCCTTGTCCCTTTCATGGCACCAGATGCTAGCTGCAACCACTATAGAAAATATTTGGAACATTGCCGATTCTGGAAAGTTTGCCAGCTGCATAGCATCAGGAGGCCATCTGGATTGTACCCACTCATCACCAAATATGGCTGCATAGCCTATTGAACCGGCAGCGTCTGTCCAAACAACTGGCAAATTATCCGAAATGGGTGGAATAAATAAAGATTTGCCATTCCATGTGATGAATTCTTTCCACATAGCCAAATCCGCTTTGGCCTGTATGTCAAAAGAAACCCTGGAGTCATCGGCTGGAAGGCCTTGCAGAAGATCAAGTATCCTGGAGATAAAGACACGACCTTTGAGTGAACTCAAAAATGGCTGGAGCTGTTTCCTGGTGCATGAATCATGATTGAGGCATGCTTGCATATATTCAAATATTCTTAGTATTTTGTCTTGTGGTAGACTTGCCTGTATTGATTCCAAATTAAGTGTAACCGCTAGAAAGGTGATTGTCTATTGTGTACTGTATGCCAACTGGTATGGTGTCAGATTTTTCAACAATAAGGAAATTGTCTAAATAGTGAATAATCATTGGGCACCTGTATGTATTAAGCAAGATCCAGCATAATATTTCAGCAAACATGTTGAAACAGCTTGGGACTACTCTTAGAACAAAACGTTAGTTTAGTAGCAAAGAAATATTGCTGATCCAACTTAACTCCATGCAGGTGCCATAGTGAAGGATGTATGGGTAGAAGTTTGAAAGCATTAGAAACATCAATCTTGCTTAAGTAAGCTCTCTTCACATAATCTATGATGGCTTTAATGGCATCATAAATTTTTGAGTATTGTAATGATAATTCATCAGAGGGAATTAGTGAATTTAGACTAGGGTTGGTAATGGCGTGTGGTGCCAAGAAGTCAATAAGCAATCTTTTTTTATTGTTGAATTTACCAGTTACTATGCCCCAGAGGACTGGACCTCTAGCATGCGAAAGGAGGTACCTTGAAGGGGCCTATCATAAAACCATTGGAAATTTCTTTATCCAACAGTAGCTGTACAGCAATGGGATCGTTTGAAGCAGACTGTAGATTAGGACATTCTACCGTGCCAGTTGGAAAGGACACTATGCCGTATGAAACCCTGAAGTAAAACCTATACATAGAAATTTAGTGAGATGACAAGAGGGGTGATCAGCCAAGTAATAATGCAGAATGCCAATCTTTATTGTTGATTTTATTTGTTTAGGCTACAACTTATTGGGGCACATAGTGTTTGTGTGGTCCCTGAAACATAAGGAACAAACATGAAGTAACCTGCAAGCACTAAAACCACAACACCCGGCATTGACATCATTACAGACCTGGGCCTTCCCTAGAAAGATAATGGGTCTTCCCATCTTATCTTTCAAATCTCTCTGCATAGGTCTATTAGGTAGGTCAGTGTGAGCCTTGATGGTGGAAAGAAGATTAACTTTGGTCGGGCAAAGGTTTGCAGAATGAGTGGAGGATGTACATATAGCACAACTAGGGACTTTGAGTCCTGCAAAATGCTTACAGAATGGTTCAGTGTCTAGCTAGCCCCAATAAGTAGCTACACTGAACTGTGCCAGAGTAGCGGCTGCTTTTGCAGAAAACTGCTTATGGTAGTCATAGTAGGCATAACCTCAATACTTATGCCCAAGGTCCACAATGTTATGCATATCTAAATCTAGTTCTTCTCTATGCGATGGTTGAGTAAAAAAAAAAATGACATCCCTGAACAGGTCAAAGGCCAGAATGAAGTCTGGGATAGTAATTTTTTTATTCAGTCTGGGGTCTCTGGTTTTAAGAACCACTGACAGGTGCCTGAAAGGATATGACTTATTTCCACTATGTTTTGTGATGCAATTAATAGAGACACCAAATTAACATCTTTGCCCTCCAAGATATCTTTCCTGAGATTCAAGGGGACAAGATGTGCGGGTGTGATGATCTTGGTTAACAGACTAGTTATTGATGATAAATTTGCATTACCCAGCTGTGCAGGTTCTGGTTGTGGGACAGGTAAACTAATGACTGGGTCAGCGGTGTGGCTGGGGGTGTGAGCTGTTTCCAGATTTTCCAATCTGTTGTTCATACAGGAAACGGAAGCCATTAGGTATGAGACCATGCCACAAAGTTCAGTCAATTTACTTTGTATGGTGCACTCTTGGCTGGTGCCTGGTCTTTCACTATCGTTATGTTTTCATCAAACAAAATAGTTCCGCTTTCCTAGTTGTAGCAAGGAGAGGTATGCTTCTGGTTTGTTGGCCTCTTGGTGACGATTACCAGATATAAGACAGAATGGGAGTGACTTATGAAGCCCTGACTAATAACATTGCGAGGGTATAGCTATGAGTTTGGCCAATGGGTTATATTCATCTAAAATGGGGAATAACATTGGCCTCGCAGGTCCCCTACCCAAAGGCGACTAAATCAATGAAATTAGTAATGGTACAATAGATTATTGTAAAAACAAAATCCTTTATTCAATTAAAAAATCTAAAAAGTAATGTCCATAACGCGTTTCACCATGTAAACTTTCTCAAATGGAATGATAATAGACAACCTGGCTAAATAGGGCTTATATAGGGGAAAAGGTAGTTTAAAAATGGCACCAAAATTACATCCAAGGCTGTCCTCCAATCAGCAAGCATCATTATTATATACATTAAAAAATTCAATAAACAGTAGAATATATTAATAAATATTGGTTTATAGACCAATAGCAACATATTTGTTTTTAAAAATGAGCATGCAATGAGTAGTTTCGGCTGTTTAAAATGAAATAAATACTATAAATAGTAAATTAATCATGGCAGCCATCTTGTTTGGGGAGAGTAATAAAGGCAAATGCCATCTACAGGGGGAGGGAGAACTAGGCAGCCATATTTAAGGGTAAACATCCCTGTAACAGTGATTAAAATTCTTCATAATACATAATAATAACATACATAGAAGGCTTGGCCTGTAATTGTGGGAGGTACATTTATTTTTCCCTGCTTAAACCCCGTGAGCCCCTATTCAGCCGTCAGCGACATTTCCGGAGTACTTTGTTTACTTCCAGTTCACGTGTTACCGACATCATTCTACATGCGCGGGCAGTGCTGGAGGTTTGCAGGTGAACCCAGGAAGTGAGTGTTCACGGCGAGGTCCACTTCTCGGTTGCGATATATTAAGTACAGATTCCCCCCCACTGATGCATATCATGCCCACCCGGCACACATTCTTTTCCGGGTCCACAGCCCCTCTCTTCACCGGGCCCGGAAAAAAGGGGGGGCTGACTCACACACACTGACTGCCGCGATTCTAGTACACATAGTACTACACGCTAAATGCCGAGCCCCTCTCCCCTGGTTCACGCCAGTCACACTGGCAACACGATCTCCCCACCGTTCGCGCGGTTCACCTCTCACACGGGGAGGTACCACAGTGGATCCCTCCCATCAGCCCCAGCCACCCATCGAATGCTAAGAATTATTATATGTTTATAATCGGAATAATCCAAAATTGTCTTTATTTACAGTTTTGATATCATTACATGTGTTTGTGTTTAAAAAAAAAAAAAATTAGGCTGCATTTGTTAGTTTGGTTTTACTGGCATGCATCTCTAAAATTAACCCTGATTATGTACAAACTGGAATAACAGGCACTTGTAGTAAAATATAAACACTTTCCAAATCACTATTATATACTTGTGCAACATTTTGGTGTTTCTCTCAATGTAATATCTGAGTGCTGGGCGGAAACATTTGCCGGCTTATAATTCATATAAGAACTTTGGATATCTATTTCACAGTTCTTTGGTTGTATCTGGCTACCTTGTTTATTATTAAGTTTAACGATACAGTCAATTTCATTTATAGTTCGACTATTCCGTTCAGTTAGGCTTGTATCAGTTTCATATGCCGGGTAGTCAGTCTGTTTGGCTTAAGTCAACACCTTGTGGTTTTACTATACCGGTCGGCAACTTCTTGTGATATATTACAAACTTTTCAATTTTGCATATATATGTTTCTTTGCTCTGGACCTTCTTGTGGGGTATATTTATTGTCATGTATTAACTGCTGGTAAATCACTGTCCTAGCAGCAGTGGCTAACTCAGGTCATACAACGCGGGGAAAAAATCGTTCTCCATTAGGTCAGTTAAATGTCATTACTAAAGTACTTCTTATAGCTCGTCGCATACTTTACTTTGTTTAGTAATATGTTATACAAGTTATTTATATACTCAGCCCGGTCTTATGCATGGTCTATTGCTAACTAAGCCGTTCAGTATTATTTTAAGTGACATTATATACGTTTATATGTTGTTTTCTCCCCTCTGTTAAGATATTACTGACACTGAGTACAAACGGGCCTTATTGGTTAAACGCAACTACAGCATATTAGGAGTTCTGGTTATCGCCCTACCAAATCTTCTTAACAATATTTTCTTTTCTCTTCTCTCCACGTATATGGTTAGTATCTACTATTTTGCTTGGAGGGAAATTTTCTATGGTTTCACCTATGGGTTAGGTTGTAAATTAAATTTGTGACATGTTTTAGGTTCAAGTAAGGATTATTCGTTCCACTTCAGTATATGTCATACAAGACAAACATCAGGTACGTTAACTGTTTAAACCCAGGCAGGTGCACAAGTAGGTTTGAGCTCTCGCCAAATTAGGTATGGTCCCATAGGCCTCTTCGCCCATAAGTCAAGTGGTCCCGCAAGGCATGCGGTTAGCCCTTCCGTTCAGAAGTTCGTGCCCAATCACACCAATACATAGTTATAGCCTTGCATCATGTCATAGTAAGTGCCTCACCCTTCACGGCCAATCGTTTTACATTCTTTTACGTGTCACCGAGAGGCCAACACCACGCCACCCACCTCAGTGCACAAAGGCCCCTAAGCCCCCGCCACCCACAAGCCAAATCATAGGTGAAGCCCTGGCAAGTAGTCAGGGCTTCACCTGTCACCAACATAAACTAGTTAATACAATTTTGCCAGTAGGCACTATCCTAGTATGCTGGGCAACTACTCTTCTATACGGTAACATACTAACTTTGTCCATCTGTCTCACTTTCATAGCATGTCTAACGCTTCTACACAAGAAGATGATCTGTCGGTGGCCAGCACCCCACTCAGACCAGGCTCGCAGAGACAACTCAATCCACCAAGTCCAGCTTCCAGCTATCGTTCCTGGACTATCCCTAAAATCACCTCAGAACTTAATAAGAGGAATATTCCTTTCCCGGCTACAGCCAGGAAAGCTGAACTGTTTCGCTTATTAAATATTACTGAAGACATGTGCAAAATAGCCTTGCTGAATTACACGTCATGATGGCCTCACTTGTTTCTTCAGTAGCAATGATTAATAATAGGTTGGATAATCTGGAGTCAAATAATGTTCCAATCATTCCAGAGATACCAGTGCCTGAGGCTCAGCCCGCACCTAACCCAGGAGATAAAGATAACCCTCTACCAGCTAACAGAGCTACCAATATCATAAATCCTATTCACCTCATTCCTCAGTCTCTAAGACGTGAGATTATAGAGGGGAAGGACATCAACTTGGCCTCACTACTGAAGATGTGGTAGAAAGCAGGGCTTATACCTTTGAGGATCTGTCAGTAGTGATGAAATCTAGAGATCCTAGACTAAATAGAAAACTTAACATCCCCGAATTTGTCCTCGCATTTGGTCTGTACAGAGACGTGATTTGTATTGCTTTCCCCCTCCGTTGAGAGGAACTTGACTTATACCTTCATAAAGTGGTCGAGTTAGCATACAAGTACGGGGGCTATGCATTTTAAGATTATCATAAGTCATTCTCTTCCAGATCCGCAGCATCGCTGTCCCAGTACAATACAATTACTGATTGGGCACAGCTAGACACGGAATTAATTCTTATGCATTTTGCAGGCCTTAAAACCCCTTCCTGCGCTATATGCTCTTCTACTGCTCATTCAGTCAATTTCTCTCCAGAGAACGTAGCGACCCCTTCTACCAGTAGCACCAACACTGGTTACCAATCCAAAACATCCCAGAGGGAAGTAAGAGACAAACTAGGAAGGCCAATAGTTTTTCTAGGCAAAGCACAAGTCTGCAATAATTTCAATGCCGGGGGTTGCAGTTATGGTTTCTACATGTGTGCTCACTGTGTTTCAGAACACATGCCAAAACAATGTGCCCCAACAGATTGTACCCTAACAAAACTTCCACTCCAATAAACGTACCTAAGTTGCAACGATACCTGTCTAATCATCCTTCTTTTCATTTGGTGGAATTTCTCACTGCTGGGTTCACTAATGGGATTCACACAGGGTTCGTGTCACTCCCCACAGGTGTTTTGGAATGCCCCAACTTACAATCAGCACTCACAGATCCAGACAGCATACAAGAACTCTTACAGAAAGAAATCACCAGTGGTTTCATGATAGGTCCTCTCTTTACTCCTCCTTTCACTTCCTGGAGGACAAACCCTCTAGGAATCGCCAGAGGGAAATATAACAATAAAAAGAGACTGATTATTGACTTTTCTGCACCTCACACATCCCCTACACCTAGCCTTAATGCTCTGATCCCGTCAAAAGACTTTTCCCTTCAATATGCCAGAATTGATGATGCCATCCAAGCAATCATTCATTCCGGGAAGGCAGCTTGGTTAAGTAAATCTGACATCACTAACGCCTTTAAATTACTCCCCATCCATCAATCACTCTGGCATCTGCATGGAGTTAAGTGGCAGGACAGCTACTATTTCTCTACCAGACTGACCTTCGGATCCAAAAGTAGCCCCAAGTTATTTGATATATTCGCCAAAACTTTAACCTGGTTCCTACTGAACTTTTGCAGATGTCCAGTAGTCATACATTACTTAAACGACTTCCTCACCATTAAACCACACCAACACACCCCCACAGTCTTAATCACATGCTCACTCTGTTCAAAGACTTAGGAGTCCCTGTAGCCCAGGACAAAACAGAAGGTCCCAACACGGTGATTACTTTCCTGGGAATTACACTCAATTCTGTCTCTATGAAGGCCAGCCTGCCTCAAGAGAAAATAGACCGGATTCTGTCTTACATAAACATCTGCACCTCACAAGGCACTTGCACCAGGAAACAGCTACAATCACTACTCGGTTCACTAAATTCTGCAATGAGAATAATTTCTCAGGGTAGGTCTTTCATTTCCAGAATTCTCTCACTGTTGCACGGTCTCCCCGACGACGATTCCACAACTTCCTTAGACGAGTCAGCTAGAGCTGATTTACAAATGTGGCAGCTGTTCCTATCATCTTGGAATGGCAGGTAGCTATTTGTTCCACCAATATCTGACGATTCCCCTGTTATTTGGACCGATGCCTTAGGTGCATTAGGGTATGCAGCTATTTTCGGTGATGAGTGGCTATACGACTTTTGGCCAGTTGAGACCACCTCACTCGAAAATTTCAATACCACCTCAGCGCTATTTGAAATTTATCCTACAGTAGCAGCTGCACATGTCTGGGGTAAAGAATGGCATGGACATTCTGTCAGATGCTTTTCGGATAACTTAGCTACCTGTAATATAGTGAACAAAGTCCGTTCTCAGTCCCTC
>OW240914.1:122464627-122533994 GCA_933207985.1 Pelobates cultripes | reverse complement strand
GGGGAATGAGGCTGGGGGGGCAGCCTATAGATTAGGGGAGTGAGGCATGGGGGGGCAGCCTATAGGTTAGTGAAGGGAGCATAGGCATACGCAGCCTGTTGCATTAGGGTGTGCACCCTAAAGCACAAACACACGCCACGTGTATATGTGTATATATATATATATATATATATATATACACACACACATACATACACTGCTGTGTGTGTGATGTATGTGTGTGAGGGTGCTGGTAGTGTGCTATGTGAGTGAGGGTGTTTGTGTGTGTGTTTGTGAGGGTGCTGTTAGTGTGCTGTGTGTGAGGGAACTGGTAGTGTGCTGTGTTTGTGTGCGTGTTTGTTTGGGTCCTGGTTGTGTGTGTGTGAGTGTGCTGTTTGTGTGTGGGTGCTGTGCGGGTGTTGTGTGTGGATTTTGTGTGTTTGTGAGGATGCTGCTAGTGTGCTGTGTGTGTGTGGGTGTTGTATGTGTGTAGGTGCTGTGTGTGTGTGTGGGTGCTGTTTGTGGGCTGTGTGTGCTGTATGTGTGTAGGTGCTGTTTGTGTGTGCTGTATGTTTGGGTGGAGGTGGGGGCAGATTAGTTAATATCCTCGTCCTGCTGCCTTCCTTGGTGGTTCAGTGGAGAGTGAACTCTAGCCCGGGTTCTCTGCTGCCTCCCTCCATGCTGCTGTGGACTGGTGAGGCAGATCTTTGATCTCCCCACCGGCCCATGGAGGCTTAGACCAGAGCTGCCGCTCGGATAGTGTCGTCTCTGCATGAGCCGACCGGGGAGATCCAGAGATCTCCCCTGCCGGTCTCAATCCATTGGCGTGCCGCGGGGATTAGGGTGTGCCCAGGCACACCCGACACACCCCGTGCGCACGCCTATGGAAGTGAGGGATGGGGGAGACAGCCTACATGAAGAGTCAGCAAGGAGCAGGAAGGTAAAGTAAGAGAAGGAGCATAAAGGAGAAGGAACAGAAATGAGCAGGAAGGGACATCAAGGAGCAGAAAGGGTCAGAAATGAACTGGAAGGGGCAGAAGGAGCACAAACGTAAAGTAGGAGAATGAACAGGAAGGGCCTGCAAGGAGCAGAAAGGGACAGAAGGAGCACAAAGGTAAAGGAGCAGAAAGAATCAGAAGGAGCACAAAGGTAAAGGAGCAGAAAGAATCAGAAGGAGCACAAAGGTAAAGTCGGAGAAGTAGCAGAAAGGGACAACAAGGAGCACAAAGGTAAGGTAGAAAAAGGAGCAGAAAGGGTCTGCAAGGAGCAGAAGGGCGCAAAATAAGCAGAAAGTAGCAGAAAGGTGAAGGAGCCAAGGATAGAAAACAGTGTCAGAAGAAAAAGAAGACTGTCAAATGAAGGAGAGGAAAAGGAGATTGGAGCAGGAAGGACAAATTAAGTGAACCCTCCACTTTATTCTGGACACCACATCATAAGGCTTTGGTACCTGGGCCAGGCAGGGAAACTCTGGACCTTCTCATCTCCAAAGGTAAAAAAAATATCGGTGTTAATGTGTTCACTTTTATTTACTGAGTGTCAGGAAGCACAGAGTGCCACTGGGTAGGGGTGTTGCTGATTGGCTAGAGCGGTCAGCTGGCACTCTAAGCCAGTCAGTAGCTCCCCATTCATAAAAAAGTAAAAATATTTTATGAACCGGGAACTAGCGATTGGCTTAGAGCGTCAACTGTCCACTGTAGCCAATCAGCGGCACTCATGCCTGACGTCAATCTGCACTTCCTGACACTCTGTTTCAGAAGCCGAATACCACTGAGCGACCTGGAGCTGGAGGATGCCTTTGGGGTTAAACCATTTGAGAGCGATTTAACCCATTAAAGGAAAGAGAGCACCCAGGGGCTTCCTGGCATCATAGCATTTTCATTTAGGTGAAGTTGTTATGGTGACCAGAATGGTCCTTTAATTTGTTTAAAGGAACACTATAGTGTCAGGAATACAAACATATATTCCTGACACCATAGTTGTGAAAACGCTATTCACCCTGGCTTTATGTGATAATGGCTATGCCCCTTCCCTTTCATGACACTGTCAAAAAGGTACCAAGCATGGATGTCATTACAATTATGCCCCCCTCCCTGGAAAAATTCCTGCGGACGCCCATGCTGGAAATAATTGGATTAATGCAGTTTCTGACTCAAGGGATTGTATGGTTGTATTGGGAGTGTCACACTTTGTAACCTTGTTATTATTGGTTGTTAAGTTTGTGTCCCTGTCACCAACAAGGTCCGTGTGGGTGTCACCCTTGCATGGGGATTTGCATAAAAGGCCAGTGTGGCTACCATGAAAACAGAATGCTTTACCCCTTCATGAAGTCTTAGCTCATGTTTGGGGGATTGGGAGTTATAATCACTATTCTACACGCATGTACTCGGCTAGAGTGTAGGGGATCCGTAACATTAATGTAGTCATCTTCAGTTATTCAGTTTCAAAGGAAAGACCATATCCCATGTATGTTTATATGAATGCTCTGGGAAGAGAAGGGGAAGGACTTATTCTTCCCATTACTTCTTTTTTATCTCCTGCCCGAGAGTTCAAAATGGGGTCTAAGGAAAGTCCTGGGAGATAGTACCTAACATACATCTTCTCGTGTATTTTCAATGAGATGTCAGTACAGGCAAGCCGAGGTTTGATAGAAGTTCACCTATTAGCAGGTTTTGCCAACATAAAATGTGTGCAAGAGCCGAGGTGTCAATACACTGCCTTGGGAATATCTTTGGATTTAAAGGTACTTTCTAATATCGTGTATTGTTCCAGCATACCTAAGGTGACAACTTTAGGTACTACATTGAAATTAGATTTTTATTCAAATTCATCAGTAATTTAGCATATAAATTAATAGCCAAACTAGAAACATCAATTGCACTGCAGGCGTGGAACTGAACAGTTTAACTTATTCTGGTAAGAAACTTCTTGAATGGTTTGACCCCTTCAGGAACATCCTGGCACCATAACAACGTAATTGCTATGGTGCCCAAAGTGTTCCTCTAAGTGAGAATTCAAAATTAATTTCAGTTCAAATTTAAGACCAAATTAGCTGCACTGGAAACATTCTCTAAGTCATTTGTGCTAACAAATTTGTCTACTTTGGCCTTACATTTGAAATTCACTTTTAATTCTCAATTTAGTGAATAATCCAATGTGTATTATTATGTAACAAAAATTTCCCATTATATATGTATACAATATATGTTACACTGTCTACAATACCCACGGTGAGTCTACTGTCAAAAGACTGCTGTTACCTCAAACCGAATGGCCCCAACTCTGTCCATGTCAAAGGCGTTGAAGAGAAAGTGTGCGTACATCGTGGCATCTGAAAGAACAGGAAGTGTGCATTTATATTCTGATTTTGTGTTTACTAAATGTGCCCATTTTTATTTTTAAAAAAAACTTGATTTTAGATAAAGTAATACAGATCGCACAATACAAAATGAGTATTGCATGGGAATGGGCACAGAGACTCACTCACAAAATAGCTTATTCCAGTCACATCTGACCATTTCTTTAAAATGTATATGTGGAAGAAACATTTTTCTAATAGTTAAAAATTGGTAAAGGTTGTCAGAAAAAATCTGATACGGGTGCTATCCTAAAGAGGTATCCCTGTCATCCCAACTTACCATATATCTATATACAAAAGGATGCAAACAAAATCAAATAACTTTGTTATACAATCAAAAATATAGAAAAAACAACAATACAATACTACAATCTATCAGTGATAGAGGCTATAAATAATCAACAACACAAAAAAAGGGAATGAGAACTTAAAGCCTCAAAGGGCTAGACACATGCACTACAAGACCCCCAACATTTTGGCACCATCAATCGTGCCTTTCTCAAGAGACAATATAAAAAAAAAAAAGTTCCCTAATCTAAGACCTATTAGAAACTGCTGTATGGATGGATTTATGGTCTATCAGATACTATTTGCTGCTGGGAGATTACCTGTTCACAGACTTGACCTCTGTCTACATAACTTGATTAATTTTGCATTTATCATTCTATTATTAAACAATAAGCCTTTCTGTTATATGAAACTATGCTATTTTTTTTATTAATCTAAAATGTGTCGGAATTAGAAAATTATTAATAAGACATCACTCAACAGAAATATGCAACAACTTCCATGTATGATGTAATATGTCCCATCAATTCTGTAGCAATGTCCTAACAGTCTATGACTGAGAGATGTAAAGCAGTTTACTAGAATAAACTGCATTTCTACCTCATTGTTTATACAGACTAAAAGGCTCAGCACCTCCCTTCTTTCCTAGTCATAATATAAGCCTGAACGTGTGCAGTGTCATCTGTTGTGGCAACCACGGGTATACTAGTTGGCATACACCAGAACTCATATGCTCGACAAACCAATAGACCTTCACAAAATTGGAAAACACAAAGGTTTTGTCCAATCTTCTGCTGTTACTGCTGAATGTCAGTTGTCATGTGATGATCATATCAGCACCTTAGTTCAATAAATGTTTATTGAGGTTAGAGTAAACATGAGACTATGCGGAATAAGAGAGATACTAAAAGAAACTATTGCAAAGTTAATAAAAGGTGTCCGTGGTTGCAGTTAAGTAGCCATGGTACATCAGTAGTGTACCAAACATAGAAGAATTCATCTCTATATAAAAAGTTAATAGTACCATAAGATTGATCCCCGTATTTAGCTTGGGGTCTACAGAGTTAAGGGAGGGAAAGACGAGAGGACTAAAAAATAAAGAAATTAAAGTGGGGAGGGTTAGGGGGGGAAAGGTGAGAGACAAGAGAGAAAACAAAGAAATAGCATATTGGGGATTGGAGAGGTCACCACCTATCCCCCCCAGTGGAGTGTGGCCACATCAACATCTGATATAAGTCTTTCACCGGATGAGCTATTGTGCCCCTCCATCCTAATTTGCTACTGGTTGTGCATATGTCTGAATATCCACCTAGGTCAAAAACAAAGTTAATCAGTTACTCTTTCATCTATGTCATTAATTTTAAGCCAGAAATCCTGGATCTCTGAGCACTGCCAACAAATTTGGGCTTCCTCCCTCCTCACCGCAACGCCAACCGGATCATAGCAGCACTTAATATACTTCATATATACATTACAGGTGCCAAAATGAGAGTAAATTTAAAGTCATGGTTTCATTTTGTTATGTAGATTCAAACTATAAATATGCTAGTGCCATAAAATGTGCATCTCATAATACACGCGGCTTAATCCCAAAAAGCATTTTCGATAGCCGTCTGTAAAGACCATGAAGTCTATGAATAATTGTATGCCGAAACACTTATATGCATCACAGGGCTGTCTGAAGTCCACTGCTATTCCAAATGGATCAATAAATGTTATGTTTTACTTCAGAGTCCAGCATGCAGCATTTAGTAGTGTCTAGAAATTTTGTTTCTGTTTAGCTCCTGATTAGAGTTGAGCGGACACCTGGATGTTCGGTTCCGGTGGGTTCGGCCGAACTTTGAAAAAAAGTCCGGGTTCGGGCTCGAACTTGACCCTGAACCCGAACCTCTATTGAAGTCAATGGGGACCCGAACTTTTGGGCACAAAAATGGCTCTAAAAAACTCCTGGAAAGGGCTAGAGGGCTGCAAAAGGAAGTAAAATGGGAGGGGGCCCTAAATAACAATAAGGGGGGACCTAATGTCCTCCCCCCCTGCCCCCACCACTGAGCAGTGGGTGGGGGCCATAAATAAAAAGGCCACAGGTTGCTCACTGTTTAATAGACACACCCCTAGTCGCGGTATAGCGAGTAGGGGCATAATTTACTAAGTGACCAGCTTCTATAGACGCTGGGTCACTTGCTACACTGGCCAATCACAGCCATGCCATTAGTAGGCATGTCTGTGATGGCTTCTAAGGGCACACAAGTCAAACGCTTGTTGATTGGCAGAGCCAGCATGATTCAAACACAGCCCTGGCCAATCAGCATCTCCTCATGAATTGAATCAATGAATCTCTATGAGGAAAGTTCAGTGTCTGCATGCAGAGGGAGGAGACACTGAATGTTTGGATGCAGTTTAGGCAGCCATGACCCAGGAAGGATCTCTAACAGCCATCTAAGGAGTGGCCAGTGACGTTATCACTAGGCTGTAATGTAAACACTGCATTTTCTCTGAAAAGACCGTGCTTACAGCAGAAAGCCTGAAGGTAATTATTTTACACACCAGAACAAATTCAATAAGCTGTTGTTGTTCTGGTGACTATAGTGTCCCTTTAACTACAGTTGCAAGAAAAAGTATGTGAACCCTTTGGAATGATATGGATTTCTGCACAAATTGGTCATAAAATGTGATCTGATCATCATCTAAGTCACAACAATAGACAATCACAGTCTGCTTAAACTAATAACACACAAAGAATTAAATGTTGCCATGTTTTTATTGAAAACACCATGTAAACATTCACAGTGCAGGTAGAAAAAGTATGTGAACCCTTGGATTTAATAACTGGTTGAACCTCCTTTGGTAGCAATAACTTCAACCAAACGTTTCCTGTAGTTGCAGATCAGACGTGCACAACGGTCAGGAGTAATTCTTGACCATTCCTCTTTACAGAACTGTTTCAGTTCAGCAATATTCTTGGGATGTCTGGTGTGAATCGCTTTCTTGAGGTCATGCCACAACATCTCAATCGGGTTGAGGTCAGGACTCTGACTGGGCCACTTCAGAAGGCGTATTTTCTTCTGTTTAAGCCATTCTGTTGTTGATTTACTTCTATGCTTTGGGTCATTGTCCTGTTGCAACACCCATCTTCTGTTGAGCTTCAGCTGGTAGACAGATGGCCTTAAAGGACCACTATAGGCACCCAGACCACTTCAGCTTAATTAAGTGGTCTGGGTGCCAGGTCAGAGAAACTGCTATGTTTATGTTAGGGTTAATCTAGCCTCTAGTGGCTGTCTCGACAGCCGCTAGAGGCGCTTGCGTGCTTCTCACTGTGATTTTCACAGTGAGAAGACGCCAGCGTCCATAGGAAAGCATTGTAAATGCTTTCCTATGAGACAGGCTGAATGCGCACGCAGCTCTTGCCACGCATGCACATTCAGCCGCATAGGAGCAGAGGAGGAGGAGAGCTCCCCGCCCGGCGCTGTAGAAAGAGGTAAGTTTACCCCTTTGTCTCCATCCAGTCCGGCGGAAGAGGGACCCTGAGGATGGGGGCACTCTCAGGGCACTATAGTGCCAGGAAAACCAGTATGTTTTCCTGGCACTATAGTGGTCCTTTAAGTTGTCCTGCAAAATGTCTTGATAAACTTGGGAATTCATTTTTCCTTCGATGATAGCAATCCGTCCAGGCTCTGACGCAGCAAAGCAGCCCCAAACCATGATGCCCCCACCACCATACTTCACAGTTGGGATGAGGTTTTGATGTTGGTGTGCTGTGCCTTTTTTTCACCACACATAGTGTTGTGTGTTTCTTCCAAACAACTCAACTTTGGTTTCATCTGCCCACAGAATATTTTGCCAGTACTGCTGTGGAACATCCAAGTGCTCTTGTGCAAACTGTAAACGTGCAGCAATGTTTTGTTTGGACAGCAGTGGCTTCCTCCCATCCCCTCCCTATCCTCCCATGAAATCCATTTTTGTTTAGTGTTTTACGTATTGTAGATTCGCTAACAGGGATGTTAGCATTTGCCAGTGACTTTTGTAAGTCTTTAGCTGACACTCTAGGATTCTTCTGCACCTCATTGAGCAGTCTGTGCTGTGCTCTTGTAGTCATCTTTACAGGACAGCCACTCCTAGGGAGAGTAGCAGCAGTGCTGAACTTTCTCCATTTATAGACAATTTGTCTTACCGTGGACTGATGAACAGCAAGGCTTTTGGAGATACTTTTATAACCCTTTCCAGCTTTATGCAAGTCAGCAATTCTTAATCGTAGGCTCTTTTGTGCGAGGCATCATTCACATCAGGCAATGCTTCTTGTGAAAAGCAAACCCAGAACTGGTCTGTGTTTTTTATAGGGCAGGGCAGCAGTAACCAACACCCCCAATCTCATCTCATTGATTGGACTCCAGTTGGGTGACATCTCACTCCAATTAGCTCTTGGAGATGTCATTAGTCTAGGGGTTCACATACTTTTTCCACCTGCACTGTGAATGTTTACATGGTGTGTTCAATAAAAACATGGCAACATTTCATTCTTTGTTTGTTATTAGTTTAATCAGACTGTGATTGTCTATTGTTGTGACTTAGATGATGATCAGATCACATTTTATGACCAATTTGTGCAGAAATCCATATCATTCCAAAGGGTTTACATACTTTTTCTTGCAACTGTATTCATACAATTTTCTTCTTACAACAGGATTTTCTTTATTTTTGCAAATCAACATGAGTGTCAGAGTTAGTCACTCCACTCACTGTTAAATTATACTATATTACACTACCACAATAGTAATCTTCCCATCGTTCCTCAGGGTGGAAAAGAAGCCTATAATAGTTTAAAGAACTGTAATACCTGCCTGGAATTCTGGGACTCATGAGAAAGTGAGTCATCGTTGAAGGAAGATTGGGTGGAGGTACATCAAAAATAAACAGCCATATATATTGTGGTACATTACTTTACTTTATGTACAGTAACATTCTAACATTGAAACTAAATATGCCCTAAACCCATTTAACATAAAACAAACAAAACGGCACACACATGCCTTTTCAGTGAAAAGGCAGTGTTCACATTACTGCCTAGGGACACCTCCAGTGGCAGTAACTCAGACGTTGTGCAGCACTGACGTTCTTCGTCTTCACCCTCTGCACAGAGGCGCTGAGCTTTCCCCATAGAAATGCATTAAGTCAATGCATCTCTACGAGGAGGTGCTGATTGGCGCAGTGCAGCATATTGTTGTGCATGTGCAGTTGCCTCCAAATGCTTACCTATGGGAAAGCATTGGATTGGCTGAGATCATCAAGTTTGATCTCCGCCAAGCCAGTGGAGCGTGGGCGCTGCCAACCATGACCGGACCTGCATGGTGCTGGAAAAAAGGTGAGTCATCTTTTTAACCGAAGTTAAGCGATTGCCAGGGGCCTAAACTGTTGTTTAGACCTCTAGTATCAGGTACACACATTTGTATTCCTGACACTATAGTGTTCCTTTAAGTATGGCTGTAAAGAGACTAGGTAGCTGCTGTGACCTAATGTATAGGTCTGATATAGAGATAATTTAATATGAAAGGGACGCTATAGTCACCTGAACAACTTTAGCGTAATGAAGCAGTTTTGGTGAATAGAACATGCCCCTGCAGCCTCACTGCTCAATCCTCTGCCATTTAGGAGTTAAATCCCTTTGTTTATGAACCCTAGTCACACCTCCCTGCATGTGACTTGCACAGCCTTCCATAAACACTTCCTGTAAAGATTTAGGCTTTCTTTATTGCAAGTTCTGTTTTAATTAAGATTTTCTTATCCCCTGCTATGTTAGTAGCTTGCTGGACCCTGCAAGAGCCTCCTGTATGTGATTAAAGTTCAATTTAGAGATTGAGATACAATTATTTAAGGTAAATTACATCTGTTTGAAAGTGAAACAAGTTTTTTTTTCCATGCAGGCTCTGTCAATCATAGCCAGGGGAGGTGTGGCTAGGGCTGCATAAACAGAATTAAAGTGATTTAACTCCTAAATGGCAGTGAATTGAGCAGTGAAATTGCAGGGGAATGATCTATACACTAAAACTGCTTTATTTAGCTAAAGTAATTTAGGTGACTATAGTGTTCCTTGAAGCTGCTAACTAGACACTGCCTTCGAGGGTACTTAAAGTAAAGAGGTAAATGTAACTGATCTAAACTGTGCCTTCGTTGGCATCTAAACTGCAGGTATTTAACTTCTGCAAACTAAAGTATCTAAAAACTAAGAGAAGGCTCCCATTCCTTAACTGGCAAACATTTCAAGACAAAATATATTGCTGCAAGAGGATTGCTATCAAACGATATCGGCTATACATCTCCATTAAACTATTACACTGCCAAGGCTAAAGAGTAAGCTGAGCCTTGATGCGCGTTTCGCTGGTCAGACAGCTATTCTTCCTATATATGAGGTCTGATCAGCTACCTATTCTCTTTACACCGATAGTTTAGTTACCCTTCAAGGGTTAATTGGATATATTGCACAAACATGATGTATCCTTTTGACTAAACTAAACTTAAAGGGACACTATAGTCACCCAGACCATTTCAGCTCAATGAAGTGGTCTGGGTGCAAGGTCCCCCAGGTTTTAACCCTTCAGATGTAAACATAGCAGTTTCAGAGAAACTGCTATGTTTACATTGCAGGGTTAATCCAACCTCTAGTGGCTGTCTTCCTGACAGCCGCTAGAGGCCCTTCTGCGATGCTGGATGCGAAAATCGCATCAAGCGTGCAGAACGTCCATAGAAAAGCATTGAGAAATGGTTTCCTATGGACTGTTTGAATGCGCGCGCGGCTCTTGCCGCGCATGCGCATTCTGCTCCACTCGGGAGCAGACGTTGGTGGGGGAGGAGAGGTCACCAGCGCTGAGAGACCCGGCGCTGTATTAAAGTGAGTAACTGAAGGGGTTTTAACCCCTTCAGCACCAAGGGAGGAGGGCCCTGAGGATGATATAGTGTCAGGAAAATGAGTTTGTTTTCCTGATACTAGTGATCCTTTAATTATGCAGTTCCATACCAACCATAAACACCTTTCTTTCATTTAGGTCTACTGACTGCAATTTATGTTAATACACATGATTAACTGATGTGTGCTTTTTTTTATTTATTTTTTTGTTTATTGGGTTTAAGGGATTTTTATTTACATCTTATTAAAAGTAAAAAAAAAAAAATTCCAATTTTTCACTACCAGCATTTCTGGACAGCTTAGTTATCTCTTGCTTATGTAAATACTTACTTTGTGAATTACACACAAATTAACTCTTTTTTGTTTTCTCAAAAATAAATATATTTATTTTATTTACATTTTTTGTTGTTGTAGTGTTCATTAACAGTCAGAGTGTGCCCCCCTTTTTAAAAACAAAAAAATGCATCTTTTACTACACCGAAACGACTTTATTTTGATTAAGTTGATTTGGTGCTTAGATTGTCCCTATAAACTTTTTCCATGATCTAGAATCATGTAATATTTTACAATGCTAAAATAATTATACTAACTCATAATACAGCTATTTCCAGAAAAATAGGACTGAGATTAGACTTTGACAGTATTTCATAAGATGTCAGAATTCATCAGACACATCATCGCTAGCTGAATTGCGGTTTTGAACATGTAGGTTTTTTTCTGAAATAAAATGCACCTATTTATACTTTTCTGAC
The DNA here is from genome assembly GCA_933207985.1 of Pelobates cultripes. Taxonomy (NCBI): domain Eukaryota; kingdom Metazoa; phylum Chordata; class Amphibia; order Anura; family Pelobatidae; genus Pelobates; species Pelobates cultripes. The sequence continues at coordinate 122,522,725 of OW240914.1, read as the reverse complement.
TAAAAATCAAAACCATGGCATTAGAAATAATCTGTATAGTGTCCTTCTCCCTACTGCTTTCTAAGTGTCCCCTCCAAAAGCCTCCCCCTTTCCCACTGGTGCCAGAAAAAAAGATATCTTGCTCCATCTCCAAAGCGCTCTCAGCGCTGCTGACCTCTCCTCCTCAGGTGACGTTATAAAGAAGGCATTTAATTCGTACTAATATTCACTAGAGGAAGACTTAACCCGCATTGCAGTATCTCAAAAACTGTTTTACATTGCAGGATTAAGGGAACAGTTGCACTTTACCCAGACCACGTCATTAAGATGAAGTGGTCTGGGTGACTATGGTGTTCCTCCAATAGCTCTTGTGTTGTACATACCATGTTAAAATATATTAACTCAACAAGTGTATTTTGATGTACATCTTAGAATGAATATTATTTGTGAAATAAGTCATTACCTCCTATTTAATGTTACATAAAGTGGTAAATGGATGCCAATATTAATTCTGAAAAAGTATATGAAACTTTTAATCTGGAAATTGTACTCAATGAGTTTTGTGTGTTCTGGGACACAGAAGGAAGTGAGTATGCTATAAATGTTTTTTTATTAATTATGTGCAAACTTTTCAAGCCATATCATTGAGTGACCACTGAGTGAGGACTTTGTTACAGGCTAGCCACATTGTCTATTGCTTTTTGACCACATTGACTCAGCAAAACACTTTATTAAGTATGTTTTCAACTCTTGTTTTTTTTTTTTTTTTAATTTAATTTCAGGGTTTTAATAGCTCATTGTAGAGGATATGGTGCTTAAAAAGGCTTTAGGCAGCATCTCACCACTTTAAGTCAAATTCTTTCCCAGTGTTTTTACAGTGGTTTAACTCTCCTAAACAATACATGATGTCCAAATAGGGTCAATCATTGCTATTGCTAAAGCAGAATGGAGGCATCTACTTTAGCATTCTCCAGGAGACTGGAAGGACCATGGGACTCAGGAAAGCCAATTCACTCAAACCTGGATGGCATCTAGGTTTGACTGCTCCTTATGCAGTGAGATGACCGGTCCTAAAAGGAGACTATGGATGAAATATTCAGAGCCGTAAATTGCAAAAAAGAATACATTTGTTATAAATTATTATTAGAATTAACTGGATGTTTAACATGTGGAATATTAAAGTTGCTAGTTACTTACCTCCTTGTGGGAAAAACTGAGAATAAATTAACTTGAATGTTTCTTCATCTACCAACCCACTTGGACATTCCTGGAAAAAAAAGAGATATCAGCATATAAAGCGGGCAAACATAATGAGTAAGAAGAATTACTGTGAATAAACAACATCCCGCGTCGCAGAAGCGCCTCTAGCGGCTGTCAGAAAGACAGGTTGGATTAACCGTGCAATGTAAACATAGCAGTTTCTCTGAAACTGCTATATTTACATCTGAAGAGTTAAAACCTGGGGGACCTGGCACCCAGACCACTTCATTGAGCTGGAGTGGTCTGGGTGACTATAGTGTCCCTTTAACATGTTTCTAAAAAATGGATTGAGCTCTGTGTACTTGGGTTGGCAAACATTTTTTCCCTTTGTTATTGTAAACAAATGTTTATTGAGACTTGCCCGGTACATAAAACAATAGAATCTTTCTTATATGGCGTTTAACAACTCACAGCAAGTATGCAGAAGACATCTAATCACAGAGCAGCTAATAATAAGACTTATATTATTTAATACCTAGCTAGGCTTCATAACTTATGAAATCTGGTCACATGGAGAAACATTATTTTAAGCATTCCAGATGCTCACTCAGATCTAGGTCTTGGGTTTGGCTACGTCATCCTAAGACACTCTCAGGGTTATTCACAGAACTCTCAATTCTTACAAATGAAATCCAATAGTAAACCATATGATATTTTTCCCGCAGTTTTGTTTTCAATTTGGATTACATTTGTGAAAATTCTGAGTTTAGAAAATAACCCTGCCCGATTCTTGGTTTTAAACATTGTCAGTGTGTTAATGTCAATCACCTGTTGAAATAAGAACCTCACCTCATTTACAGTCCCAAGTCATCTACAGACTAAACCTTTCACACTGTCTGTAGAGACCAGACACAGAATTTGGATGTTTTGTACCTTGCAGTGCTGCATACAGAAGTAACCTATTTTCTTGCCGAGTTTATTTTACCTGCCGTCCATTTGGGCAATATATTATGTAACTATAACTATCAGACCACTCCAAGCCCCAGCATGTTTTCCAAGGCACACATCAATTCACGTTCATCAACCATGGTGAACTCTAGTCTAGTCAGAAACTTCTCATAGAGAATCGTAGCGGACCTAAATTTCATAGGCAGCAATCACCTTGATCTGCCAATTCATTTCTTTTCACAGAGAAGCATTAAATTCAGTGCTTCTCTATAAGAATTAACCATGTTTTGTGTCTTCTTGCTATGTGTGAAGCTGTCAAATTTGAAGACCTTTGAAATTCAGCCAGCTAACCGCTAGAGGTATGTTTTAGGACAAATGTAAACATTGCTACTTCCTAGATGGCAATGTTTTACATTGTCTGAAAAAAGGAACATCATCAATGTATCAAAACCACTTCACAAAGATCGAGTGGATTTGGTGCTTTAAATGTCCCTTCACGTGAACATTATGACTAACTGAGTGACTTCCACTTTTGGCAAAATCTGGACAGAATGTAAACTTGAAGCACATTCAGAAACTTCAAATGTCAGTATAGCTTTTACATTTATTGTTGAATACATTCTGTATGTAAATAGCTTATCTCGAGCCTGAAGAAGAGTTCTAGAACATTTGAACTTTTAATCTACTTAGCTAATAGATGTATCTATCAGCTTTACTCTACTTGTCTTCTTAAATGGATGATTAGAGGATGGGAGTTAATAAGTTATTAATGCAACTTTTGCCTTAAGGTCACTGAAATTTGCTTAGTCAACAATCATATTAATCAAGCAGCAAAAACTAACTAATTAACAGATTTGCTGTTAAAATAGTAATTAAAAATTCATAGAAAGCACACGACCCATATACATTGATTATGGCTAAAATAACTAATTCTCAATTTTTAGTGAGTGACTAAAGGTTAATAAATCTATATAATTCATAGAATAAATAATAAATAGTGATAATACATGATTATATGTAACTGAAGAAGATCCAACACTCTGTATCAGTGGAATTATTTATGTCCTCACGTCAACATTGCTGTTATACCTCAATCAGAGCCTTTATCAAACCAGGGTATGGTTCACAGTGCAATAAATAGTGGATACAGCACACGTGGCAAAAAAAAAAAACATTTACACACACTGCCACTAAAATAATATATTATACAATTTAATAGTACTATCTGTGTGCTCGGTCCACAGAGCGTAGAGGAGTGCCCAATGGTATGGATGGCTCAACAACATATATAATGGATTCTTAGCACAAGGTAGTGGAGACATAAACCCTTTCTTGCACAGATCTTAACTAGCCAAGCTTACAGTGCTGTGTCTGATAGTTGTGGTGGTGATATGAGATTCCTATGCCCCCTGGATCAGACACAGGGCGACAAGATGGAAGCACAGTCATGGAGGCATATACTAGGAGAAGAAAACACCTCCACTGACCCTGCACAGCCATGATTTACCAGGATTACAGTATGGCGAAACACATGGTTTTATCTAAGCAGCATCACAGTGTACTGTATACATTTGTAGGCCTCCCATGCCCCTTCCCTGTGAGTGTTTGTTCGCTGTTGCTCTGTATTCTATCCCTGTCAGATTAAAGGACCACTCTAGGCACCCAGACCACTTCAGCTTAATGAAGTGGTCTGGGTGCCAGGTCCTTCTAGGGTTAACCCATTTTTTAATAAACATAGCAGTTTCAGAGAAACTGCTATGTTTATGAATGGGTTAAGCCTTCCCCCTAATCCTCTAGTGGCTGTCTCATTGATAGCCACTAGAGGCGCGTTTCTCACTGTGATTTTCACAGTGAGAGCACGCAAGCGCCCAGCGCTGGAAATAGGTAAGTTTTTACCCCTTTCCCCCTTCCAGAGCCGGGCGGGAGGGGGTCCCTGAGGGTGGGGGCACCCTCAGGGCACTATAGTGCCAGGAAAACGAGTATGTTTTCCTGGCACTATAGTGGTCCTTTAAGCAGTTAGGTAATCTCGATGTTATTTGCATGCACTTTGGAAAGTTTTATGTATGTTCTTTCACTGTCAACAGCATGAGCATGTATTATATTGTCACCTTACTCTGTAATCTTTACCCCTTTTCAATTACATTTCATAATAAAGATATTGCATATTGTACTGAAATTATTACATTATTACGCATAAAGATGCATGGTATAACGGTGGTCCAAGATAGCTATTTCAGCTCGTACACAGACCCTAATTTAGTGCCCTAAATGACATCTCCCTCCTCCAGCTCACATTCCACAGCTGCCTATGAGTCCTTCTGCTCACCTCCACAACAAAAAGATCTCGCACTCACACAAATAATCATAAAGGATATTATAATATAACACTAACCAGATGGAATTTGATATATCTGTCGTGACAACCTCTGACAAAGCATTACACTGTCAACCAATATACCCCTAGGGATTTTATATGCTGTGTTATAAAACCATACTTCAAATTAGGCACTTATTACCTCTCCAGCCTGGCCACTTAATGATCATAAAGTAATGATCTATCAAGATGTTTCACTTTTTGTCCTCTCTACTGACTGAGGAAGCCCTAACACCTGCAACCAAGTTTCTATACAAATATAATTTTAGGGCCTTCTCCTTCTCTCTACAAGTACACAAATAAAGGATAGCTCCACCTATTTAAACTTCCATCTGATGTCACCATCTCCCTAAAGGATATGGAATAGACATGTCCTGTGGACACATTTGTGAAGTATGCTAAAAGTTTAGTCGTGGATCTTTGCTCACTTAGATATCATTGCTCCTCTTCAGCACGTAGGGATCCAAGGACACCACAACTATAGCACCACACACCAACATATTGAATTCCAGACATCTAAAATTAGCTGCTATACAGGGATAGCGACCTCTTGTCAAGGTACCTGTCCAGTGTTGCCAGACTGGGTCACAGCCTGGAAACCTAATCCATGTGGAGGTGGCTTGTCCTCAAGGTCCTCGCTATCTCGTCAGCTGGCCACTGTAGCTACAACTCTTTTCATGACACTGCACATGTGCGTCAACTTCATGATGTCGATGACATCACAGACCACTAAACTGCTTAAATTCGAACACTTTAGGGGCATGGCTATAAAATTAAAGAACCACAAAAAAAAAAAAGGCTCATAGGCTTTAGATCATCGCCCTGTTGTGGTTCAAACTATTGTTCCCTATAGTGAGTTATATAGTTGATTTATTTCTGGTTCTGACTGTGTTTTGACTATTCTCTTCTCTCTTTTTCCTTGTGACTTTGTTTTTGTATATTTGCTAATTCTGATTTCTGGAATCCTTGACCTTGTTTTCTACCTGACTATTCTCTGTTCTTGCTTTGTTAGCCCGGCCACTCTAAGGTCTAGTATACATTACCTATTCTATTTTACTTCACACTGCATGTTGGGTCTCTTTGTATTCCTGACACTTTTGTAGGAAGTTCAAAAATATATTTCTGCAGGAGATGCATTTATGGGAAAGTAAATTTCTGATGCTGATAAAGCATGTAAATACAAACAGATTCATGAGCAACAAACATAGCAGAAACTATAAGGGAAAGCCATTTTATTTTATTAAAATGTTTTTCTTTATGTTCGATTTATACCAGGATTTTAGAATGGCTCCAGAGTGGTCGTGCACACAGGTACCATAACAAAGCCACCCTACATTCTCCATACTACACCGTTGTAGGTTTATTAACTATGTTAGACTCAATTGTTTTACAATTAAGAACTACATATTTTCCCACTCCCAATGCATTATATAACTTTTTTCTTATGGATGGGTCAACTAGCTCCTCTAGCTATAGCCTATAGTTATCAATAACATGAACTCTACAATTTACAAACAATTTCAGAGAAAATTCAAAGTTGGGCAATTTTGGCTTCTCATTTCTCCTTGCATAGCATACAACATTGCTGCATATCACTAGCCTAAGGAATTATAAACATAAAATCATATTTGGAAAAGGTACATGCTATCGTAATCAAGGTTTTAATAATTACCAGCACATTCCAGGACTCACACACCTTCAGTATTGTCTTATCAACTCACATTTTCACATTTCCCAAAACTATTTTTTCTTTAGTTTTTTTTTCTTCTAAAACTTACACGTATATATGGTTCATTGGGGTTGAGAGCAAGGCAGTATTGCTGCGAGTGTTAGAAGGTCAAATAATGTCAGTATCATTTGTAAAAGTAGTGTTATTAGCTATGTTACCTACATCGCTGTCACCTGCCAGCTTTAGTACATACGAAGACACTCTGTCAGTTACATTAAGGACAGCAGGTGGACATCTTTGCATTTGACGAAGAGGCAGTATATATCACAGTCAACTGTCAGAGATCAGGTCTGTCACCAATTACAGAAGAAGGTAGTGCCACTTATCAAGGGTGAAATTATACATATCTCAGCTTCATCTCTGCAGTATAATGGTGGGTTATGGTGTCATTGATGCTCACATTTTTGAAGCCTCTGTATAAGGATTGAAGCTCCTTCTTTGTAAACTTTGTGACAGCTTGAAGCTGCTCCAGTCCCTCCGGCTGATGACGCACAGTTGATAACTCCAGGTCACTTTCACTGCTATCTGTAAGACAGATACAATCAATTACACTCTGAAATGTAATGGAATATGTCTAAATGTCCTTTAAATATCATACCAATCACACTAGGGAATATTAATGGACCAACAATAGCAACAACCACTTCAACAGTATACTTAGAAGCATTAAATATATCATAAAATAATTTCCATGAATAAGGGAAACACTATTGTGTAACCAGAGACAGACATTTGTACAAGCGGCAGAATCTCTGAATTCTTTACGAAACAAAACCATCCTGAAAACGAACTATCTTGAAACTAAGTGAAACAAAGTATTTCATAAGCATAGCAAATTAGGATCTTGGCTACTAAGCAACCACCATTCAAGTTTAGTAGATAGCACCCTAATTTGGTAACTTTGTGTAGGATTGTCAATTTAAGTATACCAAATTAGGGAACTGTCTACTATAGAGTACTATATTCAAGGATTTCAAGTTAGAGTGCTGTTTAGCAGATAGCTCCCTAGATTGGTTTCTTCATGTGGGATTATCATATTTAAGGGTACCATATTTAGGAACTTCCATGTGGGATTGCCATGTTTAAGGATAATAAATTAGGACTCTGTTTAGCAGATAGCTTCCTTATTAGATATCATTAAATATGCCAATCCCACATAAGGATAGCAATTTAGGGAGATAACTACTAAACATATGAAAGCTCAAAATTTAGAGGGGAAAAAAAAAAGCCCTTTTATTAAATTAGATCTTTCAGCTATTTAGTAGATAGTTCCCAAACTATCTAGTTTCCTAATTCCCCTTATGTGGGATTACCATTTTTAAGGATATTAAATTACAGAGCTATCTGCTAAACAGCGACCTAAATTTGTGCCTCGATTTAAAAAGCTTCCAAAATGATTCAATACTGTTAGAAAAACTTTCCAAACTATTTAACTACAGAAGTACCCACTAAGGTCTATGGGAATTTTTGTAGATAAATCATTTGAAAAGATTTCCAAACAATATTAAATCATTTGAAAAGCTTATTAAATTGAGACCTTGGCAGTAGTAGTCTTTGGAACAATGGCACGAAACATTTTGTTTTATTCATTCGAAATCGATCATTTCCAAATTTCAGACAACCCCAAATTTAAAAATTAACTAAACGAATCACAACAAATTTTTCACCTGTGCACATCTCTAAGGGACATTGAAAAATGTATAGTCCGGGGGGTGGGGGAGGGGAAGAGGGGCGCGGCCTGCCCGCAATGCTGACAGGTCACATGCGGGAGAGATTCCTGCAGACAGTGGCCTTTTCGACTAATAATCTGGGCTCACAGCCTAAATCCGAGCCGGAGGGGAACAGCATAGTGTCCGAGCTGAAGTTGGCACAACAGCAACCTCTGAGATCGGGAGTTTTGGGGCCCCACAGGCTAGACAAAGCTTTGGAGCTTGCGGCCTTCTTGGGAGAGAAGCAGGATGGACAGCCGCCGCCCTGCTCACCTACCTGGCTGCCACACGACTGCTATGTGCCACATCTCACAGGTCCCTTCCACCCCCCCCCCCTTGGACTGGGGGGGTTATCCCTATCTCCAAAGGTACCGAAGCGGTCTCCAACAAAGCCTGCAGGACGCCCTCCAGCGCCCCAAATCTAAAATGTCCGCCGCACTAACTAACCGCCTCGCGGCCCACAGAGCCAACCCTCACTGCCACAACAGGGACTGAGTTACTCCTGGCCCCAGCGGCACCTGTAACCAGCCACCAGGTTTCACCTACCCAAACCTCGAGCCAGGCGACATGGCACCTCGCATACACCCTGGAGGAGGGTCCACAGGCACCAGGATGACACCAACCTAATTCCTGGCAAGGCCTTGATCAGCCGCTCTTCTACTGAGCTGGGAACACACAAGACACACGTCCAGCTCTTGGTCCCCAGGGCCGGGCTTCAGCCGACCACCCACCCACTACTCCACATCCGAGCTCAAGACTGGGAGAGGCAATGATGCTGCCATACATGAAGCAGGAAAAGATGGAACAACATGATCAACATGGGGCAGGCAGGAACCGCTCGTTGAAACACTACCCTGTCTTTCAGAGACACACCAATACCAGTATTTTGGGTTTTGTGCCCTGTGGACATACCCACAAACGCTCATATGCATACTCTGCTTGCATTAATCAAATTCATGTTCAGCTGGTTAGCCACCCTTATTTTTGTTCTCTACAATGTTGATCTAACATCTACCTGGTGCAGGGACCCTTCCCTTACACATCACTTCCAGTGGTATACATGTAACATGGAGTTCTCTTAAATTTTCTCTTAATTTTATCTCTGAGGTGTGTGGTACCCAGTGGAATATTAGCCTATCACGGTTTATTAGCATGTCAACTTAAATTCATACCTACTCGCACCTCCATGTCGCACTAGTTATATAAAACATGAAACTAACTGTAAGCATTTCTAGTTAAATATCCTAGGCTAGCTTAAGCTTTGACATTCTCATTTCTTGTATTTAGACATGGCTGAGTAACCTGATCGTACTTTCATTAAAAAAAAGTGCAGATAATCTACATGACATGACACAGTATTGTGATGTTTGCAACTCTGATGCTTGTCTGAACTGTCGGTTATACAATACAAGCTTGTATGTAACTCAATGCACAAAAAAAAAAAAAGGAATAGTCTACCCTAATTTCAATATATGATTAAATAAAATCAATTACACAAATAGGAATAAAATGTAAATTGTTGGGAGAAAAAACAAAAAAAATACAAATCTCTAACATTCAATGGGGGAACAGATAGAATATAGAAATTGTGAGGGGAACAAAAAGATTACAGTGGGATAAACCCCCACAAAGGCAACAGACTTTAACCCCTTAAGGACACAGCTTCAGAAGCTTGTCTTATGCTTAAGGACACAAGCCATTTTTTGCATTTTTTGCTGTTTGTGTTCAAACGCAATTTGCATCTCTCTCATTTACTGCACCAACACATATTATATACATCAATTATTAGAGGGCAAACAGGGCTTTAATTTGATGTCACATATAGATAGATACATTCTCATTAATCATAAAAATAATCCCCAAAAGTTGTAAAAAAAAATAAAATTTTTTTTCACAGTTTTGGCAATAATATGTACAGCTTAGAAAAAGTAAATAAAAATTAATTAATTTATGTGGATTTAACTCACAATACATAGTCCCAATATGTGCTGACAAATGAATACCACCACACTCTAACACACCTATGTGATTACCTCTCTAATCACACATAAAGCAAAATATATACATACAAATTAGGTAGAGTGTGAGGTAGACCTTGGTTGTAGGTATCACAGACAGCTGAAAATATATATTAAAAAAACACACAACCTAGTGCAATATATTCTGGTACAAGGACATGTATAGATATCAGTAGGTATTGTACTCACAAGTACAGAGCCAATAACATTAGGCTCAATGTGCAGGCTGGTAAAATCAGATACTTGCAAAACGGGTTTCGCCTAAATAGGCTTCAATGCAACTGAGGAAGCCTATTTAGACGAAACGCGTATTGCAAGTATCCACGGTATTAGGGAGCTATCTACCTACCTGAATTGGTCTTTCAGCCAAATTTACTAAAACTAAGTAAAGATTACTTAGTATTAGTAAATTATGCCCCTACTCGCTATATCGCAAGTAGGGGCAAGCCTATTAAACAGTGAGTAGCCTGTGGCTGCTCACTGTTTAAAAAAAAAAAAAAGGCCACCCTATTGCCCCCCCTCCCCACCCCCACCCCTGAGAGGCGGGTGGGGGCCCTAAAGTAAAAAGGGGGGGAGGACCTATTGTCCTCCCCACCGGCCCCCACCCCTGAGCGGTGGGTGGGGGCCCTAATAAAAATTGGGGGGGGGGGACCTAATGTCCTCCCCCCTGACCCCCACCCCTGAGCAGTGGGTGGGGGCCCTAAACAAGAATAGGGGGGAGGACCTAATGTTCTCCCCCCTGGTCCCAACCCCTGAACGGTGGGTGGGGGCCCTAAATACAAATTGGGGGGGACCTAATGTCCTCCCCCAGGCCCCCACCCCTGAGCGGTGGGTGGGGGCCCTAAACTAGAATAAGGGGGGACCTAATGTCCTCCCCCTGGCCCCCACATCTGAGCGGTGGGTGGGGGCCCTAAACAAGAATAAGGGGGGGACCTAATGTCCTGCCCCCAGCCCCCACCCCTGAGCGGTGGGTGGGGGCCCTAAATACAAAATGGGGGGCGCTAATGTTCTCCCCCCTGGCCCCCAGCCCTGAAAGGTGGGTGGGGGCCCTAAACAAGAATAAGGGGGGGACCTAATGTCCTGCCCCCAGCCCCCACCCCTGAGCGGTGGGTGGGGGCCCTAAATACAAAATGGGGGGCGCTAATGTTCTCCCCCCTGGCCCCCAGCCCTGAAAGGTGGGTGGGGGCCCTAAACCATAATAAGGGGGGGGACCTAATGTCTTCCCCCATTGCCCCCACCCCTGAGCGGTGGGTGGGGGCCCTACATACAAATTGGGGGGAGCTAATGTCCTCCCCCCTGGCCCCCAGCCCTGAAAGGTGGGTGGGGGCCCTAAACCATAATAAGGGGGGGACCTAATGTCTTCCCCCATTGCCCCCACCCCTGAGCGGTGGGTGGGGGCCCTACATACAAATTGGGGGGCGCTAATGTTCTCCCCCCTGGCCCCCAGCCCTGAAAGGTGGGTGGGGGCCCTAAACCATAATAAGGGGGGGGACCTAATGTCTTCCCCCATTGCCCCCACCCCTGAGCGGTGGGTGGGGGCCCTACATACAAATTGGGGGGAGCTAATGTCCTCCCCCCTGGCCCCCAGCCCTGAAAGGTGGGTGGGGGCCCTAAACCATAATAAGGGGGGGACCTAATGTCCTCCCCCCTGGCCCCCAGCCATGAGCGGTGGGTGGGGGCCCTAAATACAAATGTAACCCCCCTCAACCCCAGGTGACTAGGGGTCACCAAATCCCTAGTCAACCCTCCCCCCAAAAATGAACCCCTACCTACCCCCCTCACCCTAAAAATAATGGGGGAGGGGACTTTAACTAAGTACCTGCAAAAATACAAATAAACTTACCATTCGATGTTTTCTTTCTTCTAAAATCTTCTTTTTTCAGCCCCAAAAAAGGCCAAATGAAAATCCATAATAACTGACGCAATAAAAAAAAAAAAGCACTGTGATTGGTGTGTTTAAGCCATCCAATCAGAGTGCTCTGACAGGTAAATGAAAAGACTGACAGGTAAGTGTGTACATTTACCTGTCACAGCACTCTGATTGGTTGGTTTGAAATCCACCAGAGTGCTCTATGTCATTTTACACAGCGTGGGAAAGTTATTTGGAATTTTCCCACGCTGTGTAATTTGACTCATAACTCTCTGATTGGTGGATTAAGTAATAAGCCTTCCCCCGCTCAGGGGTGGGGAACAGGGGGAGGACATTAAATCCCCCCTTATTCTAGTTTAGGGCCCCCACCCACCGCTCAGGGGTGGGGGCCAAGGGGGAGGACAATAGGTCCCCCCCTCAATTTGTATTTAGGGTCCCCCACCCACTGCTCAGGGGTGGGGGCCAGGTGGAGGACAATAGGTCCCCCCCTTTTTATAGTTTAGGGTCCCCACCCACCGCTCAGGGGTGGGGGCCAGGGGGAGGACATTAGGTTCCCCCCCATTTTTATTTAGGATCCCCACCCACCGCTCAGGGGTGGAGGCCAGGGGGAGGACATTAGGACAATTTTTTTTGCTCACTGTTTAATAGACATGCCCCTACCTGCAGTATAGCGAGTAGGGGCAAAATTTACTAATACTAAGTAATTTTTACTTAGTATTAGTAAATTTGGCTGAAAGATCAATTTAGGTCGTACAGCCATTTGGTAGATAACTCCTTAATAGCGTGGGAATTAGGGAGTTATCTACCAAACGGCTGCAAGAGACGTCCCGAAATGCCAGAGTTCCGAAGTGTCTAAGTTCTGAAGTGTCTAAGTTACGAAGTACCTAAGTTCTGAGATGCAGATGTTCTGAAGTGGCGAAGTTCCGAAGTGGCGAAGTTGCCGAAGTTCCGAAGTCCCGCATTGACGAAGTCCCGAATTTCGGAATGCCGAGCCGAATATTTTCCCCATGCACATGCCTACTGGTGTGTGCTATTCCTGCACAGAGCCCCATATTGTGTTCAGCTACATCTGCTGAGTATAACGATACCCCCATTGTATGCCTTTGGCATTTTTCTGTAAAGCTACAATGCCATATAAGAGACAAGGCTATTTCTGTTTCTATAGTTAGCATTTTTGTAGATGGATTTGACGGGACGATGTTAGGGTATTATAGCAGTGTGACTGTTCAAATAACCCCACAAAGGACTTTTAGTTGATAAAGCAGACATTCCAGGGTATCTTATATGGTATATATTGTGCCTTAACTTGTCACCATTTTTTCACCAATTTATGTCAATGTTTGTGGTGAGGGGGAAAAAAAATGGCATTTTTACATATATGTTGCATTTTTGCTGAGTATTTCTTACACTTAATATGTACCACTGTCATAAAAATCCCCAAATTATGCTCAGTTATATCTTCTGAGTAAAACAATATGCCCAATGTATGACCTAGACACTGTTTTGTGAAGTTACAGTGCTGTAAAACACGTGGCAAGTTCAGGTTTTAAGTGTGAATTTTTTATGGAGGGTTTTGATGCGTCCGTGTCCCACTTTGGAGCACTCGAGCAGGCTACATATTACAACTACAACATAAAGGCATTCCATTTCTTAAAGTAGACATCCCAGGGTATTTCAAAAGGCATATTTTGGGATAATTTTTCCGCCAGCTTGTACCAAGTGTAGTGGTAATAAGCATTTTTTCTGTATTTTTGACACACACAGTGAGTTTGCACAGTATATTTTCCAAATCGTATGTGTGCTACGACTGTATAATACTTCATATGTTGCTCAGCCATGTTGGCTGAGTACAGCAATACCCCCGTATATACCTTTGCCAGGTATATGTGGACATTGGAGGGGCACATTTAAGACACAGCCATTCCATTTTTTTTCAAACTTTAAATTTTTACGCTGTGTCCATGTCCCATTTTAGAGTATTTATATAATCCAAAACACCCCATAAAGCCATACCATTTCTTAAAGAAGAAATCCCTGGGTATTTCAAAGGCATATTTTGAACCTTAGTGTGGGATTATGTTCCCGCTAGCTTGTACCAAGTGTAGTGGTAATAAGCATTTTTTCTGCCTTTTTGACACACAAAGTGAGTTTGCACAGTATATTTTGCAAACCTTATGCGTGCTACGACTGTATAATACTTCATATGTTTCTCAGCTATGTCATCTGAGTACAGCAATACCCCCATATGTACCTTTGCCAAGTATATGTGGAAATGGAAGGGGCACATTTGAGACACAGTCATTCCACTTTTTTTCAAAATTAGAATTTTTAAACTGTGTCCATGTGTCCCATTTTAGAGTATTTTAGCAGGCTATATAATCCAAATACCCCATAAAGGCATACCATTTCTTAACGAAGATATCCCATGGTATTTCAAAAGGCATATTTTGAACCTTGGCATGGGATCATTTTTCCGCTAGCTTGTACCAACTGTAGTGGTAATAATTGTTTTTTCTGCCTTTTTGACACACAAAGTGAGTTTGCACAGCATATACATATGCTGCTCAGCTATGTCGTCTGAGTACAGCAATACCCCCCGTATGTACCTTTGCCAGGTATGTGTGGATGCTGAAGGGGCACATTTGAGACGCAGGCATTCAGTTTTTTTTCTAACGTTGAAGTTTTACGATGTTCCATTTTGGAGTAGTTTAGCTGGTTGGTTATTCAAACTTCCCCTCAAACACATACTATTTATTAAAGAATACAACCTGGGGTAATTCAAAAGGCATATTTTGAACCTAAGCATGGGATCATTTTTTCTCTAGTTTTTTCCAGGTGTGGTTGTAATGAGCATTTTTAAATGTATTTTTTTTACTTTTTAAAACTTTTTTTTTAATATTCTTTATTTTTGTTGTGCATGTTGTTACATAGCATCGACATACGCCACAACAGCATGTTCATAGATGTATTCAAGTTATACAGTGGCATGAGGAGTTGCACATTTTTATATAGTTATAACAATAACAAGCTTGGCTGCGCAATAAAATCGTTAGAACAAGCTGAAATAATCAACGCTTAACAGTGCTAACAAACAAAAGGATGGGACTGCGCCAGTGAGCAAATTTAGTGAAATTAAAAGTCCTGGTTGAAGTAGAAATATTGAAATAGAGTCCAGTATAATGAAACTTTGGTCTTATGTTGGTCTCTGAAGTTGTAGAATTTCGCTCCTTACAGGTATATGGAGGAGGGCAATGAATGAAGCTTACTTCCGGCTTGGGCATGTAGTTCATGATACAACTACATGCCCCAGAATACCGAGCGACCGGAAGTGACGTCGCACTTATGACGCGCGTCACATGTTTCAGTTAATATGAAGAAAATTCTCTCTATTATAACCTCGTTGTTATATCACAATTATATATTCCACATCCCATTAGTTATGTCTATGTACTCATGAAGGTTTACAGCTGTTATTTGTGTGCAATCACAATCTGCTTTGTGATTGGTCAGAGCAGTTTTGGTGCAATTTTCAAAGTTGTCCCAATCCATTGATAAAGCCTATATTGGTGAAACGCGTTTGGATATTGTACTGCTTTTTAATTACTGTTAATAAATAGATTTTGGTCATTTTATTCTTTTGCACCATTATCTTTTATTTATTTTTTTATATTTAATTTTTTATTATAATTACCTGGCTTTTTACCTATTATCTCCTATACTCCAAAGAATCCTTAGGTGGGGATTATACCACCCGTGCCTATACCATAGAGCAGTTAGCCTGCCCTATACATTGTGAGTATATATTATATTTTATATACCAGCATTATTTTACTGAGAGCACTATTGCTGTTTTATTATCTTCTCCCTGAGCTCCTGTTACCATCTTAAAGAACTATTTCAAAGAACGCTCACCATATATCCCAGAGGCGGGGATCATACCGCTGTATGCCTATTAAACCTGAGTGTACCTACTATATTTAAATACTTCTTATCCACTTTTGGAACATACTGCACCATCACCGTTTTTTGTTTTATCTTCCCCCTGGCTGTCTGTCACTACACCGAAGAGGAGACTCACCGCATATCCCGCATACCGCTGGAAGCTATTCATACCAGAGCTGGATTAAGCTCTATAAAAAGTAAGTATTATCTCTTCTATTTTATTTGGATACCTTTTGGTATCTTTACCACCATTATTTTCATCATTCATCATCCTCCTCCATATACCTGTAAGGAGCGAAATTCTACAACTTCAGAGACCAACATAAGACCAAAGTTTCATTATACTGGACTCTATTTCAATATTTCTACCTCAACCAGGACTTTTAATTTCACTAAATTTGCTCACTGGCGCAGTCCCATCCTTTTGTTTGTTTGCCTTCCGTATTCATTTCAAGGACACGTGAGGGAGTCCTTGTTTGGGATTGCTGCCTTTTGTATCTCTTTCTGATATATTAGCGCTGACTCTATTCTTTGTTTTTTGCTTAACAGTGCTAGGTTAGGTATGTTATTTATGCTGCCATAATAGTAATATGGTATTATGATTTATACTATAAAGGTAACAGGCATGTGTTTGATATGTGTGCTGCTTGTGCTGCACTTGTGTAGGCTGTTGTGTCATGAGAAGCAAATAATAGTGCAGTATTGTGCCTACTATGTGAGGTTACTTCGCTACACAAGCTAAATGTAAATACAGACTTTTTTATCTTAAGTAACTAAACATAAAATTATTCTTTGCCGTTAATTAGCTGGGCAAATAACCTTCAAGAGCATTGTGCAGTGTGTCCTGCGTTATCATGGGGATATTGTCCACATGTGACCTGTGTTATATTTCTGCGTCTGGGTATTCCGCTGTTATGAGAATTCAGATCAGTCCAGGCTAAGATTACCCCTGTGAGGCAGTGTTCTAGGCTTTTCAGCCTACACCCAGTGATGGTAAGTCCTGTGCTTTGTGTCTACTGGACTCGTCTTTGCTGCCACAGGGCCAGGTGTCTCCCCCTTGGGGTTCTGCTCCGGTAATGTCCCCCATGTGGTGCAGTCACCTGGTCGCTTGCGGTGTTGCCTTGTATAGGGAGGTGTGTGTCGTGTTGCGCTTATCGCCGGGGTTTCGGTCAGGTTGGGTATGTGTGGGCGTCGATTGGTTCGTAGCCCCAGTGTTTCTTGTGTGCTGTTGGGTTCGTGAGCATGGGGGGTTTGGTGCTACATCCCGCCTCGAGGCCCGGCGGTATCTGTTATGCCTGACGGCCATCTTGGAGGCTTGTGGTATCTGCATATAGTAGCTGCGCCTCCATGAGGCCACCGTTAATTCAGCTTGGCGGTGAGTTACTCCCCGGCTGTGTAAAGCCTCCCTGAGGCCTGCGCAGAGCCAATCAAAGGTTTCCAGTGAGGACCTGTGTGTCTTGAGGATGGTGCTCCACATTTCAGGCATAGGTTGGGTGGCCATTTTGGACAGGCTGTGTGGGTTAGTTTCCCCGCTTTGCTTCACCTACATCTTGCTCACTTTAGGGTTGTGAATGGGTGTTGCAGGCTGCTGCTGCATGCCACGAGTTTTGCAGTCGCTTGTGTCCGCCATTTTGGAGGCCCTCACCTCTGGTCTGTTGGTTTCGGCTGTCGGCTCCGACTGCAGGCATGTGGCAGGGCCAGCTCCGTGTGGCGGGGACCGGGATATCCCCCCCGTTCCATGGGGGGGAGGATGCTTGGTGCTTGCCTGTGGCCCAGAGTGGTGAGCGGGAAGCGGCCGCCTTCCCAGCCTGTCCATCCCAGACATTCTGGGTGGCAAGTCAGGTGTCTGCGGGTGTGTGCTGGGTTCCCCAAGCTATATAGCCGCAGTATGCGGGTCCATCTGCGTTTCACCCCCAGATTTTTTTTTTTTAATTCTTTATTTTTGTGGGTATACGAGAGTTAAACACGTAGTACAGTATGTGCAAAAGAGGAAATAACATGTATGAAATACATTTGAGATAGTCATCATATAACAGGTATAACTGCACAGAAACTTTGCCACCCGGTTTTTAATAGGTAAAACCCTGCTTTTATCCCCCGTGCTAGAAACCGTTAAGACGTGCGACATCTCAGAGGGGCTAGCAGACAGCGTTATGTGCTCTGCTTAGGAATGTTGGGGCAGTAGGCTCAGCTTAGGCACGTGTATTATTGGGTAAGGGAGGGTGTTTATTATGGCCGTTGGCCATTGAAAGGTGTGGTGCAGGCCCTTACATAACAAACGGGATGTTTCCCATTGGGGAGCCTGTAAGTAGCATTTCGGATCTCTGTATATGCTTTGTGTTGGGGGGGGGGCAAGTCTGCTTGTCCAGGATTGGTGGTTGTCTGCTTACGGAGCCAGAGTTTTAAGTATGTCTGATGCCCTGTAGCCTTCATAAACTAAAAAAACCCTTTAATGCCTTAGAGAGCGTAAGAAACTTAAAAAAGGATCAAAACCAAAAAACAACTGCTTTTAAGGTGAGTAGAAAGACCAAAAGGAACTGTAGTAAAGGAAAGTCGTAAAGGGAACTGTAGTAAAGGAACTAGGACATTGCACAGGTGCACTTGCATGTGCGGTCGCTTTTCTCATGTTAAGGAATCCGTCATCCTCGGCACAGTTCCTCTGGGCACAAAGGGAGTTATTTAATCGATGTTCCATGATGGGCTGGCCCTTGTTGCTGCTGCAGGTAACGGGAGTCCCAGTGACTGGAGAAACTTAGGCGCCTCAGATATGTGTGTCAGGTGGGTCGTCTTACCAGCGTGCTCTGTGGTTAAACGATGAGGGCCCCATTTATAGGGGATAGAGTTCTCACGCAGTAGCAAGGTGATGTGGTGGAGAGATCTGCGCCAGGTGAGAGTGTACCTTGAGAAGTCTCTGTATAGGGTCAAACTTGCTCCCTCAACGTGATGGTAGGAGAGCCTCTCGCGGCTACCATGAGAGCCCCCTGATCGGAGTCCCGGACAAATTTAATCAGCACGTCCCTTGGTGCTTCCTGTGGCGCTTTGAGGAGGCGAAAGCAGGTGTCAATCCCTACCTGCTTCGCTTGCTTGGGAGTCAGTAAGGTTGCCACAAGACTCCTACAATATTGTGGTAATTCCAGGTTTCCCACCGATTCAGGTATACCCTGGATTCGCAGGTTTCGGGCTTTAGTTTTGTCTTCCATTCCCGCTAGTTGAGCGGTCAGCATTGCACATTGTTTTTGTAACAGTCCCAGAGCAGTGTCTGTCGCCACCTGTGCCACTCTTGCGCCTCCGAGGGACTCCTCAATGGAGACCACCCGGCTTGAGAGCGTGGAGATTTCCCCTCGGACAATCGCCATGTCGGTGTCAAACATCGCCTTGATATTTAACGTCAGTGTCTTAATGTCGGCTTGCTGTGTCGCCTAGCTCTTTAGGCTGCTGGGGTGTAGCATGTACCTTGCTGGAAGCGTGGAAGGAATCTAGTACACTGTCATCTGATGACTGTGAGTTGTAGGCCTCTATCGGCGCCATCTTGCCGGGCACTTGCTGCTGTGTTGGGCGCATAAAAGTGCCTATACCTTTTGACCCCGAGCCAGGATCTGCTCTGCTCTTCTTCATTTTTTTCCCCATGATGTAGGGTGTCTTGGGGATCTGTTTGTCGGGTCCCAGAGGTTGTTTGTGTCGCTTGGATATCCCTTTTTGGGGTCTCACGCTCGGAGCTGTGGTGAGTTGCGACTTGCTTGTTTAGGCGCTGGCTCCGCCCCCCACTCCCAGATTTTAGGCTGTAAGTGTTCTGATCGGCGGGAGCTCAAGCAGAGCACGTCTTACTCGCTTGCTTGTCAGGCTCCGCCCCCCAGGATGGGATTTTTTAAACTTTTTTTTAAAAACGTTATTAAAACTTTTTTTTTGCTTTTTAAAACATTTTAAAAACTTTTTTTAACTTTAACCCCTAGCTAGCCTAACATCAAATTCCCCTATTCCACACTAACTTCCACCCATTCCAGCTAGCTAAATATATCATTTTAATATATATAAATTAATTAATAAAATTAAACCCTGAGGTTACACAAAAAGTTAACCCTCAGGGGTTAAAAAAAAAAAAAATCATATCACAGTAAAATGTAGTCCCTGCCAATTGATCACAGGTAGTCAGTGATCAATTGGCAGGGAAGGGGTTAATTTTATTAAAGCAGTGGAAAGGAGGGTGGGATTTTACTTTAACTTTATTTATTTTTAACAGGGAGAAGATCAGCAGTGATCCGTCAACCTGCACTTCACACTGACCACGGAAGAACAGGGAGGCGGATCGTGAGTCCCTGCAGCACATGTGCTCGCTTTGACAGCCTGTCAGAGCGATTACTGCTGCAGGGGTAGCGTGATCAGGTGCTCCTGGTCTGCCTCTTGCCGATTATGGCGATCTGGGGTTAACTTTACCGCATGACAGACCCGGTCCGTCATTCGGCGTTAACGGTTTCCCCGCCATGACGGACCGGGTTAAGGACTGATCAAAACAAAACGTAAACAAAACCTGGAATTTGACTATATGTCTGTTCAACCGTAATTCACCTCTTTCATATTAAGTGCACCCACACTATATATAATTTTATTCAGGGGAAAGAAGGCTTTCATTTAACATCAAATATTTAGCTATGAAACATAATTTTATATGAATAAACTATTTATTCTACATGACATTTTAACTGTGAATGTCATAATACTGTTTGCTTTTACTGCAATAAAATACACATATTTGTATTCAGTGATGTCTCACATGTAAAACAGTACCCCTTATGTACAGGTTTTATGGTATTTGTGGCGAAACCAACCTCGCCACTGTACAGTGGAGAAGCCTGGTTGCTCGCCTGCTGCCTTTGGACTATGGCCCCATGTTAAAAGACATCTTTTTTTTCCTGCAGAAAAGACTTATTCGTGCTTTTCTGCCGGGTGTTCAACCGCACGAATGAATAGACCACCTGGGAGCTGGAGTGTGTAGGCAATTAACCTCCCTGAAGCTGCGGTTAACCGCAGCTTAATTGACGAATGCTGGGTGGCCGCCATTTGTATCACGAACACGAGGTCGTGGCCATGTTAAACATGCGAATGCACAGCGGTGTTCGACGCTTAATTCATGGAACTGAAATCGGACACAGTTTTGCGCGAACACCGCTGAAGCCGCCGACCTCCCTTCTTGAACGGCCCGGTGTTCGGTAGTTTGGTTTGAGTGTGTTGTGCCCCAGATAGGAATCCCATGGAGCCCATTTGCATGAAACTGACTGTGTAAAGACTTTGGCTCCATGGCGATTAAACTGTATTCGTGTGGTCTGAGCGCCATTCGCTTAATAATGTGCGCTCAGACCTGAGCTATCTGGGGATATGTAGAACATATATGTTTTATGTACTGAATGTAACTGTAGGTAATTTTATGTCTTTTACTGTTTGTTTTCTGCCATGTGGTTAATGGAGTTTTGCCTCTGTCTTTGGAGATAATTGAATTACTTCCCAAATTATCTCCAGGGCAGAGAGGAGGGATTGTGATGCATTGTGGGATGGTTGAAATGTGTAAGTCTGTGATTGGTCCTTTTACCCTTTGTGTCCCAGTCTCCCATTTGGTCCCCTCGGGGAGTGTCCACCAGGTGGGAGACCTGCATAAAAGCCGGGCAGTTAGCCCAAGTAAAATAGTTCCTGCTTAACCCTCAAAGTGAAGTGTCGTCTCATTATTGGGGGAGGATTTACTGTATGCTGTTAGAGACTGATTGCCAGGAGTGTAAGCCGCTTGGGGGCTTTTCCTGTTCGTCTGCTAGCAGCTATTCGTGTGTCTCCAGTTCGGGAGTTTCGAGTATTCCCTTAGTATGCAGTTCGGGAGTTTAGAGTATTCCCTTGGTTGCAGTTCGGGAGTTGGGGAATTCGTGGGTTTGCAGTTCAGGAGATTGGTGCTTGCAGTAGCTGTCGGTGCAGCTGAAAAAGGGGAATATCTCCTAAACGGTTTTTAACCTCTTTTGGGCAAAACGGTCCGTTGCAGTGTTTTGGGAAGTTACAGAGTCAAATATAACATGTTACATTTTTCATTGTTTTCACATTGAAATTCGCCAGATTGGTCAAAGTTAGTGTTAATATTTGTGTGTGAAAAATGCAAAAAACTAATTTGAACGCCAATTTTAATCAGTGTTTGTGACTAAGTGGCTTCTAAAAAAAATTGGACATACCCCATTTACAATACCTTGGGTTGTCTACTGTTGCAAATGGTATGCCATCATGGGGGTAATTCTTATTCCTGGGCTACAATATGGTCTCAAAGGCAACATAACCAATCTGGTGAATTTCAATGTGAAAAAAAACCTTATATTTAGTTACATAGTTACATAGCTGAAAAGAGACTTGCGTCCATCAAGTTCCTTCCTCACATTTGTTTTTTGCTGTTGATCCAAAAGAAGGCAAAAAAAAACAGTTTGAAGTACAATTTTGCAACAAGCTAGGAAAAAAATTCCTTCTTGACCCCAGAATGGCAGTCAGATTTATCCTTGGATCAAGCAGTTATTACCCTACATTGAAAGATTATATCCTTGAATATTCTGTTCTTGCAAGTATGCATCTAGTAGCCGTTTGAACATCTGTATGGACTCTGATAAAACCATTTCCTCAGGCAGAGAATTCCACATCCTGATTGTTCTTACAACTCTGTATTTGACTCTGTAACTTTTGAAAACACCATAAAACCTATACATGAGTGGTACTGTTATACTCTGGAGACTTTGCTGAACACAAATATTAGTATTTCAAAACAGTAAAACATATCACAACAATATCGTCATTGTAAGAGCCATTTGTGTGTAAAAAAATGCACAAAATGTCACTTTCACTGATGATATCATCGTTGTAATACATATTACTGTTTTGAAACACTAATATTTGTATTCAGCGAAATCTTCAGAGTAAAACAGTACCCCTATGTACAGGTTTTATGGTGTCTTGGAAAGTTACAGGGTTAACTATAGTGCTAGCAAATTAAATTCCATGGCCTTTTGGCCTAGGTTGTCAGGCAAGTCGCGCAAATCGTAATTAATAAAATGACCTAATTATGTAAAAATATTACATAAATAATGCCCAGGGGGTTTCGGCACAATGAGTACCGAAACCTAAGGGGCGGGTAGGGAGCAAATGAAGAAGGAACGTAATCCCAATTTATTTATAGAGAAATAAAGCATAGCCAATTGGTTTCCTGGAGTTCCCGGCTAAATTATTATATGTTAGCTTAGCTTAGTTACGCTGTATTCTGTTAACTTATTCAAAGCAAGGACAGGTCTATATCCGAGGCAACATTTCGCATTTGTACAATCTCACACAGTCATATAGTGGGCCTACGAACCGCGGTGGAATCACCGGATTGAGGGAACAAGCAGGCCGTACTAATGTATACAGGTGTCTGCTTACTGTAATGACTTGTGGAAGGTAACACAATGACACCCAGGGCCAGATTGGGAATTAAAAGCAGCCCTGGAAAAAAAATATTTACCAGCCCCATAATTTGTCACGCCAGCATAGTGTGCAGATACAGAGTTAGAAAAGAGAACTTAAAATTAAAAATTATTACTCCAACGTAAAAAAAAAGCACTCATAGGCTTCAAAATAAACAAAAGTGCAGATTTATTTTAAGCAGACGTGCCTTTGCATGTAATCAATGTTTCAGTCCAACATACCAGTCACTCTGTATGTTTCTTTCTCCCCCTCACTGCTCCTCTGTGTCCATGTCTCCCCTCTCCTTCCTAGTCTCTCTCTTCCCCCTCTGTCTCTTTCTCCCCCTCCCCTTGTGTGTCTCTCTCCTTTTCCACTCTGTCTCTTTCTCCCCTTGTGTGTCTCTCTCCTTTCCCCCTCTGCCTCTTTCTCCCCCTCCCCTTGTGTGTCTCTCTCCTTTCTCCCTCTGCCTCTTTCTCCCCCTCCCCTTGTGTGTCTCTCTCCTTTCTCCCTCTGCCTCTTTCTCCCCCTCCCCCTGTGTGTCTCTCTCCTTTCTCCCTCTGTCTCTCTTCCCCTCTGTCTCTTTCTCCCCCGTTCCCCTGTATCTCTCTCCCCCTCTGTCTCTTTTTCCTCCCTCCACAATCTCTCTATTCCCCCTCTTTCTCCCCCTGTGTCTCACTCTTCCCCCTCTGTCTCTTTCTCCCTCTTTTCCCTGTGTCTATTCCCCCTCTGTTTTATTTTCCCCCTCCCCTTGTGTCTCTTTATTCCCCCGTCTTCCCCCTCCCATTTACCTGAGAGGAGTCAGGGGGGCCGGCCGCATTCCACGCTGGAGCCGCCGGGCCGGGTGGCAGCCTCCCCGGTCCGGCGGCACTTCTGTCACTGTCACTAATGCTGAGGAGTGAGCACTGAAGGAGGAGGGAGGAGCATGTCTCTCTACCATGCTCCCTCGCGGTTCCCACAATTCCCAGCACAGCATGCTCCTCAGCATTAGTGACAGTGACAGGAGTGCCGCCGGATCGGCGAGGCTGCCACCTGGCCCGGCGGCTCCAATGTGGAATGTGGCCGCCGGCCGGCCAGCCCCCTCAGAGTGTGTGCCACCGGACCGGCCACCCGGTGGCACATACATGCTCAGCGCAGCCCCCAGATGCCGCGGAAATTTCCCGGTATCCCGGTGGGCCAGTCCGGCCCTGATGACACCGTCAACCAGCTGGACATGTTCAGTATAACCACACCTGTTCCACTTTACCCATGTCTATGGGGATGTGTTGTCGATATGTATATGGTACAGTGTGCAAACTGTTGGTGTTGGTCAAAGGATATATGTACTGTAATGTGACATGTTTAATGAAAATTCCAATAAAAATTGATTCAAGGAAAAAAAAATTACATAAATATATAAGTAGAATTATATATATATATATATATACACATATATACATATATATAATTTTTTTTAAATTATTTTTATTTATATATATATATATATATATATATATACACACACACATGTATATAGATATATATTATTTCATTCAATGTGTTTTTTGATATATATATATATATACACATATTTTCAAAATACAGTTAGAATGAAATTACATAAATATATTTAATTATTTATTTTTTCATTTTTCATTTTTATTTTTAACGTATTTACATATTTATTTTATATTATATATAAATATATATATATATATATATAATCAATATCATTCTATGTGTATTTTTATATTTATATAACTATATATATATTAATATTAAAATACACTTAGACAGTGTATGTGTATGTATGTGTGTGTGTATATATATATATATATATATATATATATATATATATATGTATATATATATATATACTTAGATCATATATATAATAAATATATATATGATCTAAGTATATATTATTTAATTAAAAACTGTTATTAACTTTTATTTTAACTTTTGTCATTACAGGCACTCCCCTTGCTGGCATTGCTGTGGACGGCTATTCCGTCCATGTGATCATGAGGTCCTCGCGATCACATGGCCCAGGAGGGCCGGAACGGCAGCAGGGGGACTCCCTGGGATGCCAGGTGAGTCCCCCCACCACGCTCACCGGCGAGAGGGTAAGTAAATAGGGCGACAGGGACGTGGTATGCCGCCTGCAGGCGTTTAGAGCCGGGTCCCCAAGGACGGCATAGCGCTCCCGCCGTCCTTAATGGGTTGATAGTGACTTCTGCAAATAAATCATTTGGAAAGTTTTCTAACAGTATTGAACCATTTGGAAAAACAAATTTGACACAGAATGGAGACAAAAAAAGGATAATGGTGGTCAGTGAAAATTAGTAACGGGGACAAATAGATGGAAAACGTACAAAAAAGTAAAAGGGATTCACAGAAAAGTATGATATTAGTAGCAGGGGTACATAGCTAATTTAAAATAAGACGAAGGTAACTAAGGCTAATACTGAATGAAAATGAAGTGCAGTTGTAGACCGGATTTCGGTTTGCATTGGACTGTATGATTTCTGTTGGCCTTTTTTCACATGTAGAAGTAATGTGATTTGTATTTCACTGTTAAGTTAAAGTGCTCTCTCTGTACTTAGTTTTGAGACACATGTATAAATGTGAATTTACTCCTGACTGCACTGTACGAAAATGCAAGGTATAAATGTAATTTTTGACAAGGCACTTTTTCTTTTTAGAATATTACATACAAAATGGTTGCAGTCCTTCCTGCAACAATAAACAACATACATGTTTATATATAGAATCACTAAGTGTACAAATGGCCTCTCCTACAGAAGCAAGATGTGAGTAGCCCGAGCTCCTTAATAACTGGTAGTTTCAATCCAAACATGCCCATCAACAAGCCTGGAGCATCCTCTTGCTCTTCATCTTATCAGACTACAGCACCCATCACTCTAAATCAGACTTTGGACAAGGCTGCAGTCTACCAAAGGCTGGAGGGCTCACTTTGCCCTTGAGAGAAGCAAACTCTTAATTGTAGATATCTCTTTACCAACAATCTAAAATAAGATAAGATAGATAGAGGCTATTAAGATGGTTACAGTTTCTTCACATAAGAAGATATTATATTTCCTAATAAACAGAGTGGCTGTATGATACCCTGACATGCAGAACACCCCCTGTAACCTAGTGCTCACTGCAGAGTGTCATCTTTCAGCGCTGTGCCTCCTTTCCCCCCCCACCGCAGGTTCTCCACCTTCCTGCAAATCCGCATCCCCCCCATCCTAAAAATAGCCCCAGCTACAGTCCGGGGATAGAAATATACTGCACGTACAGCATCCAGATAGAGTTTCTTTTGTAAAATGACGCATTGTTAGAGGAGGTGAATGCGGAGGGGGATACCCTCTTTGGCTTAACTATTTTATCCCTGTCTGACTTTTAATGAACCAGATGTTGGTACGAGAGGCCTGGGACTTGCTGAATCGTGCTAAAGATGCTGTGAATGCATTAAAATGGAAATACAGACCCAGCCTTTATAAATGACCAGGATGTGGTGGAATTGGGCCATATACGATCAGATAGGCAGTCTGTCTATATTGCACATACAGTAAAAAAATACAGAAAATACATTAATAATTGTAGACGTTATGAAAACGATACATGTTAAACAAAAAACAATGAATTAATACAATTGTCAGGTTTATTTACAAGTGTGAGAATTTCAAGTGAATTAAAATTTAAAGCAAAAATGGCTGAATTAGAAAATATCAGCAATGCTCTCACTTGTTATTTTGGCCTAAAATTTGAAATTCACTTTGAATTTTCATTTTATTGAATAACCGGTTAGGCCTTCCTAGACTCTGCAAGCAGGGCCCTCTTCACCACGTGTTTGTCAACATTATTTCTCTGTCAATGACTTGCTAAACAACGGCACTGATAATTGTAAAACACTGCTGAAAACGTTGGTGCTATATAAAGGCTAATAATATTAATCTCCCTATATGCTTCTATTCAGGGATCTATCACTGTGTAAAACAGAAATAACAATGCAGGATTATCCCAATGATTTCTTTATTGTGGAACGTGACAGACCAACAAAGAAGACTTGCTATAAAAATAAAATTTGCTATAGATTCATGGAATAATCTTCCAGTTGAGGAGGCTATAATTAAATCAGCCTGGGATAAATCTATCCTTAGTTTAAATATTAGCATGGAAAAAAAATGTATAAAATGGGAATTTAAAATTTTAGGTAAAAAAACACCTTTGACTTGAATAACCTTTCGAATGTGGCCTAAAATATCACTCTGACGCCACTTTATTCACTAAACTGTAACAAATTGAAATCCCAGTGGGAAAATTAAGGCAGGAATAGCTAATCTGGAAAGATTCTCCAACTATCTATTGTCACAGCTTGCCTGCTTTAGTCTAGGTTTTTCCTTTCGGTTTCCAATTCGCTACTGTTTGATGTTTTGTGAATACATTTCTTTGAATTAGAGACAATTCACAATTTAGTGAATAACCCTGTTTGGGTGTTGATGGACCTTTTAAAGAGTTACCTCTCTCATATTCCTAAGACAAATTGCTTGACTCTCTTGTTACAGAGCTTTGGTCACTATGCGATGATGGCCAGATGCCCCACATAATAGAGGCAGCCTATGCAAATGGTATTCTACAGGATATTGGTGTCACGCATGGTGGTTAAGAAAAGTATTTCCTATTAATTTACTGGTTTAAAAAGATTGTCTTAACAGTCCTGATGCATTATTATCAGGTTTTTGTCTTGTGTACATGCAGTCAGATCCATGTAGTCTGTCTGCTCAAGGGTGATCTGTCCAAAAATCTAATGCATTGTTTATACCTGTGGATGTGAAACTGTAGTAAGTGCACACTTAGCAGACCCAATCGTCCTACAGGAAATCCAGTTTCCATGAAATGGGATGGACCCACAGGTGCACATGGAGATTGACAGCTGGGCATGGGGAAATCCTAACCAGTCAATGAAATTCAGTAGAGGGGAATGGAGCAATGCAATGACTACTGATAGGAACACTTGCTGTTCTGATTTCTAAACAGTTATTATCCACAATATATCAATAAAAATCACAACTATTGTGTACCTGCCTGCTAACACAGAAACTATGAGCCTGCATATGGTAGCCTTATTGAATGTTTTGTGTTTGTATTTATGTAGGCTAAACTTGATATACTCTTACACGTGTGGATTATCTCCTAATTATAATAAACATTGCAGTGTTTGAGAGTGTTTTCACTAAATCAGGAGTCGCAGAGTATTGACAGGAGAATTGCAAATTGTAGGTAAAAATAAATTAACTTGAAAGATTCTACACTACAGCTTGGCTATTTTTCCATTTTAGCTTTTGTTTGTTTTTTGCTAAAATGTGCAATTTCTTTGCTAATTCTTCACAATCCCCAGTTTAGTAAATAAATCACTGCCTTATTTTATCAGCTGCTAATATCAAGAATAAGAGGTACTCAGTAAGTATGCATAGATCACTATTTCAGGCTGATGTGCAGGATTGCATTGTATATTAGTAGGTAAATAAACTGCTAGAGATTAGGTAACATGACTGTAACTCAAACAAGCATCTGTTTCTTTACACCAGTTTTTAAATGTGTCAGTCCTCCTGCACAAGCATTTGTTTACCAATCTCTATCCACACACACATACCAGTCTCCCTAACAGCTAAATCCTGAGCGGATGGCTTTTAGTGGTACACCACATCTGGCTCACATTCCAGGTAGAAACCCGGTTTAGTGTAGACCACCTTTGGATATTGGAATACAACTCTCATCATGCCAGGTTGATGATGATGGAATCTGCAAATCAGCATATAATGGCAATCATTTGTCCATGCCTGCATTACAGTGTACTCATTATGTTTTGGAGGCCACACTCCATAAAACCCATTTTCAGACAGGGTGGATTTCAAAGTGACACTGAAACAGGACTAGGTTTATTATGTTAACACAGATACCTTGTGGAATGGTGAACCCCTGTGTTTTTTCAGCCTGCTTCCCCCTGCTGTATACGCCACAGTATATCCTCTCCATTAGTCTCTGCAGCTTAATGTTCACATCCCCATCCTAATAGATTTATCTATATAAAGCTATATTCAGATCCGCCAGCACTCACTGATGTCCTGTCTGCTTCACTTATTGAAGTTATTACAGCTGGTTTTATACTGCAACTTGCAAGAAACAGATGTTAAATATACTTATTACTTATATTAATATATATTTATATATTATATATTTTATTTCTCATCAAATCAGAGAGACAAAAAACACACACATACAACCATCAATTAATACAAGAATATATAATCCTAGGTGTGTGTATATATATATGTATATATATATATATATATATACACACACACACTGGGAAATTAAGAGTGTTAAGAATCAAGTTTACAAAAAATAAGCAATCAAGGTTAATTTGGAGAGACAGAGGGGGCAACCTCTTGAGATATTAGGTCACTACAAGTGCACAGAAACAACAGATAATGACCAACTTTATTATTTAACAGGAGGAGATCTACAAATTGACTTTCTACCTGATAAAAGTTCCCCAGAGTGATTGAGAGCTAATGAGCAAATATGGACTAACAAGGCAGGGAGAGGTGATTAAGAATTCATTAATTACCTTCCATTGACATGGGTTCCAGAATCCCAAACTGCTTGAGAACAGCTACAAACAGTGCAATAACCACTGCGATTGCACACAGTTCCATGCCATGGATCCCCATGATTGGCCAGCTTTCCCCTCTGCGGGGTCCCAGGCTCTGAGCATGTAATCACCCAAGACTCCAGCTCTTCCTTGCCCAGGCCAAGAATCCTACATAACAAAAACGTACAAAACTCACTTCTCCAGGATCACCGGTTAAAAAAAATCCCAGAGGAAGACAAAAAAAAAGGTCCACAGTGGGTCAACAGACCATCCAAACACTCGAGCTATGAGGGTGAAACTTCAAAGTGCAAGTCTACAACTTAGATAACTGCTGAGGTGGTTTTAGGCAAACATCCTTGATGGATGTATTGGTGACATCTGTGTAGAATGTTCTCAAGTAACCAAAAATGGTCACTTCTGCTGGGTCAGATAGAGGTAATGTGGCATCATTACCTATGATGTTTTGCAGTCCTTGGGTGTCCGCCCAGCAATGTCCCATTGGATGCAGAAAAACTATCTGGCTCTAGCCAACTTCTCCCCCTCCATCCCTCCCTCCTCTCTTCATATCATCACTTTCTCCTCTATGGGATGGGGAGGAGCCTCTGAGGAGTACCACTCTCTCATTACGTACATTGATTGAGATAACGGTTTCCATAGAGACAGCAGAGTGATGGTGTTCTGGAGGAAAAAAAAGTCTTACCTCAGCAAGCCCGCGGTTTTGAAAAGTGAGCCGGAGGGTTTCTCAGTCCTGCACGTGAAGTAATGTGTGTGTGTACAAAGGTGACACACAATGAAAAAAAATAAAAATAAAAAAAAATAAAACGTAGGGGACAAAAAAGGTAGTCGTTTAAACTCATCCTGTAAGGTCATACACAATCAATGCACGCAGCATTATGAAAAGCACATTAATCTTTGCTATTCTCTCTGATCCTAGATGTGTTTATTTGTTTCGTTGCCACGTTAAGTGCTCATGTAATGATTATTGTGGTTTCAAAAAAAATGACTGCCCCTGTGGGAACTTGGGATGGTTCATCCCCTGGTCTATGCAGTATTGGAATCGGTGCAAGGTTGCGGGCTGAATGTCTGAGAGCAATTATTGTAGCTATGACTGTGCTGTTTTAAAATTTTTTCGCTTGTGTTTCTCATTCACTCTTCAAGCCTTACTCCAGTTTCTATTATTGACAAATGACGCATTAACTCATCTATCCGTATGTTTTAGGTATGATTGCATACCCACTGCTAAAATATAATTATATCTCCTACAAAGCAGTGGCTGCTGTCAGTCATCTCTCTAAAACTCATTCAATGTCACCTTCCCTTAAAGGGACACTATAGTCACCAGAACAACTACAGCTTATTGAATTTGTTCTGGTGAGTAGAATCATTACCTTCAGGCTTTTTGCTGTAAACACTGTCTTTTCAGAGATAATGCAGTGTTTACATAACTTCACTGGCCACTCCTCAGATGGCTGTTAGAGATCCTTCCTGAGTCATGACTGCCTAAAATGCATCCGAACATTCAGTGTCTCCTCCCTCTGCATGCAGACACTGAACTTTCCTCACAGAGATTCATTGATTCAATTCATCTCTATGAGGAGATGCTGATTGTCCAGGGCTGTGTTTGAATCATGTTGGCTCTGCCCCTGATCGGCCTTCTTTTCAGTCTCAACCAATCCTATGGGGAAGCACTGTGATTGGATCAGGCCACCACTTCTGATGATGTCAGCAAACAGCTTGTTTTTCTGAGGCAAACAGCAAGCAGAGTTACAGCTTCAGGGTTGAATATAAGTAAGATTTTGCTATATTTATGGAGGCATGAGGGGCCCAGAGGGGCTAGATGGTGGTTTTAACACTATAGGGTCAGGAATACACGTTTGTGTTCCTGACCCTATAGTGTTCCTTTAACCACATGATATTTCTCAAATCCTCTCAAGTGTGTAACTTTATCCTATCTTTCTATATTTTATTATATACGCCATTTCTTTTTTTTAGCATTGCTCTGTTTCTCTCACTCACTAGAGCAGGGGTTCTCAACCCAGTCCTCAAGGACCCCCTACCAGTCCAGGATTTAGGGATTACCTGTGTGTGTCTAAGGTGTTTAGAAAAAGGGGAAAAAAAACACCTTAAAAAGTCACGGTATAGTGAATAGGGGCATAATTTACTAATACTAAGTAACCTTTACTTAGTATTAGTAAATTTGGCTGAAAGACCAATTCAGGTCTTTCAGCCTTTTAGTAGATAGCTCCCTAATACCATGGGAATTAGGGAGTTATCTACTTATTCATTCCTGTCATTACATTCATTACATGAATGTGTGTTACTTGATTGTTGTAAGTGTTGCAAATGCATCCTGGCTATGTTTGTATACTTTTTATTTAAAACTGTATACAATGTAACATTCTTCTTCTTTCACTGGGTAAGTATATTAGTACTTAGGCAATACTGTGCTTCGGAACTTTGGCACTTTGACACTTTGGAACTTCGGCAACTTCGGCAGCTTCTGCAACTTCGGCAATTCGGACATTTGGAAGTACCCGAATGTCCGAATTGCCCGAAATTCGTCCGAATTCATATTCGGACCGAAACGAATTGCACGTGTCTAAATTTGGTAGAAACAACATTTCTTGTTGTGTACAAGATAAGTGTTTAATATTTTAGGAGTTATACTTAGGTTTAAAGTAAATTGTGTTTTTCAAATTTAGGAGGTTTCAATTTGAAATGGTTAAATTTGTTATTAAAACCACTCTGGGCTCCATTACAAAATTGTAAACTTGGTGAATCTGGTCAACCTGGGTATAATGTATAGGCTAGTTGACATAGTATTTTTAAATCTGTAAAATAAATCTCTGTGCAGGAGGCTAGGTATCAGGCTTCTCCATGGGCCATCAAGTTTTCTCACCCAGGTTGTTCCTGATTTAACATCAGTAAAAAAAGGTGAGGGAGCTTTTGTCACAGTCTATGTACCCCATTAGTCTGCAAAGAAAGAATGAGTGAAATAATGACAAACAAACATGATAAAACATCAATAAACACATATATGTAGTAGATTTTTAGATATCCTGGAATAGAAGCTATAAAAACAAGCAATTTACACTTATTGCATACTATGTTTAAAGTACAATAAATGTTTGGGTTTATTAAACAATTTAAATAACTGTTTAGTTAAAAGTTTAATATGGTGTAGATATTTTTTTTCACCAACACCCAGGTTCCGATGATACATGTGCCTAAAGAGTAGTGTCATTCCATGGTCAGATTCCATGTTAAAATGGGATGTTTTGGGGCAGTGATTTTATTAATTTGCTTACAGTGAATCTGCTGAAGTAAAGAGAATTATTCAAGTGCCCTTATACATTCTGGCTTTAGTAAATAATCCTGTAAGTATGTTGCTGCTTACCTAAGCATATTCCGTTGATATATTGTCTAGAGATCTTGAAATCCATTTCTTATTGTTCTAAAAACTATGATACCATTTCTACATTGCAACCTATTATACAAAGCACTTTACCTCCTACTAAAAAAAAATGCATTAAATAAGCAAATTCTCTCCTTATCCGTGCTCCTATTGCATTATCATATCTCTCTTCTTCAATCCTGCAGCTTCATTAGCCTTGACTAAAAGTAAACATCTTTCCCGCTCACTGCTGTAACAGTGACCATGCTCATCACCTCCTGCTATGATGTATTGGGATTGGAGTCTTAATATACCATTAGTGAATATGAACAAGCTCTAGGTCTTTAACTATGAGGTGTGACACAGACCTCCACAGCTGCCCAAATTGGATGATGCAACACAGTGTCCAAAAGGTGTTGTCCAATCGACTTGATACCTACACTGCACTCATTCCTCATGAACCCAATGGGAATACACAGAACACAACATGAAATTGCAGTAGGCCTCTTCCATAGTTAAAACAAAATTAGTTCATATTTGACAGTTGACCAAATATAATCCACTAGATAAATATATCTAAAATCATAATAAAACTAAAAGAAAAATCGTGCTTGCATAGTGGGAATTCTATTTCAACAATAGAGGATGGAAAAATAATCTTTAGGTAAGAGATGTGCAAAGTTTAGAGTATTTTTGTAACAGTGCAAATAAATCTATGAATCTGTATATAGCCTTCAAAGCACAATGTATAGCATATAAATATTTGAAAGTAAACATTAAAATGTGTCACTTTGTAGCACTTTTATTTTTTTTAGTGAAATCTACAATGTCTCTGACACCTTTGTTGAGAAACCGCATTTCAAACAATTACACATTAAGAGAAACCTGGTGAGGATCTGCCAGCCTTGTTGAGAAATTTCCAAGAAGAAACTTAGAACTTTTGTAGCATTTTCTTTTTTTTTGATATGGGGAAAAAAATTGCCTCTTCTGAACCATGACACCATCTATGTAACCCTTATGGAATCATGACACCATCTAACCCCTATAGAATCATGTCATCATTTAACCCCTATGGATTTATGATACTCTCTAACCCTTATAGAATCAAGACATCATCTAACTATTATGGAATCATGACACTTTCTCACCTATGTGGAATAATGACACCATCTAACCCCTATAGAATCATGACATCATCTAACCCCTATGGATTTATGATACTCTCTAACCCCCATAGAATCATGACATCATCTAACCCCTATGGATTTATGATACTCTCTAACCCCTATAGAATCATGACATCATCTAACCCCTATGGATTTATGATACTCTCTAACCCATATAGAATCATGACATCATCTAACCCCTATGGAATCATGACATCATCTAAGCCCTATGCAATCATGAAACTATATAGCCACTATAGAATCATCACTTCAGCTAAACCATATTCAACCATGAAACTATCTAACCCCTATATAATGATGACATCAACTGGCCTCTATGGAATCATGACATAATTTAACTCCTATGGTATCATGACACTATCACACCAGTATAAAAACATGACCCTATATCACCTCTACTGAATCGGGAATGACATAATCTCACTCCTATAGAACATTTACCCCACTTTACTCATATATCATATCTATACATTCATTATTCCCTCTCACACATTCATAGAGAACTGTCACTCTAGTTCACTACCCATCACCCACAAAGATATAGGGCTCAATTTAAAATTCTGGTGCTTGCTTACAAGTCCCTACATAATGCTGCTCCAACCTACCTATCCTCCCTAATACACAAGTATGTCCCGTCGAGGCCCCTACGCTCTGCCAAAGACCTACGCCTATCTTCTGTCCGTACTCCCACCTCTAACGCTCGCCTCCAAGACTTTTCCAGGTCTGCACCTCTTCTGTGGAACGCCCTTCCCTTCTCCGTAAGAATTTCACCCAGTCTCCACTCATTCAAAAAATCATTGAAAACTCACTTCTTCAAGAAAGCATATCATTTAAACTGTTAGCAGGTTTTCATCCCCCACCCTCCATGACTCCTCTCCTGCAACTGTCAAACATTACCTACTAAGCCCTCAATTAATGCTTTTCTAACAACCTACTTTGTACCCCTAATTTTACCCTTTGTGTCACTATACCCCACTCCCTCTAATATGTAAGCACATGGAGCAGGGCCCTCCACCCCTTTGTTCCTGTACGTTCAGTTGTCTGGTTACAATTACATGTATGTTAGTCCACCCATTGTACAGCACTACGGAATTTGATGGCGCTATATAAATAATAAAATAATAATGCCCATCTTGTGCAATCACACAATAATTGCCCTATTTCCACATTTTGCTTAGCTGTCAATCTTTTATTTCATTTATTATTCTTTAATGTCTCCCTGTCTCTGGTACTCTTGTTGCATTAGTCAATCTCTAGCTCTCTCATTCTTCCTAGACCCATCTCTAAAGACCCCCTCCCATCCGTGTTACTATATATTTGCCTCCTCTGATTCTCTCTCTCAGCATTTCTGCCAGTGCTGTTATTTGAGCCCCAGAATGAGAGCAGAGATACAGAGGAGATTGATTCCTTGTTCTTTCAATGTAAAATATTAAAGATGTTTAAATGGATAAGAGCTCTACACTGTGGAATCTATTCTACATTATCCAAATAGGATCCCTGCTCCATTAAAAGCTGAAGACATAATGCTGAGACAATGAAACAGTTTACTGGGGGACAAACAAGTTAAGATATTATGGTTTCTGAACCCTTGAAAGGTTTATCTAAGTCAGGAGAAAGATAATGAAAAGATATTGGGGTAACACACTCCTAATTGACAATTAGAATTCTTACACTATTTACCGCATAACTTTCATTGAGCAATAGAGGATGTCTATAAAAAGCCGAAGAGCAACTACCCTTCTGAGATCTATATTAAAATTACTATTTAATTATCTGTATCAATAGCTACAGTGTTCAGCCTCTGTAGATCTTTCCTTGCAACATTGGAAACCCTCTTACTTCTTTCAAATCAATATCAACAGAAAGCATACAGCTCAAGTGGCCCAGTGCCCACGATCAAGTCCCGAGACTTGTTTGCTGCAGTCCTGCTCCCCCCTATAGTTTCTATTTGCTACAAGGAATAAATAGGAATGAATAAGCCAAACATTGTGCACAATATACAATACTGGCTACTATGCACATTAATAAACAGGCTATTTGATTAATAAAGCACTAATTATTTTGCAGAGGTGTACAATGGAAAGACAAGACTTACAAGTGAATGAGACACCAAGAGGGCCCTGCTGATTGATCAAAGTCTTGAGCATATTCTTTGACTGGCATATAGCTATGTAACATCACTACAACAGGGGTGACCCTGTGTGATGACCATACAAATTTTAGGAGCAGATGCTGAACTTTCCTGATTCAATGCATATCTATGAAGAGATGCTGATTGACCAGGGCAGTGTTTGGCTCCACCCACGCCTCCTTGACTGAAAATTGACAATCTCAGCTAATCCAATGCTTTCCTATGGGAAAACATTGTGATTGTCTGAGATTATCAGTTCTGATGATCTCAGTCAAGGAGGCTGGGGCAGAGTGGCGACCAGAGTAAATTACCTTTCTAACCCGAGGTAAAGGGGGTCGACCACCTAAACTGTGGTTTTAGAACTACAGTGTCAGTAATACATGTTTGTGTTACTAACACTAGAGTGCCCTTTAAAGGGATACTATAGTGCCAGGAATACAAAGCTGTATTCCTTGCACTACAGCTCCCTCTGCCTTCCCCTCCCCCATCGGTAAATAAAGGTTTAAAACATTTATTTACTTACCTTATCCCAGTGCCGATGTCTCTTGACGCTGGTTCCGACTAGCGGATGCTAAAGCGCATGCGCAGCAAGGGCCACACGCACATTAGACCTTCCTATAGGAAAGCATTGAATCAATGCTTACCTAAGGGGGAAAATCTGACGCTGGATGTCCTCATGCAGAGCTTCAGGATGTCCAGCATCAGATACCGGGCCAAAGGGGTCTGAGAGATAGCCACAGGAGGCAGACTTAGTGCTGCAATGTAAACAATGCAATTTCTCTGGAACTGCAATGTTTTACAAAGTTTTAAGAGCAAAAGGGACACTGTACCTAGACTAGGAAAGCATAAAATCTAGCCTAATAAAAGTTAGTGAGGCAAACAAAAAGAGTCCGTTTGGGCTACGTTAGAATTTGGTAATCACACAGTAACTCGTGTAGGTGTGATTTATAGGCCCCCAGGACAAATTGAAGAGTTAGATAATCTACTAGTTGAGGAAATAGCTAAAATGACAATGAAGGGGGAAGTTATCATCATGGGTGACTTTAATCTTCCTGATGTAAATTGGAAAACAAAATTAGCTACTTGGCCCTGCTGTGTGCCTCCATGGGCCGATGGGGAGATCAAAGATCTCCCTCAACAGCCCAGAGGCAGGGAGATGCGGCCGCCAGCAGGAGAGGGAGTGAGGCAGGGAGGGAGGAGAGAGGACCGGTGGAGCTCTAATCAGCAGCTCCGCCGGGTCATCTCGCGGGATTCTGAGCGTTGCCGTGGTTACCACGTTCAGTGTCTTCTCACTATCATTTTCACAGTGAGAATCGTGGAAGCTCCTCTAGCAGCTGTCAATGAGACAGCCACCAGAGGCTGGATTAACCCTCAGTAAAACATAGCCGTTTCTCTGAAACAGCTATGTTTTCAGCTGCAGGGTTAAAACTAGAGGGACCTGGCACCCAGACCACTTCATTGAGCTGATGTGATCTGGGTGTCTGTAGTGGTCCTTTAAGTGTGTGTGCATACCGCGGTCGCGGGGTCGCAGCCCTGCAACCCCTGCGACCAGGTCCCCGCCACCATGTGTTGCAACCCCGACCCGCGCCGAGTAGGCGCGCGGGCCCACGGATCAATTTTTGCACCGGGGCCCCATGGGTCATGTGTACGCCACTGACTAGATCCCTTACCCTATATGCACTCTTAATCCTCTAAACACACACACACACACACTGGGTCCTTTACACAGTAGATCTCCTACACACACACACTACATTCCTTGTCAGCAAACACATACAACATTCTCTAAACACACCCTCTCTGCAACCCCTACACACACTACGTCACCTATACACACACACTTCAGTCCGTATGCACACACTCGCTGCATCCCTTATAAAACTATGCCCCCTATACACACACTCTCTACAGCCCCTTCCCACACATATTACACCACAAACACAAATGAAATTGACCTATTTACACAATACCACACCACACTCTACACACACGCAATCCCACAAGCAGGCTCCAAACATATGCACCATGCACTTTCCTGGCCCTTTTGTCCTCTGGTATCCCACTTGTGGAGACACCCGAGACAATTTAAAAGCAAACACAGCGCAAGCATGTTATTAAATTTGCTTGTGCTGCGCAGAACAAATTCAGGGCCTTTTTCTAATGCTAGAGCTCTTCAGCGGGGCTCTGGGCATTGAACCAACATGCTCACTTTGAGAGGGGGCGTGCTTGTCATTAGTGATGACAAAACACACACTCTCTGGCCCCGCCCCCTTCTTTTTTTATTAATAAAAGCAGTTTTACACTATGAAAAGCTTTTTTGTATCCTTTTAAGGTACAATCTGCATAGAGCTACAGTGTATCCATGGATGTTACATTTTCTGCTGCAGCACAAGATTAACCCTCTAAAGATTCCCACTCAGAACTTTTGGACTCTTAAGCAAGTTTTAATATTTTTTATGTGTATGATCTACTTATTGTTATATATATATATATATATATATATATATATATATATATATATACATACATACATATATACATATATATATATATATATACACACACACACACACACACCACTAATTCACAGAGATAAGTTGTTGATTTCCAAAAAAATTTATGGATTGCCTAAACGCAAGGTTATCATATATAGCGCTGACACTTTGTTTTTGAATGATTTCCAGGTAAAGATTTTTAAGGAACTTTATTTTGTGTTTAGCTGCTTAAGTATATTATTAGTATAAGAATTTTAATTTACTACGATTGCACTCTCCTGTTCATATCAGTTTTTACAAATTATCCTTGTTCAAATAAATTGTCATGGCACAAGATGAGTGAGACCCTCCGATGGGCAGGCTACTTAAGTTGTTGTCCATTCTCAGCACTCTCTTGCACCTTGTATTTATTTAATTCAAATATATATCACTGCCCTACTATATGTAGTCTTGCTCTTTGAGAATATGCAGTGCCAAACAAGTGTAGCATGGCACATCATCAATAGCTAACAAGTATGACATTTAGTGCAGTGTGCCCAGAAAAATGTGTCGTTACAGCTGCATTTAGCAATGTACAAACTCCTCCAAAATGTGCTATAGAAATGACAAGGACTCTACATCAAATGTGAAGCTTAAAAACATTAAATTGAGAATTCTTCCAACTTTTTTGCCCCAATTTCTCCAATATTATTTTTCAGTTTAGTGTTTAGTGAATAAATCACAGAGAGTTTTTTTCTAAGCATGGAGCTGTCAAGAATATACATGGGATTGTAAATTCTAGGCCAGCATAGGCCACTGTAAAATTGTGCACAATGTAGTTCAATTGCCGGTTTAGTGACTTACTATGAGAAATGCAACTGATTGAGATAATACAATATTGGCTTTTTCATACAGCACCTATTTTAACATCAAAGAAGTAATATGCATCTGATACATTTTTCTTTTTAGCAAAATCACACATGTACGCCATTTACTTTGCTACTTTTAAAGAAAATAATTTACCAATTTAAATTGTTTCCCCTATAATCCATCCAGCTAACCATAAAGATATTTCATTTTGATAACATTAATTGTAAATATATTTATTCAGGACTCAAAATTTCCAATAGCCACACATAGAAAAAGGAGTTATAAATGCATGGAAGAGCATTACAGTGGAGGTTATGCATACTAAAAGACAGGTAGGTAGAAGCTAACAAAGCTTGCAAAATAATAATTAAGTGGGCAACAATGTGGAAAGATGTCTGTGTTTTTATACAGGGAAGCAGAAGGCTAGATGGGACAACAATGCTTCTCCAATATATTTAAATATTTCTCTGGTAAAGCAGTCTGTAGTGACAATCAAATGGTTTAAAAACCACTGTTTAGGGTCATAAAGAGAAAGCAAATTATTTATTTATTTCAGTGTGCTAAGTGATGAGTGACCTTTAAATATTCCAGAGAAGTCAATAAGAAGCTTGAAGTTTATGTATGCAGCCAATTGTACCACAGATCAATGTCAATGGATGGATAATTAGGGTTGGTGAATGGGGGCTGAGACTGACGCCTGTTAATAAGATTAGAGGTTATCATGTGAGGGTCTGTCAAAGGAAGCATTCCTGGAATAGATAATGGAGGGAATCCCATACAGCAGAGTATCTTACTATTAAAAGAATCAAAGGGGGGAATCCTCATAAAGAGAGATATCTATAACTATGAAATGAAACCCTTTTAAAGAGAATATCTATAATCAGCTGGACTGGGAAAATAATTCAGCCCGGGTGTGATGGTAGTCGCCATCATTGGGAGGAAAGGACTCACAATTTATGTAGGATGACTCTTATGTTTAAGTCACCCTGTGCCCATTATAGGTGCAGCATGTGTATTGTTATATTATTTGAGGAATGTCTTGTATAAATCACCTGTCTGGTTGTGGGGACTGTGCAGCACCACCTGCTGGTTGTTAATTAGTCTGCAACAGTTTTTCTAAACCATTTGATTGTCACTACAGACTGCTTTACCAGAGAAATATTTAAATATATTGGAGAGGCATTGTTTCTGATGACAGATAGAATGCACATAGCTGTTGCAACCTCTTGGTTGCAACAGCTATGTGCATTCATTTACATATTGTGGCTTATATAGGTAAAACACATACCCACTTGTGTTTGTCTTCCCAAACCCTTGTATGAATATTTTACATTATTATTATTATTATTATTATTATTATTATTATGTTGTTTATTACTTGTTATCTCAACATTGTAGTACCTATTATTTATTTGTGTATTTCACCACATGTTTAAGGACAAGTCACTAAAGGCTAGTTCTTGTCCAAAATGAAAAATTGCATGTTAGTTCTGTTGTGAACTGTGTGTCCTGTCCAGTTTGTTCTGGGAATCCAGTAACAGAGTCTTTGGACCTGCTTGCTGGCAGCACTATTCTCTGATTCCGGGGACAAATCAAAAAAGAGCTAGACCTGAGAGCTACAAATGCCTTTGGAAAGGCAGAGATTGGAAGCAGGACAGTCAGAGGGAACGAAACCTGGCTTAGAGAAGCAGGACAGGCAGAGGGGTTGATACCTGCCAGGTAGATGGAGGCGGGGACAAAGGAATCGATAACTGCCAGTTACCAGTTTGACCACCAGCAGTATGTGACTAGTGTGTATAGGGAATGTAGTCTGTGCGTAGAGAATCCAGAGTGTCCCTTGGTGGATGTAGTGTGTAGGTAGCGTAGTGTGTGATGTGTTGGGTGGGATAGAGCCTCTATTGTGTGTGGAGGTGTAAGATGGGAGCAAATTTATATTATATTGACCTGTGTAGGCATGCAGCTAGGCTGGCAATTGGACAGTGCCCAGTCCTGCATGGGAGCTGAGCAGACCGCTCAGAGGAAGAGCTCTCTCGCCAGCAGCCGCCCACCCAGCGCCCAGCGCCCGGCATGTCAGCTGCAAGGCTAACTAGGCATTTGCCCTGGGCATTTGGGGGCGACATTTTTTGCCGCCCCCTGAAAAATGACGCCTGCTTCCTATCGACGTCATCGGCT
Organism: Pelobates cultripes; assembly: GCA_933207985.1. Taxonomy (NCBI): domain Eukaryota; kingdom Metazoa; phylum Chordata; class Amphibia; order Anura; family Pelobatidae; genus Pelobates; species Pelobates cultripes. The sequence continues at coordinate 122,480,639 of OW240914.1, read as the reverse complement.
GAATGCGCATGCGCGGCAGGAGCCACGCGCGCATTCAGCCAGTTCATAGGAAAGCATTCATAATGCTTTCCTATGGACGCTGGCGTCTTCTCACTGTGATTTTCACAGTGAGAAGCACGCAAGCTCCTCTAGCGGCTGTCAATGAGACAGCCACTAGAGGCTCTAGAGGCTGGATTAACCCTCAGTGTAAAGATAGCAGTTTCTCTGAAAATGCTATGTTTATAAAAAAAAAAAAAAAAGGGTTAACCCTAGCTGGACCTGGCACCCAGACCACTTCATTAAGCTGAAGTGGTCTGGGTGCCTATAGTGGTCCTTTAAAGCAGACATGTCATTATGAGAGAAGTGACTGTTCCTTGTTCTTTCACCCCCGCTTACCTGACTAATGTGTACTTTAGCATCTGCATTGAACTTTCGTATGAGCCTATTTGCACTGATTGTTTCCTCAGGCAGAAGAGCCATTATACGTGCATGCCATTGGAGGGGTTAACTAATTTACATGCTTTGTACAGTATGCAAAAATTAAATGTCACACGCAACTTCTGCAACCATTTGATGCGGCATGGTCAGAGAACCATGTACAAAAAAATGCATAAATAATAGATCAGGTACTCAAAGGGTGTGCTAAAGGAACACTCCTAGCACCATAACTACTACAGCTTGCTATAGTGGTTTAGTTCCAGGAGTGCACCATTAATATATTATATATTAGCAAAACCAGTATGCATCTATTTGGTTGTGCTAAAATCTCAGAAGTGACAGTTCCTCTTTAATAAATTAATACATGTTTTAATGTTGTCATAATCAGAAAATCTCTTTTGATCTCTTTTAAGACTTTTTAAAATTAACTTTGATACAAACCCCTACCTGCCAATCAGACAGCAGGTCCTGTTACTCCCTGGTTTGGTTAGCTCAGTGGAGTTAAAGTCAAAAGGAAGGCAATTGCTCAGAGCACCCGCCCTGCAAAATTGCGCTACACTGGAAATCTGTGATTGGACAACCACAGAAAGTATGAGCGTGGTTAGAAGGTGAGGGCTTGCAATAGCTACAGACAAGATATCTGCAGCTTTTGCAATATTTTTAGATATACCTACAGTGAAGAAAAAAAAGGCATAATTAAAAGCACACATGTTTTCATTGAGGGTATATCTACTAAACAGTGATATACTTATATTATTTTTAGTTTGGGCAGTGGATGTCCCTTTAAACCCTCCATAAGGCTGGTTGTATCCACTTTTCTATATAGTATATTATAGTCTGTGGAGATAGAATGCAAGTTTTCTTCCTCACAAGTAGTAGGGGTCGTCAACTTTATTATTGAGAACCATTTGCAATAAGGAATCAGTTTACCAACCCTGTCTTTGCAATGTTACAAGACAAGTTGTCATAAAAGACTAATGGCTTCCCAGTCCCAGATCACTGCTGTCCAAAATAGCACTAGAAAGGCAACCCACTGAGAAGCTTGATGACTCTTTCAAAAAACTTTATTATATCTAAAGTGCATAAGATGCAGAGTGCTGGCAGAAAAAGCAGGAAAAGGTTAGACAGCCATATGCGCTTTGATTGATCACTGCGCCTTTGATGAAACTCACTGCCTAAGAAATGCACAAAGCTATTTTCTACTCATCCATATTTCTGCTGATAATTTGTATCTGATGTTCTTATGATGTTTTGAAAGGTTCTGTTTAAAGAAAAGTCAAGTTACAGTACTTTCCAGAACTTTCTGATTAATGAATTGGACTCTATGACTCACGGAACTCTACCTGTTAACAAAAGCAGAACACACACAAAACTTTATTATATGTCCATACATGCATTTGTGTTATTGGGTGTCTGTAGCATCTGTCACTGTATAAAGAGAGCATGGCGATTAGAATGATAATAAGAATGTATATAAATAACTATGCAATGGATGTATAAAAAATATGATAATAATAATAATAATAATACGTTTTTCCATTTATTGATAAAATTCTGCTACTCCATCCTATGAAGGCCCCGGTATTCTTCTGAAAGCAGTACGTAACTCTTGAAAGAACTGCTGAAGGGCTTACATAATTAAAATGATTTTAGGATTAAACCATACTTTTATCTCTGAAAGAGGGAATAGTCATAATGTTGTAATTTGGTATGTAGTTAAAATGTTGATATGTTGTAAATGTCTTTTGAGCTGTAGCTTAGGTGTGCCTGATGTGCATTCGTCTCTGATGTCGGCAGAAGGAGGAGAGTTCCCAGCGTCGAGGGAGCCTGGCGCTGGAGAAAGGTAAAGGTTTTAACCCCTTCAGCCCAGCGGGATGGGGGCCATGAGGGTGGGGGGGACCTAATGACCATGTAGTGCCAGGAAAACAACTGGCACTATAGTGGTCCTTTCAGGGTTTAATGAAGTGAAACTTTCCTTCACCTTATCACTGCTCTGTTTCTTTTCATTGCTACTTTGTTTATTATTCCATTATACAGTGTAAATAACTTTTAAGCAACATCAAGAAGATTTTTTACATTATGCTGTTAGTTCTGTATGTACATAACATAAAAAAAAAATGTTTTTGCTTGTATATAATTATTTCGTTTTATTTTACTCTTCGGCTGTATTTAGCAAATATTTAGGTCCTCAAAGTCTTTCTGAGGTGGATAATCTTTAAGCATATACTCCTTTTCCACACCCCTCATTGCACTTTACTGAAGAAGTAAGTTTTCAATGATTTTTTGAAGAAATGGAGAGTGGGTGAAAGTCTAACGGAGAAGGGAAAGGAGTTCCACAGGAAGGGTGCAGCCCTGGAAAAGTCTTGAAGGTGAGCATCAGAGGTGGGAGTACAAACAGAGGATAGATGTAGGTCTTCGGCTGAGCGTAGTGGTCTAGATGGGACATAATTGTGCATTAGTGAGGATAGGTAGGTTGGAGCAGCATTATGAAGATACTTGTAAGCAAGCACCAGGATCTTAAATTGAGCCCTATATCTTACAGGTAGCGTGCTATGCTTTTGAGATGAAAGTGGCAGGATTTGGCGATTGACTCGACCAGGGCCGTACTGGGGATACAAAGCAGCCCTGGAAAAAAAATTTGTGCCAGCCTCATAAGTCACTGCTCCATATATTGTCGCGAGTAATATGTAAGGCTATGTCTTGCCATGACAGATGATTGAGTAATATATATATATATATATATATATTGCTTTTTCTAATACAAAATATTGGTCTGTTCAGGGTAAAACGTTTAATTATACAGTAAGCATACTCACATGCAGACACAGGCTATTTCACTGACATCTCAATGACACACACAAGCTCACTGATACATAGCCTCATAGACAAACAATCTCACTGATATACATCAGCTCATTGACATAAAAACACAAGCTCACTCACTAGCAGGCACACGCATGCAAGCAAGCTCACTCACTAGCAGATGCACACACACAGCTTAATGTAGTGGTACTGGTGTCTATAGCATGTCCCTACAGGCTTTTCAACTTAAACACTGACTTTTCAGAGAAGAGGCAGTGTTTACATTGCTTCAAAGTGACACCGCTAGTGACAGTCACTCAGACGGTCACTAGAGGTGCTTCCTGTGTCAGTGCACCTACATTCAGGGCCTCCACACTCTGTAGGTGCTGAACGTTCCCCATAGAGATACATTGATTCAATGCATCTCTATGAGGAGATGCTGATTGGATTGGCGTTTTGCAGCCAATCCTATGGCAAAGCATTGGATTGGCTGAGATCATCAAGCTTGATGATCTCAGCTATAGAGGCAGGGCCAGTCGAGGGGAGACCAGCACGCTGCGTGGGGAAAAAAAAGGTGAGCAAAAACACTATTTTTAAACACACATATACATGACAGACACAGAAATACACATATACCATGACACAGACAGACACACACCCCATGACAGACACACACACCCCATGAGACACACACCCCATGACACAGACACACACACCATGATGGACAGACAGACACCATGACACAGACACACACACACACCATACAGACACACACACATCATATAGACAGACACACACACCATACAGACAGACACACACACCATACAGACACACACACACACCATACAGACACACACACACACCATACAGAGAGAGACACACACACACACCATACAGACAGACACCATGACACAGACAGACACACACACACCCCATAACAGACAGACACACACCCCATGACGGACAGACAGACACACCCCATGACAGACAGACACACCCCATGACACAGACACACACACCATGATGGACAGACAGACACACACCACATGACGGACAGGCACACACACACACACACACACACACACACACACACCATACAGACAGACACCATGACACAGACATACAGACACACACACACACACACACACACACACCATACAGACAGACACCATGACACAGACAGACACACACACACACACACCATAACAGACAGATACATACACCATAACAGACAGACAAACTCACACTGACACACATTACTAATACCTGCCAGGGGGAGGTCTTCTGGCGGCCACTGGGGGACTTGTACTGGCAGCCGCTGGGGGAGCTGCGCTGGCTCTGTTCTCCCGCCCTTGCACGCTGCTGAATGAGACCGGGGCCGGAATATGACGTCATGTTCCGGCACCGGTCTCATTAAGCTGCGCGCTGGGGAGCAGAGCCAGCGCAGCTCCCCCAGCGGCCAGTACAAGTCCCCCAGCGGCCGCCAGCAGACCCAGGTGTCTGCCCGGCCCCAGGTGCCGTCGGCCCACCGGGAAATTTCCCGGTATCCCGGTGGGCCAGTCCGGCCCTGGACTGGGAATGAGAGGTGGAGTAGAGGTCAGAGTCAAAGAGAACACCTAGGCACCGAGCCTGTGAGATAGAGGTGATGGTAGCGCAGTTGACTTGGAGGGGACAGACACGGGGGAAGCAACACTTGAGGGAGGAAATACCAGTAGCTCTGTTTTGGACAGGTTGAGTTTAAGGAAGTTAGCAGCCATCCAGTTACAAATTGCAAAGAGGCATTTCTCTCTTTTTAAAAAAAAAATGAGATTCTGCTGAATTTTAAGGTAACAGTTTTATTGTTTTTGATGTACTGACACTTTGGATGATTCATGTTGCACTAATTTACATGTTAGACAAATATTTTCACCAAAGATACATTTGGTTTGTTAGAGGTAGAGATAGGTCTAGGGAAGTCATAACAATACAGTGGAACCTCGGAACTTGAACGTTCCTGTTCACAAACAATTCGATATTCATACTACAATTTAGAGTAAATAACGTCTCGGACGCGATCTTCAGTACCTGAACATCAAAGAGCCACTCACCGGGGCCATGTGATCCCTCCTGCCAGCTCTCTCATGGAGTTAAGATGTGGCTGAAAAGTAAATTTGGAATTTTCTCTCATTCAGCTGTTACAGGATGAGTGTATTCTACTGACCTGCAGAGAGGTACCTACCTTTCTCCATCCGTAGCAGTCCCTACCTATAGAAGCAGCACTCAGGGCAGCCCTCTACCTACACCACCCAGAGCACCTCCCTACCTACCTACACCATCCAGGGCAGCCAGACAGGTATGTGTGCAGTGTGTGTACTATGTCAGCTATGTGTGTGTGTGTGCAGTGCGTGTTCTATGTCAACTATATGTGTGTATGTGCAATGTCAGCTATGTGTGTGCAGTGTGTGTACGACCATTGGTAACGTTTACAATGTAAAATGCTTTAATTTTTGGGGTCTGGAACTGATTAATCACATTTATATGCATTCCTATGGGAAATTGATTTGGTTCTCGAATGAAATGGAACTCAAACAGCCTTCTGGAACGGTTTAAGTTCCAGTTCCGAGGTTCCACTGTATATATAAAAATTGTACAATAAATAATACATTTAGTAATTGTACAGTAGTGGGAGTTTGGGCACAGGACTTTTTTTTTTTTTGTATTTGTATTCACTTTTTTCATCACACAAATATGTTGCAATGCTGCCGCCCATCCCATGAGTTCCCTATTAAAGGTTAATGCGTATGTAGGGGTGGATATAAAAAATACCCCTCTCTGTCTCATTAGAGATATCTTTGCCAGAAGCACAAGGAAGCAGGGTTAAAGGTAAGTGTAGGACCACCTGAGAGGTTTGCCTTGACGTGGTAGGCGGGCACTCCCTCCAATGGCCATTGGCGTAACTAAATAACCTCCGTTTGTTTAAATATAGGGATTTGAGAGAGAGCGCAGGTAACTTTTTTTAATTTGGCTTTTACAATAAATAATATAAAAATTATAATTATCTCTATCATAAGTGATACAGTAATTGCCTTTGCGGTGATTACAGTTAGAGTGGAGTTGTCATAACAGTTTCACTTTAACTCCATAAGTGGGCTTCTTCCATATCTGGACAGCTGAATTCCAAAGTGGCTAGAATACAAAGAGCATTAAGATAGTCTCAGTCCTGTAGTTGTAACCAATAGTATCCAAATTGAATAGGAATTTTAACACAATTTCAGTGAATAAATGCCTTTGAAAAACACAAACACAGATTAAACATGTGGGACAATATCAGCTCATAATACCACATTGACTAATTCCACATTTATTTTTGTTCCGATGGGATCAATGTCACACTTGTAATTTATTTTAATGCATGATCTGTTCTAGGGGCATAAGGCAAGGGACGGATATAGGATGAGTAGGAAGGACAAACCGCCTGCCTTGCCATTTCAAATTCAGTATTTTAAGACAATTAGTGCTGTGAATTATTAAAGACAAAAGAAGCCTGCCTGTAATAAAGTATGAGTAAGCAAGTGCCTTATCGCTGTGGTAAGCAGGAGCCAAATCAATAAATCCACCTGATTTAGGCCCCTTTTTAATGGCTGTAAATATTTTCATTTTATTGTTGTGTATTTGGCTTTATCACTGGGCCTAGGCCAACCATGTACTTAGCATTGGGATCAATAATCATGGTAGCACGGGAGGGTGGGGTGAGGGAAGACACACAAGCCTACAGCATGCAAACACAAGACCTTCTTATTCAGAGCAGCTCCTTCCATTGATCAATTATCTGTGGATATGGAATGAATACACACACACATGGCAACGCAGAGCAGAAAGCTCGTGCTACTTATTGCCATGTGTATGCATTCATTCCAAATTCATAGATAATTGATCAATGGAAGGGGCTGCTCTGAATAACAAAGTGTGTTAAGGAGGGGTGAGCGCTCATATTTGGAGGATTTTGAGGGAGTTAGTGGAAAAGGGGTGGATAGGTATGGGAGCAATGAAGATAGTGTCAGCAGGAACAGGTAACAAGAAGGATAGAGAGACTTTAGGGAAGTGAAGGTGAAAAACAGAAGGGATAAGCTATAATGCAAGGAAAGTAAGTTTGTTTTCCTGGCACTATAGTTTCCCTTTAAAGTCCCAAAAAAGACTTAAGATGGAGCCAGCACAAGATTGCTGAAAACTATCTACAGAAGAAGACGTGCTGATAATAAATAGGGATAAGGATTCCTTTGGACACATTAGATAGGTGAAACCAGGGAATGAAACCCAATGCTGGAAAGGGAGGTCTCCTTTCTATGTTTGATATGAGTTGTAAGTGTGCCCTTCATCCTTCTTTTTTGTTCCTGGGGAAGGTTTTTCCATTTCGAAGATGATCACCTGTAGATTGTAGGGGCATGTGACTTCTCATTCAAGAGAAGGAAATCCCCAGTTTGTGCCTCTGTAAGCTGAACAGATTGGGTAGAGAGGTAAGGGTTCTCTAAGATTATTCATTCCCCTCTATAAAATATTGCCCTGAAGGACATGGTGGCAGTTATCACCAGTTGGAATGCATCTTAGAGGGACAAAACATCCCTAATTTCAATATTATTTTCTATGCCTAAACTTAACCAATATACATTCGGCGGCCAGTTAGCCAAGATTACATTGCTTGCTACCGTACTTAGCTTTTTGTTTGACACGCACATGTCTACTTTACTATACTGAAAAAAAAAAAAAAAAGGATGCGGTACTCTTGTTATTTAATGTGTCCTATTGACAGTTACTCTGTCAGATATCAATACATGCCTGTCTGTTTAACCCTGCACCACAAAAATAAAGAATGTTAAAAAAAGACCCCTCATTTGAAAAGGCAGAGTCTGTAGGTTAAAAAGACGGGGAGAAAAGGGCTCTATTAGACATCATCTTCCCCAAATCAAAACATAATGTTTTGCAGTTGTTTCTGATGATAACCTGTAAATTGGGGGAATGAGAGACTCCCCTTCCACTTTTAGTTGGTGGAGGACAGCTATATGGGTGGCAGAGGAGAACCACCCCAAAGCTTTAAATTTTACTTCCATCTTTTCTTCCTTTCTATCCTTCTGCTCCTGGCAGCTGGTGATATCTCTCCAAACCCTGGTCCCTCCTCCGCTAACGTACATTGTGCACACCAGAAACCACTCTGATCTTATACCCATCCAAATTAACTATACCTTTAAATCCTCCTATCGCAATGCTCTCTGGAAAGCATGCTCTGTGTGCAGCATCACTAAATCGACTTCTATCCATGACTTATTCACGTTCCCTAAACTTACTTGCCCTAACTGAAACATGGCTCTCTCCCTCTGACGCTGCTACCCCTGTCTCATTATCTTCTGCTGGTCTTCACTTTACTCACAACCCAACTACGTTCTGACAGTAAAGGTAGGGTTTTTGCTTTCACCTCACTGCTCCTTTAAACCTCTACCCTCCTGCCCTTCCCTCTCTTTCTCCTCATTTGAAATTCACTCATTTTGCCTATTCAAACCCATCTCAGCGAACATTGCTGTTATTTATCACCCCCCCCAGCCTCTCTTCTCTTCCTTTACCATTTTGTTGTCTGGCTTTACTACTTCATTTCAAGTAATATTCCACTCCCCATTCTTGGTGATTTCATCATTACAGTTAACCGACCTGTAACGGACCGTTTTGCACACAAGGGTTAAAAACCGTTTAGGCGATCGTCCCCCTTTCCAGAGATGCAGGCACAGCTATTGTAAAACACCAAACTCCCGAACCGCCAATAAGGGAATGCTCCAAACTCCCGAACGGCATCCAATATAGCACTCTAAACACATGAACTGGAACCATACGAATCGCTGCTAGCAGACGAATAGGAAAAGCATCCAAGCGGCTTACACTCCTAGCAATCAGTCTCTATCAGCATTCAGTAAATCCCCCCAAAGACGAGACAAGGCTTGGTATTGAGGGTCAAGCAGTGGTCTGTTTAATGAGGGCTACCTGCCCAGTATTTATGCAGGTCTCCCACCTGGTGGACACTCCCCTAGGGGACCAAATGGGAGACTGTGACAAAAGACAGACAAGTAGACAAATAGGACACACAGTCACATTATATTCCCACAATGCATCCTGGCTTCCTCCCCTCTGCCTTGGAGATAATTGAGAAGTAATTCAATTATCTCCCAAGACAAAGGCAAATCGCCATTATGCACGTGGGGATACAACAACACGAATTACTATTAAAATACACTATGTGAGACACAAAACATTAAAAGTATACATTTAACATATCCCAAGATAACTCAGGTCTGAGCGCACATTATTAAGCGAATGGCGCTCAGACCACACGAATACAGTTTAATCGCCATGGAGCCAAAGTCTTTACACAGTCAGTTTCATGCAAATGGGCTCCATGGGATTCCTATCTGGGGTATAACACATTCAAACAAAACTACCGAACACCGGGCCATTCGTGCACTTTCACCGAACAAGAAGGGAGGTCGGCAGCTTCAGCGGTGTTCGCGCAAAACTGTGTCCGATTTTAGTTCCATGAATTAAGTGTCGAACACCGCTGTGCATTCGCATGTTTAAAATGGCCGCGACTTCGTGTTCATGATACGAATGGCGGCCACCCAGCATTCGTCAATTAAGCTGCGGTTAACCGCAGCTTCAGGGAGGCTAATTGCCGGCACACTCCAGCTCCCAGGTGGTCCAGTCATTCGTGCGGTTGTTCGGTAGATTGAATCTACCGAACACCAGGCAGATAAGAACGAATAAATCTTTTCTGCAGGTAAAAAAGATGTATTTTAACATGGGGCCATAGTCTAAAGGCAACAGGCGAGCAACCAGGCTTCTCCAATGCAATGTGGCGAGATTGCTCTCGTCACACGACCCTTGACCTCAGTATACTTAAAATGGGCTATCACAGTGGGCTTATTCTCCTACAGCATGTAGCTGTCTATACCCGCAATCCTGTTTTTTTACGATGCATGAACAGTCTCTGACACACTCCATTTCCTCTCTAAAATCACCACATCCTATTATTTGTTTTTGAGAGCCTTCACACCCAACATATTCAGCCTCTCCCCTTTTCACTTTGAAAGAATCTGAATTCTCTTAACCTCCAGCAACTCTCCGCTAATATCCATGCTCAACTCTCCTCTACCTCTAACTTTATCTGCCCCTTTCTGGCTATCTCTTGATATCGCTGTGGAATTTGTTGGCACTTTATAAATAATAATAATCTACACTCACCTAAGCCCTGGATGCTCTCCTAACATGCACCTTAAGGAGGACGCACCTCCAACCGTGGTACAAATCGACCTGCTACCTGCAGAGATTACTCCGTTCAGCCTAACATCACTGAAGGAAGTCTTACCTTGTCACACTTTCTCCATTATAAAGTCATCTTGTGTTACCCTTGATAAACAGTAATACTTTGCCTCTCTCATTAGTTCATGCTCTCGCAATCCCAGACGTCTTCAACTCTCTTCTTTGCCCTGCTGTGGTCACTCTCCAAACTTTACTCTCAAGGAGAGGGACTGAAACGTTGACTGTACCACCTTTGCACATTTAAAGGAATTATATATATATATATATATATATATATATATACACACACACACACAACTTAATATAGTGGATTATTCAATGCATCTCTAATAGAAGATGCTGCTTGGCACAGTGCGACATTTTGATTTGGCAAAGCAATTGGACTAGTTGGGACCATCAAGATTGAGGCCATGGAGGCAGAGTCAGTCATAGAGAGACCGGCGTGGTGTGGTAGAAAAGGAGAGTAAAATTCCCTTTTCAGTGCGATCGGAGCACGGCTGGCTAGCTAAACAGCCACACCAGCACTATAGTGTCAGGACTACATGTGACATTATAGTGTTCCTTTGAGCAGACTAATATGCTAAATATTTGCAGAAAAACATAATCACAGTCAAATTAGTATTGTTGTAAAAACAACTACCAAATAATCACATGCACTGTGCAGTTCAGTTACAAATACCATAAACATGTATCTAAATGACAACTTATATAAATATAAAATGTGTGACAACCTGATTAACACAAGTTAAATCAGGGGGTGAGAATTTCGATGTGGCAAACAGTGTTAGTAAGATTTCTGTATAATGTAAACTCTGCTCTATATATTCTGCAGGATATAACATAGGAGACCAAAAATCTACAGAAAACCCAACCATAAGGATTAATAGCTTATGCCTTAAAACATAATTTTAAAGTGGAGATATGACGGTGGCACAGCTTATAATATCACCAACTAGGTGTAGAGATGTCCAGTAATTGATGTTAATGGCTAATTAAACAGAAAGAAAACAAAAAAGTAGAAAAACAGGAGATGCTCAGTTGATGTAAAAGATGCAAACAAGGTGTAAGGCAGTCATTTGAAAGGTAACAAATGTGGAATGTGGAAAGAGTATGTATACCACTTATATAAAAAAAAAACAGAAGATTAAGGCATGAACCACAATGGCCTAAAAGTTAATATAAATCACATGTTAATAGGTAACATGGCTACGAATTGAAGGTAATTGCAGGGATATCTGTGACAAAAATACAACATTAATTGTTCTTGTTGGAAATACAATTTGGAGAACACACTAGAACGTATGTTGACAAAATAGTCCATGTAGAACAGGGGTAGGCAACCTCCGGCACTAGTGCCATGCACGGCACTCAAGGTGTCTTTTCACCGCACTCAAGGCTGCTAGAGCCAAACAGGCTCTGGTCTAACAGGAGTCCAAGTAAAACTTCGGATATCTGCTAATACGAAGAGGTGGTGAAGGACAATCCTCAATTTATGCATTGCAGCACTTCCTCCCAGCACTTGTGAATGGGAATCCACACTGTAGTAGAGCAGCCTGCAGCTGCTGTTATTGCTCCTGTCTTTGACCTGTACCTGGCCAGCCTGGTCGCCACTGGAACCCAAGGAAGCCACCCACAGTGCTAGATATACATGGAAATGCAGAATAACCCTCCCCCTCATACAAATAATATGAACAGCCCACACACAAACATACACACAATCCGCACAAACATAACCCGCTAACAATCCACATACATGCACACAACCCCACATTCAGCCTCTCCCATGCAATACCCCAAACAGGCCACGCACACTACCAAACACAATGTGACATATCCATCCACACACAATTCCACAAGCAGCCATCATACACAGCCCATATTTATATGTATCATACACGATACCGTAAACTACTAATGAACATATTCAATCTAATAGCTCATATACGAACAAATACAATGATACAAAGCAATTACAGTATAAATAACACAAGTAGAATACGGCAACATACACACCTCAATTTAAAAAAAAAAAAGATAGGATCGGCACGCTACGGGACATCACAATCCTATATCGGCACAGTGCTGCTAAAAGGTTGCCTACCCCTGATGTAGAACATCAAAGCAACTTAAAAGCAAAGCTACCTCGTACTAAGCTTCTATACTAAGGAGACTCGTGGGACATGTGATAATGTTAAAGGTGACTCAGGGGAATAGATGCTATTTAGTATGGAATGTAGAGACTTAACATTATATTAAACCACAGGAACTGATACAATGTAATCATTCATTATTACAGTAATATACATTATAAATCTGGAAGGGACAGACATGACGTTGGAAAAGAGATAAGAGAACACAATTTTTTTTTACATATTTGTTATTTAAATCTAGAAAGATAGATACACACATACATACACTACAAAGACACTGACAGCTATTAATATCAATATAATTAGACCTGCTTGGAATACATATAACAAACATAACCAGAAACAGTCATAGGCAACACACATAGAAGAATAGTATATAGACATGCAGTATATAAGGCCACATGTTTGTCACCTGACACATTATGTCCTATCTCACTTGTTCTAAACGTCAGAACCTTCTGTCTCCTGCAATTAATCTTCCTCTGCATCTTCAGGCTGCTCATCATTGTCCCCATGGCACCGAGTAACCAGGCCTCAGTGTTATATATGAAGACTAAACTGTCATGTTATAGAGTATCGCATTTATAAGTCGCCCTCTTTGAAGACCCTAAAACTCCTCCCTGCAACAGAGAGATCTGAAAACACTTTGTGTTTATGTTCTCTCTTAGAACTTCAAAGATAGAAAAACTTCAAACGCAGAACAAACCCTATCACACGGACTGACCTGAGAGCTTTATAAACATTAATAAACAACATTTTGTTGTGGGTTTTTCATAGCTACAGGTTTTATACTGGGTTCATAGGTTCGGGATGAACTAAAAAACACAAAGACAGAAAAACTAATACATAATTAAACCATTGCCCAGCTTGCAAAATATATATAAATCAAATAACCCTATTGGCATATGTGACTAAATACTCTTTACCCTTAAAGATGTAAGTTATGGTGGAAGTTACAGCTGCAGTCCATTTTGAAGATGTGTGTTATTTTTGCATGATCCCGCACTCGCTGAGTGAAATGACAGTTTTAATAAAGGTTAGTAGAAAAATAAAAAGGAACATATGTGTAATCACTAAATTATCCAGTATAACACATACAAATACATATAAACACAACATACTTATATAAATATTGGCATTAAATATTAGCAATAACTTTTAAAAAATATTATTTATGATGAAACAATTACCACATGCATACCAATCAAAGGTTACCTCTTTTTACGGAGGAATGTGTGTAACAAATTGCTTAAAAGATGAAAGTGATTTACAGGCAGCTCTATACACTTGTGTGGAAATATCCTCTATTCCACTGAACAAATTTGTAGATTTTAGTGTGGTGTAAGTGACAGAGACCTACACCTGTAAGTGTAGCGCTCAAACACATATACAGCTTACCAAACGTTATTTCGTTCAATGGTGCAGTATGGGGTACATGTCAAGGAAAATACAAAAGAATACAAAATAATGCAGATGGTATTTAAAGTGGCAATGCAATAAGTATAGTAATATCGTAATGAATTGTACACTCACATTTCAAGGAGCCTGTATATAGAAACACTGGCTCCGTATTGAGGCTTGTGTGCTTATTATGGTAGCACCACCCTTCTACTTCGATTTGGAGTAATTCTGGTCCTGAGCCTATGGGTCCTGGCTCTAGGTATATCGATTTTGTGCAGGGCCGGACTGGGGATACAAAGCAGCCCTGGAAAAAAAATTTGTGCCAGCCCCATAAGTCACTGCGCCATATATTGTCGCGTGTAATATGTAAGGCTATGTCTTGCCAGGACAGATGATTGAGTAATATATATATATATATATATATATATATATATATTGTTTTTTCTAATATAAAATATTGGTCCTTTCAGGGTAAAACGTTTAATTATACAGTAAGCATACGCACATGCAGACACAGGCAATTTCACTGACATTTCAGTGACACACACAAGCTCATTGATACACAGCCTCATAGACAAACAATCTTACTGATATACATCAGCTCATTGACATAAAAACACAAGCTCACTCACTAGCAGGCACACGCATGCAAGCAAGCTCACTCACTAGCAGACGCACACACACAGCTTAATGTGGTGGTACTGGTGTCTATAGCATGTCCCTACAGGCTTTTCAACGTAAACACTGACTTTTCAGACAAAAGGCAGTGTTTACATTGCTTCAAAGTGACACTGCTAGTGACAGTCACTCAGACGGTCACTAGAGGTGCTTCCTGTGTTAGTGCCCTCACGCGCTGCTGAATGAGACTGGCGCCGGAATATGACGTCATATTCCGGCGCCGGTCTCATTCAGCTGCGTGCTGGGGAGCAGAGCCAGCGCAGCTCGCGCAGCTCCCTCAGCGGCCGCCAGGACAAGTCCGCCAGCGGCCGCCAAAAGACCTCCCCAGCGGCCAGGGGAGGGCTGGCAGCCTTAGGCCTGGGGGGCAAAACCAGTCAAGTAGACTGGTGCACCTGCCCAGGATCAGAGCCGGTGCAAGGATTTTTGCCGCCCTAGACAAAATAAAAATTTGCTGCCCCCACATGTCACATCACAATGCCCCACCCATATGATCTGCCATATGAACTAACGCCAGTGCTGCACACAGTGTGTGTTTACATTAAAAAGCATGCAGGGACCAGCTATAGATACCAGAACCACTTCATTAAGCTATAGTGTCCCTTTAATGTGAGGTAAATTATAGATTAGTGTCACTAATAATATACTAGATTGCCTACTTACAAGCAGATGAGGATGATGATGGGCTGCAGTTTGGCTCCACTGGTCTGGTGTAAAACAGGATCTCTGGAGGCTGTTTGCAACTGTGGTCACAAAATTCAATGTTCTGGGAGAATTGGAAGCAGCTCAATTTTTTTGGGGCCCCTTACACAGCTCAAGGTCTGGGCCCCAGGGTCTGACGGTGAGTATGCCCATAAGGCCCACTCATAAGTTCCACCCACCCATGAGTTCGCTCACAGGGAGTGGAGTGTGTAGGGGATGTGTTATGTGTTATTGTAGAGGATGTAATATGTGTGCTTATGGTATGTAGTGTTTAGGGTTACCAGTTTGTGCAGGTGATGCAGTGTGTTTGTGTGTAGTGGAAGCAGTGTGTATTTGTGTATATGGGATGTATTATGTGTTTCTGGTTGTGTGTAAGGGATGCATTGTGTGAATCTGTGTTTGTATGCATAAGGGATGCAAGGTGTGTGTCTGTATGTGTGTGCATGAGATGCATTGTGTTTCTGTGTGCATGTAAGAAAAGAAGTGTGTGTGTTTGCATGCGTGTGTACGGGTTTGCATTGTCTGTTTCT
>OW240914.1:122446635-122464527 GCA_933207985.1 Pelobates cultripes | reverse complement strand
CAGTCCGGCCGGTTACAGGAAGCAGAAACTCCGCGCGGAACAGGAGTTTCTGTTTCCTGTAACCGGCCGGACTGACAGGAAGTGCACACTGAGTGTGCACCTTCCTATCAGTCCGGCCGGCCACCGCTACAGGGGAGGGGAGGGGAGAAGCTGCAGCCGCCTGAGGCTCTTAACAGAGCGCTCAGGCGGCTGCAGTATTTAAAGGGCCGGCCCAGGAACGCGGCCGGCCCCCAGGTGCCGCGGCCCACCGGGAAATTTCCCGGTATCCCGGTGGGCCAGTCCGGCCCTGATTTTGTGCCAATTTAAATGGGGATGGCACTACCCCTATGAAGATTCTTTGGAGGCTCCAAAAAGGACTTAGGTGGGATCTTGACTAAAATAACAAATTTATTGGTATATAATAAATTTAAAAACAAATGTTTAAAAAGTCCTCAATAAAAGTCCTTTAAAAATGGCCAATATGCGTTTCACTCTCAAATAGAGCTTCTTCAGTCAGCTGTAATGTTGGTCCTCTGAATCTTAAATGTCTCTTGGATCTTCCCCTTTAATGAGCTAAATACCTTTTGTCCAATCATAGTAAAGTTACAATTTTTCTTGTGTGGGGAGATGTGTGTATGCCTTTAATAGGTTGGAACTATCGGCGCCTTTATTTGTTATTGTTTTCATTGGTGGGCAGTGGTGGTTGGTGGAAGTGTTCTGTGTCCGTCCGGGCGGTTGGCGGAAATGACGTCACGAACCCACGTGATCGCCACTTAGCCACTGCCCGGAATCTCCCAGACTCTCCGACCATGCCGCACATCTCCCATGCGTGCAGGTCGGGGGGAGGGGATTGTGGTATAGTAGGAGGGGGTAGTCCGCGGCCATGTCGGTGCGTCCCGCCCCTAAGGCGTGTCGACATGTCCCTTAGCTCCTCCCCCTCCGGCATGGACAGGTAATGTGTATATAGGGATGTGTGTGAAAATAACAAATAAAAAATGGAGAATAAAAATAAGTGAAGAATTATACAACAATAGTAATAGACGTGATTATGTTTTAAATTAGCTTATATAATATAAATATAAATAGTGGTTCTTAGAATATTAAAGTGCATAAGGTGCTTCTAAAGTGATACATTTTCTTACAGTGATAGTATTAAATTAGTTTGTACTAAGGTGGATGTCCTTTTGGATATATATTGTATCCAATAGGGGTTTAAGTATATATATATATGTTATTCACAGTAGGTATTAAACTAAAACATGGATAATACACCACTGAATAGAAGGGTGATTATATATGTATTAAGGCAGTTTTGCCTGTATTTGTGGGAGGGGCTTAAATTAATTCACTCCCCTATATAAGGGACACCCCTTACCTGACTCATATCGCTTGAGGTCAGCATCAGAATGATTTCCACTTCCGGGTCATCCAGACGCCATTTTACCTGATTACTCCATGAGGTTTTCTAAGCTGAGCTGTGTCAGGAATCCAGCCACAGGCTTTTCCGGCCTACCACCTTCTTTCTTCAATCTATCGCTGTGGATGGTGTCCAAGTGACTCACAAACCGTAAGTTGACCTACCCATTACGCCAGGCATCAGTCCCACGGCACCATGCAAGGGTCAGGTCCTCACTTTACTGCTGCATTTTGTCTAAGTCTGTTCTAAAACCATTGCATGTTCATGCATATCATTCGTTTAAACCCCCTACTGGTCTTTGGGTGTATTACAGACTTCTTAGACATTATCGCATTTCATGTACAAACCAACGAACCACTGCATCTTTGCCTACACACTGACCCCTACCGGTCATTCGGTGTACTACAGGCTTCTCAGACATTATTGCATTTCATGTACAAACCAACGAACCACCGCATTTTTCACCTACACACTGACCCCTATTGGTCATTCGGTGTACTACAGGCTTCTTAGGCGTTGTTTGCATTTTCATGTACAAACCAATAAACCACTGCATTTACACCTACACACTGACCCCTACTGGTCTTTCGGTGGACTACAGGCTTCTTAGACATTATCGCATTTCATGTACAAATCAACGAACCACTGCATTTGCGCCTACACACTGACCCCTACCGGTCATTCTGTGTACTACAGGCTTCTCCGACATTATTGCATTTCAGGTACAAACCAACAAACCACTGCATTTTTCACCTACATACTGACCCCTATCAGTCATTCGGTGTACTACAGGCTTCTTAGACATTATTGCTTTTCGTGTACAAAACAATAAACCACTGCATTTTTACCTACACACTTACACCTACCGGTCATTCAGTGTACTACAGGCTTCTCAGACATTATTGCATTTCATGTACAAACCAACGAACCACGGCATTTTCGCCTACATGCTGACCCCTACCGGTCAATCGGTATACTACAGTCTTCTCAGACTTTATTTCACTTCATAAGCAAACAAACAAACTACAGCATTTTCGCTTTTATACTGACTCCTATCTGTCAAACGGTAGGATTAACCCCTTAGGGACACATGACATGTGTGACATGTCATGATCCCCTTTTATTCCAGAAGTTTGGTCCTTAAGGGGTTAAAGGGTATTTTTACCATACAATCAGCATTTATGACCCCTACTGGTCAACAGCAAAACTGTCTTCACATGTCATATACAATTTACCAGCCAATATAAATTACACATAAGATTGTTTTAACCCCTTAAGGACACAAGACATGTGTGACGTGTCATGATTCCCTTTTATTCCAGAAGTTTGGTCCTTACGGGGTTAAACATAACCATAAACCATAAATGAAACTCCAGCACGGGCTCAAATTCAGGTTTAATTCACAATAATTTACATTTCACATCAAGACCAACAGTGGTTCTATCAACACTGCCACCTACAGGTCTGTCAAGTACATTGACAATTTTCATGGGGTTTTACAAACACCAAAACACTTACACCTATAGGTCAACAGACAAACAACATTTCACATACCAATCAGTATCCAACTACACTGCCACCTATAGGGCACTCGGCAGATCTCCAGTGTACTTGCATTTTGCAACACCATGTTCATTGACCCCTACCATTCAATAAGACATACAATTCACATAGCAAGCACTATATCAACATCAGGTATAAATACATATATTATTACACAGTAGCAGACGCGTCTGTATATACGTAACTGGTAATATAGTTCACATACATTTTTCACAGCACGCTGCTCACGCAACAGACTTTCCCCTAGCAAGGGGACATACAACATACAAGGTGGGGACAGACCACATTTTCACTTGTACATACGGCACTTAATGGGTTAAGACTGATACATATTTAACCAGTATGGCTACGATGTTTAATATTTACACATAATGGCACTTTACTTTTCACATATACTGTACGTATTAAGATAAGCTTGGTCTATGCCATATTTCCTTATGCCATACGGTTTTATCCATTCAGGTTACAGTTACTACTAAAAAACCTATATGGATTGTCAGGTTCAATACCATATTACCAGGTACATACACCTGCTCACGTAGTTATCCATCTCTTACCTTCCCTGGAATAGTAATAGTGTACTGGCAATTAGGGTTCTAGGGCCCAATAGGTATTACCCCCTTTTTTCTCTGCATTATGCTTCGGTTAGTGGTCCCGCGAGGCCAACACCCCGCCTCACACTCGGAGGCATACACCCCTCGGGCCACTCGTGAGCTAGCCGCCTCGCATTGTATCATAGAGAGGGCCTCACCTGTCACTCCCCTTCCTATTTTCTGGTTACTGTCACCGAGAGGCCAACATCCTGCCACAATGTTCGGTGGCCACACAAAATCCCCTCGCGCCAAGCATAGATAGAGCCTCTCAAGCCACTTGGCAACTAGCAGGGCCTCACCAGTCACCAAAAAACACCAAGCCTAATCGTTTCGCCTTACGGCTTAGCTAGCAAGCCAGTACAAGAACCCTGGGTACAAATAATTGCATCTTTATTGTTATTTAAGTATTTCTCCAAAAGATGGTGAAGAATCACCTCTTCCTAGCACCCTGGCTAGAATTGATACACCTTCAAGCAGAGGAGATGTTGCTAGTCCTGCAGCAATCAGATCCTGGACGATCCCACACATTACCACCGACCTAAGGAGGTGACAAATCCCCTACCCTGCTACAGCAAGGAAAGCAGAGTTATTCAAACTCCTCCATACATCAACGGACAACACGGAGGCAGGGGAAGGCCCAGCTACATCAACTCAGGTGACACCCAGGCTATGCTAGCCTCACTCATAAACTCATGAGCCAAAAAATTTTATGACAGACTGGCAATCTCGAGTTGGTCACCACAGCCCTCACAAGGCTGGGCCTCACGTTACTGTACAACCAGCACCAACCGAAACTCGGTTACCTGGTACAATCAATTCTTATGACACACAAGATGTTAACCCTGCACGTATGATCCCAGCACATTGGGGAAGCAAGGCATATATATGTATGATGATGTATCTGTAATGGTCAGATTCAGGGATTCCAGGTAAATCGGGAACTGACCATCTCTTGGATGGGTTGGTATTTGGAATATGTAGAGATGTTTATTTGTGCAGGTACCCATACAGAAGGGGTTCTGTCCCAAACAAATGGACGAGCACTCTCAGGCTCCAGGTACCAGCACCTCTGAACTACCAGAGACGATTGATATGAGTAGTTGCATTGCATATAGACTGTTGCATATATGTTCAAATGGTTCAGGGCACATGACAAACCATGTGGCCCAATACAACTTACAAATAACGTACTCACCATCTGTACACACCAATGCATTTTCAACACTACTGACTCATCACCCTTCCAGACTTGTAGTAGATTTACTAAAGCTCTGGAGCTTCAAAGGGCTCCCATACAGGTATCATAAACACACCTTCAAGGAATATAGCATGCCCTCACTTACAGTCAGCACAACAAAACCATTGGCTGAAAACACACTCATAGCCAAGATTTGCAGAGTGGTCTTCCAATCTCCACCATTTACAGCATGGCACCAAACACACACATTGGTATTGTCACAAGGAATCTTCCCTTAAACAAAGACTAACCATAGACTTATTGGCACCACACACCTCCGCTACCCCAAGTCTCAACTCCCTTCTTACTATACAACACCATTGATCTACCTTTACAGCTATCACTCAAGCATGGGTTAAAGCTTGGTTAAGTAAGACCAATATCATCAACGCAGTAAACAGCTACCATCTACCCTACACACTGGCACTTACATGGCATAAATTGGGCAATCCTTTCCCTGCTCAACTTTCGAGCTACAGATTAACCTACTATCGATATTCGCAGATACTCTGTGCTGGTTATGATAACATATCCAGAGGCATTACAGTCATACACTATCTAGAAGACTTCTTGTTGCTCAAAGAAAGCATATTTTTCACTAGAAGCCTCATGGCAGCTTAGTCTGGTTGACCACTTGGGCGTCCCAGTACCCCATAAGAAACAGAAGGTGCAGACACTATCATCACATTACTGGGCATATGACTTGAGTCTGCATCCATACACGCAAGTTACCACAAGACAAATAGGGAACATTCTCAACTAAATCAATCACTACCTCCTGCTTAGTACTTACAACTACAAGGAACTACAATCCCTACCAGGTTCCTTAATTTTGCCATGCCAATCATACCACAAGACCACGCTTTCACATCCAGAGTACTTTTCCCTTTTTTCCACACTTCCAACATGACGATCAGAGGAGGTGCCTAGACACCTCAGCAACAGCAGACCTGCACATGGGGGGGGATTTCTTAACCACTTGGCATGGTAAAAGCATGTTCCTTCCAGGATTGTCTGACACTTCTCCAACCAGATGGTCAGACGCAGCGTATACCACGGGTTTGGCAGCAATCTACCGGGAACAATTGCTTTGGGGCTGTTGGCCATGGCATCCAGGTTTGGAAATTTTTCCACCACTTCAGCCCCTTTGGGAGATCTACCCCATTGTAGCAGCTGCTGTGGCATGGGGTAAATCATGGTCAGGGTCATCAATCCGTTGTTACTCAGACAACTAAGCACATATCATATCATCAACAAACGCCACTACTCATCCATAAGTTCATGATGTTTCTGGGGAACTCACTTGGTTGGCCACTTATCACATTTCACTTTCATGTACCAGACGGGGGTATACATCCCTGCCGACAACTGTCTCATTTATATTCCAGGCATGTTCATCATACGCTTCCTACAGCCGCCCATACAGTCACACTCTTTCGTTCCAGAGACAAAATCATGGATTAGACATACTCATGCAGCATAGCATGCACTATCCCACCTAGCACTTTCGTCCCATACTTGTAGAACACATAACACAGCTTTTCACCTGGCTTAAAGTATCTCATTGGAACACGACATAGCTCAACCTGTGTCACAAAATTTCTCCTAAGTTTTGCTTATTTTTGCCACCTTAAACTTAAACTATCTCATACACCATTAATTATATATTTTACAGGCATTCAACAACACATGATAACCTATGGCCAAAACTACCATAAACTTCATGCTATCATACCAGAAAAGAATATACTCAGAGGTTTTCAGGAATCCATTCCCCCACGTTCCTCTCAGAGATTACCAATAGCCATCCAACTGTTCATCCTTATCGGACCTATTAGATCTACAACCATTCAATTATACTACCAAGTCGGCCATTACCAGCCATGCACATTGCCTTTTATGCCTTTCTCAGGCCAGAGAATCCACTACCATCACCACCACTCAGACAGATCATTGTCTTCAACGATCCCACGTACGTAAACACATATATCATTACCTATTGGCTCTACCACATTCCGAAATGAGTCAACATGCACCAACAGTAGAGATAACATACTATCCTACCCACAACAAATGGTGCCCACTTTCGGTCCTAGATTCCTACCTTCAAAATCCTTTCAGGAATTAAATACTGTAATGCATTTAAGGAAATGTCTGGTTAATTTGTATATATTTGTTGACTGTATTAAATCTTTGATTATTCATTTTGCCCTCTTTATTTACAGGCCTACCGTATCGTCGGTATCGGCACACCACAACCGACTTGCTCCCTTTACACTATCCTAAGCTTATGCTGGATCCTTACTCCATATACGGCTATTTTGCCCCTTACACAAGTATTAAGGCAGTTTTGCCTGTATTTGTGGGAGGGGCTTAAATTAATTCACTCCCCTATATAAGGGACACCCCTTACCTGACTCATATCGCTTGAGGTCAGCATCAGAATGACCCTCCCACCCACTCCTCATTTCAACACTTTCTCTTTTCTTTCCATTTACTTTACTTTCTTACTCCTTGGTGGGCCCTCTTTATTTACAGGCCTACCGTATCGTCGGTATCGGCACACCACAACCGACTTGCTCCCTTTACACTATCCTAAGCTTATGCTGGATCCTTACTCCATATACGGCTATTTTGCCCCTTACACAAATATATATATATATATATATATATATATATATATATATATATATATATATATATATATATATATATATATATATATATATATATATATATATATATATATATATATATATATATATATATATATATATATAATAATAATATAATGTAAGAAAAAATATATTGAATATTATAAAAATAAAAAAAAAAACGAGTATAATGGGTTGCAAAATTACCACATGTACCTCTCATTAACAAGTACAACCTTTTACGGAGAAATACCACCACACTACGCCCAGAAGAAATTGACATAAATACACACATACAACAGAGGACACTGACACAGACACATTTACACACAGAGAACACTGAAACACATACTGACAGACACGCTTTTACTGATTAGACACTCACTGACAGACACATACACATTCTCTCACACGCTTACTTTTGTATTATTTTTTTATTGAAGTCCACCCTGCCTCCCTACCTTTGGGAGAGCTAGAGTGGATCATTTTTCTGCGGTCGAGTGTGGAACTTGTGTAATCTTCATGCTCTTCCAGCACCGATCCCACGCTATTTTGTGATGCTAGGGCTGGAGTGATGTCATAACCTGGTTCCTGGCATCAGCGCACGGTGCACAAGGATGCAGTGCTAGAAAATCATGAAGTGTACAGCTCCCTCACCACCTCCACTTCTATTCTCTCCTAGTCAGCAACCTTTTAGCGTACACCCTGTCTTTGGAGGGTATAACCACCTGGGGTACACGTACTACTGATTGAAAAACTAGCTATTAGAAAACTCACACAATGAGAAATTACTGCCAATAGATGTATATTTTTGCATACATTTTTCCATTTTTGATATATGTCTTTTACTAGTTTGTCTTTTTTCGTTATTTTATATATATTTTTGTAATCTTAGTGTGTGAAGGCCTATAGAGTGCGATCTAGAAATAAAAAGAGATTATTTCTAGATATAGCCACAAACACATTTATGCTCAAAACACTCACTGGGAGACAATCCATAGTTTTGTCTGCTTTTCCAAGATCAGCAATATTTAAAAAAAAAAAACACAGTAAAACTCCAACTAAAATCACTTTATATAAAAAGCACACTAAGAAAAGGGTCAGATATATAGTTAAAAGCTAATAAATGCACACTTTACATCTATGGTTTCAGGAAATTTGCATTTTCTAACTGAGTGGGGCTGCCACTAAACAATTTTCATCTGAGCATTTAATTTTTATAACAATGTTTTGACTTCTAACTATGTTCACGTTTGCTGAAGATACAATGTATCCAATCTGAATACAGAACTAATGTCAAAGAGGTCAGTTATTTTTTGCCTCATTCCTACCTTGGCTCTTATACGACTTTATTTTAAATTACAAATTTCACTATCACTAGACTGCACCGCAAGGCCAACCACTTTAACTTCACAGAACATGTACTGTATCATTTATTAAAACACAGTGTTGGTCACTTATTCTAAAGTTTAGAAGACGAGAAAATATACACCACCATGAAACTGATCCAATTTTAAATCACAGTCTGGATCTTTATTTCATCCTACTAAGAATGGCATTTAGCGACACGTCTGTAATAATAAAATCCTACTGAATTTGGCCTAAATACAACTAATGCAAGCCAATGTTAGATATTCTTATTAAAATGAAAAACAACCACAAACCAATGTATAACTGCTAGCATAAAAAAAAAAAATCTACACAAAACAGGGGCGGCATCAAAATACATTATCATATAAAAACTATAACATATAGTACAGTGCTTTTTTTATTGCAAAAACAAATCCATTATAAGTACCAAAGATGACTAATATGTAAACAGTCAGTCAGGTATTGAACCATTTGTCCATGAAAATCTATAGGAAATGTATATTAAGTTGTGTAAAAGTAGCATGCACTACCTCGAAAATAAATTAAATGTCATGCATGCTTCCAATGATAAGCAAATGGTAATCGGTGTGAGTATGCTCTTCACATTTCCTCTGGGTTTTAGTAAGATATTTTACATAGCAAATCAAGTCCCCAAAAGAAAGTAAATTGAAGAGCAAACATAAAAATATAGTTGACAGAATAATAAAGACCCAGTGTTAGAAAAAAAAAAAAAAAAAAAGGTCCAGGACTCCAGGCACTCCAATGTCTTCAGGCAGCTTTATCAGAACATGTGGAACACTGAAACATTTGACTCCCAATGGAGTCTTTGTCAAGCAGAGCATAAAAACAATCTAGCATACTTGCTGTAGATCTTCACTAGATATACCAATTCCAGCTCCTCTCACTGAGTCTAGTCGCTGAATGATGATGTTATCATATGGCTCCAGCTCATCAGTGGATGTTTAGCAGGGGCAAAAAGGTATTTTTCTTAAAACTAACTTGTCCGCTTTCTTTTTTATAATTGGAAACCCAATTTAAGAACAAGTCTTATCTAATCAATCATTTTTTGGGTTTATTAGATTGGATTCTTCATGTTTATATGTAGGTAGGGTAGTACAAATATACATATGTGCTGCTATGGGGCTGAAGCCCTGTATGTGAGGCAACCTAACCCCCAGATCTCTACAGTTGGAAGCTGTGGCTGGGAAGTATTAGTGTTCTTTTTATTTTTAAATTTAGACCAGGAGCTGCTTTTGAAAGCACCTACCTATTATAAAAACAAAGATCAATAACACTGGCGGCACTACCAGGTGCACAATGGCAGTTATTGTGACCAGGCCCAGTAGTTTTGCCTGTTAAGGGAAAGCCCAGGCCATTCTGACAATATAGTAGATAACTGTTCAAGTTTGAGGGGCCACTTGGTAAGTTCTCCCTCATGATTCAGTGCTCCGAGCATGAATCAGAGTGCAGAGACAGGATTACCGTGGCAATGTTCTGACTCAATAATGAGCATCAGACAACTTGCTCCGCCAAGGATGCAGCCAGCAGCACCCTGGGCCTGACAAGTATCATACCCCCACTGGACCACAGGGATTAGGTGAGAAGGCGGTATATAACCTTTATTGATTTAATGTTACATATTACCCACACAACGACGGAGGCACTTCTTTGATTCTCTCCCCTGGGGACCAGCCGTTCTTAATAAGTAGTATATTGCTCTGCCTGGCTTATTAGAAGGTGGTGTGGTGCTCCCGAAAGTAACTACCAGGAAGGGGTGCTACTACCAGGAAGGGAAAGGCTACTATGATGATATCTCTGAATACCTGACTATGCAACAATGTGCTTGTTTCCATGCTTTCATTGACATAATAGAGTGCACCAATAAAGTGGTGATTATGGTTAGAGAGGAAGAAGGATATCATGAAATATCCCAAATATCTCCACCTCCCTGTTAGTGTATGTGTTCATCAAGATTTCCCTTGGGAAGTTTTTCTGGAACCTAGCAACACCCCTGCAAATTTATAAGGTCACACTATAAATATTTTTCAATTGTAATACATTATGTTATTCTCTCAGAGTTTTTATTTTTATTTTGTTCCTTTGAGATATACGCTAAAAGAGAAAAATGTGATATGGTCTACCTTTAAATTCAACATGGACATGTTAAATAATGCTTACACAGTGCCACCTTGTGACTAATTTCATGTATGAGTAAAATGAAGTATGTTTATTAAAAATTTACTTTTAAAATATTGAGGAAATTTGCATCTTCACATGTCTATTAACCCACTGTTTGAATTTCTTACCCCTTTTTGCTAGTTTTGTGTCTAACACCCTTCTTTAGCGTATCTTATAAATCTTTTTGCCAATTATTGTGTCTTTAACACCCTTTAACTTATCTTCTCCCCCCCCTTTTTTTAATTTAAAGTTTATTAAGTTGAAAGGTACATACAATGAAAATAATGCAATCTATCTAAGAATGCATAAGTATCAAACAGCAATATAATCAAAAGTTGATACATAAAAAGATATATATTACATAATCATTGAAGAGAGACATCCACATGGAGTATACAACACATTTATATAACAGCATCATCCAACAGAATAACACTAGGCTTGTTATTGCCAAACAGACAAGACAGTGGTAAAGTACCTGGGGTAGCAAGGTAAAGTGAGGCCTGTATACCCAAGAGGAACACAGGGTGGATGTGGCATTGCATAGCTTAGGGCAGGAATTTATGCCAGTAGTGCATTGCACCAATGGGACAGTGTAGGATTGCGTAATACGACTTAGCTGGTTACAGTCAGTGTCACAAAGCCTATGATCTAGTTATTGAGAGGTACATCAAGTATCCGTCAGGACCATTTTTTTGTTGCTATTTGAGACCCTTAGGTCTGATGGCCGAGGCCTATCGGGACTAAGTTAGATGGTTATACACTCTGCTTGTAGGCAGTCCCAGGTGCCTTTAGATTTGATGGTCCACTCTCACTCAGGAGAGGGAGAGTGTATGTGGACGCCTCTGAGAGAGTATGTGGCGCATTTGAAATATGAAGGTGGTGTATAAGTTAGAAGGAAGGACACGTCATCTAAGGAAGAGAGAGGGGGGAAATAGAGAAGAGGAAGAAGGGGAGCACAGGATCAGAGCACAGGGTCAGGGAAGGGACAGAAGGAGGTATGGAAGGTTTAGGTCAAGACAGAGAAAATGTAAGGTAAGGGGAGTAGAGGGAAAGTGGGGAGGCCAGACCTTGGATCCCATCCCGCTTCCCCCTACCCCCGAGCCAGGCTCAACACTCCTCGGCCACCAGCCGGGCTATGTCCTTCAAATTTGGTGAGTCTCTGTGTAGCGTCCGTGATGGGTTGTCTATACCGCTATTGTTATACTGAGTTGTTGAGGGACCCGCTTCTACTTCTGGATGGTCCAGGTAGCCCCCTGCTCTTCACCAATGCTTATGGGTTTCCGGTGCTGGTAGCAGAAGACAACCAGTTGAGCCAGTGGTACCAGGTGTGATGGTAAGTTTGTGCATGGCCTGCTGCAGAGAGAATCAACTCTTTAATTTGTCTGATGTTCTCCACCTTGCTCATCCATTCCCTTAGCGTCTAGGTCGTAATTTGTTTCCAGTGACATGGAATAAGGCTGTGTGCCGCGTTTAGCAGGTGAGGGATGACTGATTTTTTGTAACTGCGTAATGGGAGTGTGGTGAGCCGGAGAAGGTATGTTTCCGATGCGAGTTGTAGGTTTGCGACTGAAATGGATGAAAGGACTCTATGTACTGCCTCGCAGAAGGGTCTGACGAGAGGGTATGTCCACCATATGTGGTATAATGATCCTAGTTCCCTCCCACATCTCCAGCATTCCGGGTCACAGTAGTTTTTCTGGTGTTTTGTACCAGTGGGAAATCATCTAGATTCCTGAAATTCAGTGCAAATTGATGATTTGTGTAGGAGTACGAAAACAGTAGCCCACTGTTCAGCCGTTGGTGGATATCCCAAGTCCCTCTCCCAATATTTGGTGAAATAGGGAAAGGGGGCCGTCAGGGGGTGGGGTATTCAGCAGGCTGTACAGTAACAAAACTGTGTGTGGCAGCGGTGGATGTCGGGAACAGATGGCTTCAAATGCAGTGAGAGCTCTAGAGGACATGGCCAGATTGGGAATGCTCTTCAAGTATTTCACCAGTTGGTGATACTGGAAATGGAGTAATTGATTGTGTGGCAGATAAGTCATCAGATCCCCCAGTGGCGTGATTGCCCCCTGGGTGTATACATCCTTTTTCCTGCATGGGGTAGGTAGTCCGAGGGCCCTGGTGTAGCGTGCGGACATTGCGGGACTAAATTGCGGATTGTGTGAAATAGGGCAAAATGGAGATACTGCCAGAGCCAGGTCCCTGTGGGAAGACATCCTTCTCCAGAGTGTTATAGTGGTGTTCAGTGTCTAGTGTTTACCTGGAAGCTTCCCTGACATCTCTCTTGGTAACCATGGGAGAAGGGGCAGGGGCACCCTTGTGAAACTCGCCTCCATGGCGATCCAGAGGTTGTCTTTCGGAGCATGTGTCCACTCAATAATTCTCTGGAGGTGAATGGCTTGTTGATAGTTAGGTCTGGCAACCCCTGGCCTCCGTGTTGTTTAGGTTTGGTAAGGGTGGTGAAATTCAGCCTCGCTTTCCTGTGTTGCCAGACATAGTCTGCTAACATTTTGCGGATTTGTGAAAGGAAGTGGACCAGTAGGGTTTGCAAGAGATACAAGAACCGCGGGAGCATATTCAACTTGGGGAGGTTTATTCTCCCCAAACATTTCCTTTGCCTTAAACCAAATCTTTATTTTTCCAGTCTAAACGCATGACCTCGTGTCCTATGTATCATCCTGTTTGTGAACTGTTTTTTACTCTCCCCCATTTTATGTCTCTAACATCCCCAGCCCTTTTTGTTTGTCTTACATCCTCACACCCCTTTGTGTGTCTTACTTCCCCTTAACCCCATTGTGTTTTATTTACTTCTCCCCATTCATTTTGTCTCATACTTCCCCCAGCACCTTTGTGTGTCTTTTACTTGGCTCAGCCCCAATGCGTGTTTTACTTCCCCTAGCCCATTAGTGTCTCTTACTGCCACAGCCCCTTTATTTGTATCTTACATCCTCCCAGCCCCATTGTGCATCTATTCCCCAAGCCCCTTTGTGTGTCTATTTTAAACTTCTCAATCCCCATTTGTCATACATCACTCCAGCACCATTGTTTCTCTTATTCCACAAGGACCCTCTGTGTGTCTCTTATTCTCCCAGCCTGTATGTGTGTCTCTTACTGTCAGGGTACCTTGTGTGAAACTAGGGGATGCACAGGCTGGGAGACGCCTGCAGGTTGTTGGGGAACTTCTCCATGTTCCTCCTCCTCTCTGCAGCGGTCCACACGCCAACTGCTGTGACTCTGCCCCCTTTTATAAAAAGTCCCATTTCAGTCCCTTTGGGTGTCTCTTTCTCTTCCCTCAGTTGCCTTGTGTGTCTATCACCTCCCCCCGCCCCCCACTTGCATGCCCGCTTACCTCCTGATATAGCATGTCCTTGTTGAGCAGCTTCTTGTCAGGCCAGGTAGAGGCTAAACAAGATCCTTTATAAGATTTTATGAGGCCACGTGTGATGGTAGTCACTGTCACTGGGAGCAGAAGGACACGTTACTGATTTGTTCTTATGTTTTAGTTATCCTATACCCATTATAGGTGCAGGGTGTGTATAATATGGTTGTGGTTAAATGTTTTGTGTGCTCTCCTGTCCTGCTGATGCTTGCTACCAACTAGGTGGATTTGGCTATGGAGCCTTTATAGCGTCATCTGTTGGTAGCAACAGCTATATGCACTACATGAATAACAAGGGTTGTTAATTTGCATATTCAGGTAGATTTGCATATTATGAATTCTGCAGGCAGCACACGATACCTGCCTGGAAGAAGGGCTGCAGAGGAATAGGCAGAGGGGATGATACGTGCCTGGTTGGGTGAGAAAGCTCCAGACTGGGGATGAAGCGCTCCAGGGACCCGGCGAGTGACTAGGAAGTGAACTTGGCAGAGGTACTCGGTGAGAGTACATGAGCTCCATCATACCATGTTACATGGAGTGACTGGAATTAGGGGGAGCACGGTGTGCCCCCTCCTGACAGTCACCCAGGCAATGCACTGCCTGGCTGGCTTGCCCCAAGGCGGCAACCTCTACCACCTTATGATATATGGTACAGTTTACATGATGATTAATTCAAGCATTTCAGTAAAATCTGTCATACAGTTATAGGTTTTCGTTTTCAATAAAGGTTCCAATTAACATTCTCAAATATAAGACACAATAAAAACATCATAACATGAGACTGTATAGCAGGACTGATGAAATGTACTGGGCAGACTTGTAGCACTCACACAGTTAAACTAAATTTACCCTAATGAATTATTAAGCCACATAGAGCAAAGCCAAAATTACACACCCATTTCAATAACAAGGGACTGCCCAAAAATGTAAAGAAATGTATTGGGCAGTCTTCTCACATTGTTTGTAACTTAAATTATGATTACTATAAGTCAGCGCTGCTATAGAAAGTTAATGGAACGTTATGATTGCTCATCATATTTTTTAGTCAGGGCAGATAGTGGGGATTTACAGTAAATGCAGAAACTTCAAATATGAGTTTGTTTTTTTCTTCCAATATTTTTAAAATGTATATGCATATGTTATCTATATATAGATAATGTTGTTATCTATAACATAAAAAAAGAAAGGGTCAGCTCCAGCCTGAAAAGCCCTTTCAAAGTAATACTCTAAGCAATATAACTACAAATCACAGTAGTGGTTATGGTGCCAGGAGAGCATCGGTGCTTCCATTGTAAGTAGTCTAACCACTTGAGAGCGATTGGACTTTTGACCCCTAGCTCCCTACCTCCACTACTGATGATAGACAATCAGAAGTTCTCTGTCTGAAATATAGCTCAGGACAGTAACTGTAATTTCCATAAGTATAGTGATTTAAGAATACAAACATGGCTTCCACGGACTGTTACACATGCAGCCATTTTGCAAGCTGATGATCTCACCAGTTCACCTCTGATTGCTCCGCTGTTGTTCTCTCTTTCACCTTGTAAAAGTTCCTTTCCTGCTCAGACTCAGACCAACCCATCCTCCAGTTATCTTTTTCTCTCCTTCACCTGTCATTATGGACTTTGCGGTTATATTTTTGGACAGTTTGAACTCAAAATACCTTGTTATATCTTGCTTTGTTTATTTGTGTAATAACATAATTCACCAAATGATGTCCATAGGTTGTACTATCCTTCATAATATGTCAATTTTTAGGTTATTGGCGTGTAACTGTACAGACTAGTTGACCTTATGGTCATTCTTTCTGAAAGTTCACCTAAAGTAGCAGCACTGTCACTTTTAAGCTTTTTATAGAAATTGAATTCTTTGTGAAAAACTTTTACCATGTTAGGAATTTCCCCACATACTCATCCATGAGGACCACCATACAAGCAGACATGTTGTCTTGGGGACTTTTTGTATAATATACATCAACACTACAAGTTGCAGAGACATTTAAATTACTAATATAAACTTACAGGGTTACTTCAACCCTCATGACCACTTCAAATCACTAAGGAGTCAGCAGGGGCGTACCTAGAGCATTTGGCACCCGGGGCGGATCCTGTGCTTGGCACCCCCCCCCCCCCCCTTAAAACCTGTAAAAAATGTTAAAGGTTTTATTTCTTTTATTTTTACAATTTGTAAACTTTGCAAAACCGCTGTCAGCCCCTCCTACAAAACCCTTGTCCTGCCCTGCCCCTCCTACAAAACCTCTGTCCTGCCCCTTCTACAAATCCTGTACTGCCCCATCTACAAAACCCCCGCAACCCCCTTCCACAAATCCCCTGCTTATCCCCCCTTATAAAGACTCCTGTCCCAATACAAAACCCCCACCCCCTTCTACAAAATCCCTGCAGCCCCACACACACATTTACAGGCAGACAGTCACACACTCAGTTACAGACAGACAGTCACACATACACATCCACAGTTTATCAGCTGTTTGCTTGTGTGAGCTGTACTGGCCGCACGGCACCCTAACTACCATGGGACACTGTGTGGCCACAGCTCACACAGCCCCCTCCAGCCAGGGCCGGTGCAAGGATTTTTGCCGCCCTAGGCAAAAGTAAAGTTTGCCGCCCCCCATGTGACATCACAATGCCCCAACCATATGATTTGCCATGATAACTAACGCCAGTGCTGCAGTGCCGCCGTGTTTACATTAAAAGGCCTGCAGGGACAGGCTATAGACACCAGAACCACTACATTAAGCTGCAGTGGTTCTGGGGACTATAGTATTTCTTTAATGTGAGGTAAATTAGAGATTAGTGCCACGAATAATATACTAGATTACCTACTTACAACCAGATGAGGATGATGATGGGCTCTAGCTGCAGTCTGGCTCCACTGGTCTGGTGTAGAACAGGCTGTCTGGAGGCTGTTTGTAACTGTGGTCACAAAATCAATGTTCTGGGAGAACGGGAAGCAGCTCCATTTTTTGGGTGTCCTTTACACAGCTCAAGGTCTGGGTCCCAGGGTCCACCTTCATGTTCCACCAATGAGTTTGTTCACAGGGGGTGGAGTGTGTAGGGGATGTCCTGATATGTGTGTAAGGAATGCATTGTGTGAAATTGTGTTTGTATGTGTAGGACTGCAAGGTGTGTTTCTGTGTATGTATGGGATGCATTGAATGTGTGTAAGGGGTGCATTGAGTGTGTGTAATGAATGCATTGTGTGTTTCTGTGTGTGTAAGGGATGCATTGTGTGTAACGGTTGCATTGCTTGTGTATGTGTGTCTGTGTGTTTTTCTGTGTGCAAAGGGTGCATTGTGTGTATGTGATGAATGTCAATCTCTCCTCCCGCTCCAATTTCCTTCTCTTCCTCCCAATTTCTCTTTCTCACCCCCCTCCTAATTTCTCTCTCACCCCTGCTCCTATTTTCTCTCACCCCCGCTCCTTTCTCTCTCATCCACCTTCTTTTTCTTTCTCACCCACCCCCCTTTTCTCTCTCTCACCCCCCCTTATTTCTCT
>OW240914.1:122389728-122446535 GCA_933207985.1 Pelobates cultripes | reverse complement strand
ACACTGCTGAGCACACACACACACACACTGCTGAGTACATACACGCACAGACTGCTAAATACACACACACACAGACTGCTGAATACACACACACTGCTGAATACATACACACACACACACATTGCTGAATACATACACACAGGGGGTACTGTGTGTGGGGGTGCGGTGTGTGGTGGGTAGGGGTGCTGTGTGTGCGGGGTAGGGGTGATGTGCTGTTTGGGGGTAGGGGTTAGGGGTGCTGTGCTTGGGGGGGTACGGGTGCTGTGTGGGGGGAGTAGGGGTGCTGTGCTGTGTGGGGTAGGGGTAAAGATACATAAAAAAAAAAAAAGTTATATTAATTCTGTATCCCCCCTCCCTTCCTCTTACCTTTGGTGAAGGAGGGGGGACACAGCCATCCCTGGTGATCCGGTGGTGGTAAGTATTGTAGGAAGCAGCTCTCCTATCCTCACGCACGATGCTTTGTGGAGCGTTGCCATGGTAACGCGCAGCAACGCTCCACACAGCTTGCTCGCAGGAGGATAGGAGAGCTGCTTCCTAGAGCCCTCCCCCTGCCTCCCGACCCGGAAACAGAGTAGGCGCCTGCATGCCAGTGGCCCCCTCTCCCGGCAACCTATGGCCGCGTGCCAACAGAGGATATAGGTGCATGATGGCCAGCTGTGAAAATTCCAAGTTGGAAAACTGGAATGCGCACCCTCCAAATAAGGTCTTTTAGCCCTCAGCGAACCCAACACACCTGTACATGGGGGGTATCACTGTACTCAGGAGATGTTGCTGAACACATATTGGGGTGTTATGTGGCAGTAACACCTAACAGGAGCTGAGAATCCATGCCTAAAGTAGAATGTGTACAGAGAAAGGATTGGGGGCACATCCA
This sequence comes from Pelobates cultripes, assembly GCA_933207985.1. Classification (NCBI taxonomy): domain Eukaryota; kingdom Metazoa; phylum Chordata; class Amphibia; order Anura; family Pelobatidae; genus Pelobates; species Pelobates cultripes. The sequence goes on along the minus strand of OW240914.1, from coordinate 122,445,661 downwards.
AGACCTGCATTTTGCATGAAAGGTGCTGCCGCAGTGACCAAACTTCATACATGGGGTACTTTGAAAGCAGAGGTGGGCTTAACACCATATGGCCACATGGTGGAACTAAATCCCCATATTTATTCTTAGATAGGCAATTTAGAAGCCTTCTTTGTGTATTTTTTTGTAGTCTAAGTGCGCCGCAACTATTTTTTTCATGTGTAGAGTAGAATGTGTGTGAAAAATAACAGAAAAGAATGACTACTCAAAAGTTTGACAAAGACTGGTAGTAGAATTGGTGCATGGAAAGTGTTAAAATACCACCATTTAAAAGACCCTAGGGTGTCTACTTTTCAAAAATATATGGTTTGATGGGGGGTAAATTACACTGGCCGACTGTAAACTATGAAATGTAGCGAAAGAAAATACAAAATTTAGGCAAGTCGGCAATAATCACAACTTGTCACTTAGCCTTAATTTTCCATCTGGATTTCAATTTGCTGTGATTTGGAGTTTAGGCAGTAAATCCATATGCGTTTTTAGTCACCAAACTGGGAATAGTGCAAAATTTGTGTCGGAATTACAAATGTAAAAAAAAAAAAAAGTAAAGAAAGAAACAAAGTTGTATTTCCTGTATTTATAATGCCAATGATGTGATTTCCCTGGCAATCACGTTTGGGTAAAGCCCTGTACAGATAATATACTATGCACTCATGTAGTATTGTGCCCCCCTCAGAAAAGGCAATCCCTCCAATGGAATACATCGGGTCAAATACAAAACTAGAAGCCTCTCATCCTGTAAAGCAAAGTCAACCTTCATTTAAAGGGACACTATAGTCACCTGAACAACTTCAGCTTAATGAGGTTGTTCAGGTGAGAACTATAGCTCCCTGCAGCCTTTCTCATGTAAACACTGTATTTTCTGAGAAAATACAGTGTTTGCATTGAAAGCTAGGAAAACCTCCAGTTGCAGTCACTCAGAGTGAACCAGAGGGACTTCGGAGTTGATGGAGCCATAATATGCCTCCATCCACTCAGATCTGCTGTCAGCAGAGCACAGTGCAGCACTGTGCACAGCATCCTGTGATTCATTATCTCCTCCCTCTGCATGCAGACACTGAACTTTCCTCATAGAGATTCATTGATTCAATTCATCTCTATGAGGAGATGCTGATTGGCCAGGGCTGTGTTTGAATCATGCTGGCTCTTCCCCTGATCTGCCTCTTTGTCAGTCTCAGCAAATCCTATGGGGAAGCATTGTGATTGGATCAGGCTACCACATGTCAACAGACTGCTTGTTTTTCTGAGTCTAACAGCATGCAGATTTACAGCTTCAGGCTTGAATACAGTAAGATTTTTACTATATTTATGGAGGCATGACGGGCCCAGGGGGGCTAGATGGTGGTGTTAACACTATAGGGTCAGGAATACATGTTTGTGTTCCTGACCCTATACTGATCCTTTAAAAAAATCATGTCATTTAGACTAGGCGGTGTGCATGTACATTTCATACATTTTCATGTTTGTGGATGTACAGTAATTTGATTAATTTTGTATAGGTTAATAGAAATCTATATGTATGTATATGTATATGTATGTATATGTATGTATATGTGTATATGTATATATGTATGTAACATACACTCTAACTCCAGGTGGTCTACATGGTGAGAGAAGCCTTCAATTTTTGTATTTGACCTCAATTTTCCATTATGTTAAAATCTAAAAAAAGACAAGCATCAGACATTGAGAAAATGTTTTGTGTGCAAAATGTGGCAATAGCTAATCATGACTTCTGTTCTGCCTGGTGCCTTCTTTATCTTTTTAAACAAAATGCTATTAAAGAATTAATTGGCAGAAGAGAAATACACCTGAAAAATCACCTTGCTTTTACATTTGGTAGCAAGAAGCAAAAAATGATTCTGTCTGGAGCCTTTGCTATTACATCATAAAAATGATATAGTCACGTATTAACCACTCATTGATACACCTTAAAAAAATAATTCCTTGTAACTGGAAACGTTAGGACTGAGTAGCATGACAACTTCTTACTGCTACACAGTGCTTATTCATTAAACAGTGAAATATCGTGGACTGGAAACAAATTATGCATTTTAGACTTAAATAGCCAATATAAGCTATGACTATAATAGAGTGGGAAATAATAGTTAACATAGCCATTTGGTCTACACTTTAACTATTCCAGTTTCAATTTCAGGTTCATTTGATAAGCACCTTTTTATGGTATATTTAGTAATCAGGAATTTAATTTGGGTCCTAAATCAGGACTGTCATCCTTAAATAGGAACACTTGGGAGGTATTGAATTGACTAGAGGGTTGTCAAACATGCGGCCCCCCAGATGTTGCTGAACTACAACTCCCATGATTCTTTCAATGAAACAGATAGCCAGGGAATCAGCAACATCTGGGGGGGCCGCATGTTTGACAACCCTGGCAATTATCCTATAACCTCAGAGTAATTCCTGGTAACTGGCATGTAACAACCAAGTATACATGTTTTAGTAGCTGTCTTTAAGAAACCGGTTTCTACATAGAAAATCAGTTATATACCTTTGCATATATTAGATAGAAAACAACATAGAACAAGTTCAGTGCACCACAAATTGACTTTGTCTTTTTATATGCGTCCACAATAAACTGCAAAATTATGTGCACAGTACCCTCTAGTGGAAAGAGTCAGTCTAGCAAAGGGAAAAATGCAAACTATAGTACTGTACAGCATCTACACATTGTGAGGCATGTATCATCAGTACAGTGTTAAAAAATACACTAACAGGTAACTATTTATACATTCAGCAGTACCTATTTCTGCTTAAACAGTACATTTCATAAATGCTCTCATATATTCACAATTTAAAACCATTTCCAAACGTTTGTGTTAGCGATCGTTATTGTGCAAATTCTTATTCGCTATTTAACACAGTAATGCAATTATTTTTACAATCTTCATTTTGGATGCAAAGAAAATGAAATAGAATGTTCATTGTTGATTCCCCCCACAAACATGGTTTATTTTTACTTTTTCAGCTTGGGCTGGAAATTGTACATGCTTCTATCATCCTGTAAATGTTAACATTTTATGCTGTACATGTCGCGTGTTAATACATAGATTGTAAGATACATAGACACCCACAGCATTAATTTTTTTTAAATTTCCAAAGGAAATGATTTTAAATGAACCAATGGCATACTTGGCAAAATTGTGAGGAGTCATTTGTTGATCAAGTTGATAGGAAGCCGTTCAGGGCAGCTAATAAGAATTGCCCATATGTAGAATGCTGCTCACAAGCTCTTGTATGGGTGGGAATGGCCTAGAAATGTATCATATGGTGCAAGTGAATTTAACATGCTCATCCTATGCTCTATGGACACGTTCTCACTGGCGTGCCCAGAAGCTGAACAACACAGAATTTTTTTTTAACCAGAGTCCTCTCGGCCTCAGGATCATCATTAAGGGCACTTTTTGGAGAGTTAACAGAGGGGATGGCAAGGCATCAAATGACACCCTGGACTTGGGGGAGCTCCATGTACCCACAGTGTTTTTCGGTGACCGGGGAACTCTACCAAGCATTGTAGAACTCCGTGCCAGATCAGAGGCTGGCCGCGTCCCACTGCACTTTGGACTTCCATCTAATTTGGGTTAGACACATGCAATCCCGGTGCTTTTTGAACAGAATGGGTGCTCCATAAAGACATTTGCAGGTATATATTATATGTAGGGGGGCTCGGTTATATTGTATATGTATTAGAGTGTTTTTTGTATTGCACTTCTTGTGCCCAGGAGATTATTAGTTTAAAAGAGAGCCGACTCAATTATCTCCCAGACACACAGGCGCCTCTGGCAGGCTTGTGTTACAATGAATAGAGACCCCATGCTGGGAGTCTGGGTATAAATTCTTGTGCTTTGCTCAAAAAATCAGTTCATCTTCACCCTTCACTAAGTCTTAGCTAGTGCTTGGGTGAGACAGCGATACTTTCACGACTGGCACCATGCCATTCAGACAGCCAGTCGTGGCCGTTCCACAGGCACCAAAAAGGCATTTGAATTCTGGACTCTTGCTGCCTTAGTCCTGCTGTTTTGTCTCTGAGCCACAATTCAGTTCATGTTTTTGCCTGATGTCCTATCCTGCCTTGTCTGCAGCACTAGGGGGGTGGATTTTACCTGGGGCTGCTCCTATCGCTCTCAGTCCACCTGAAGCTGATGCCCAATTAGCCTGGTGTAAGACGCTGCCTCTCCCTGAGGGCAGTGTCAGTTCATTGACTCTGGTTTCTGTTCGTGATCCAGTGTTCTCCAGTCGGCTCCTGACCTTGGCTTATTTTTATTGTGTGTCCTGACCTCTGGCATCCTCTGACTTTGACTTACCCTTGTTTATCCTGACTTCTGGCACCCTCTGACTTTTGGCTTATCCTCGACAATTCTCCCGATTGTGTCCTTGCCTGTAGTGTGACTTGGAGCAATATCCTGCGAAATCCCCGTGCACAGACTCACAGGCCAGGTGGTTACTTATCCGGTCACCTTGGTCTGTGTTTATTCGCAAGGGTGAGCATATATCTTTGCATACCTGACTCCCAACTAAGGTAAGCCCTGACAGGTTCATTCTGCATGAGAGCTTAATCACTCTGAATCTTTTACGCTAAGGGAAAGGACAACCTACGTGGTAGTAACTTAGCTACTTGTGGGTATACCACCACAGAAAGCTACTTCCAAGGTGCCCTATCTTTATTCATATAAGACTACTATGTTTTAGCTGTTTTTCTCACTCTGCATTGGGTTTATCTTCATGGTATGAGTATATGCTAATTATAGAAGAAAAAGGGAAAACAAAGGGTGGGTGAAGAGCGCATTGAGTAAGTGTAGGTGGAAAGGGAGGTGTTAGGTAGGAATGGGTAAAGTGTCTGGAACACCTATCTGGCTTACTCCTGTGTGAATTAACACTTGGCTATTGTTATTTTCTTTTCCCTATGGTGTTCATTGGCAAGGTGCCACTTCTTCCCTTGGTTTTTTATAAATATAGTATAACCATGGGAACCAAAGTCTGCAGTGTTTTACAGATAAGCCCTGTAGAGATTCCCTCATGGCCTCTGATGCTTCAATTTCGGCTAACCAACCGAGTGGATCAAACCAGACAAGTGTGGTTGAATTTGGGTGGCGAGTGCCTTAGCAAATAGTTTAACATCTAAATTCAGTAGGAAGATGCATCTCTAGCTGGCACATAATTCAAGATTTTTACCCTCTTTGGGCAGTATGGTAACATGGGCCAAAAGAGAATCTGGGTGAAAAGCTCATCCCTCCACAATGGAGATCATGGCTACTATGATTTGGGGCAGTAAGAGATTCTGGAATTTTTTGTAGCACAAGAGTGTGAACCCGTCAGGAGCCTTACAATTTTTCGCTGCTTTGACTGGAGCTGCTATCTCCTCTAGGGTTTCCACCATGTCCATGTGTAGTGTTTCTGAGACTTTATCTCAGAAGTAGTTCTTAATTCGGTCAAGGTGTTTGGCTTCAGGAGCACTCCTATGTATGTTATAGAGAGTGGAATAATATGTGTTTAACTCTGCTACAATTGATTCCAGGAAGGGGAAGGGAGTTGATCTAACCGAAGCCTGTTTTATGCAGTGAATTTGTATCATTTTCCGCTTCTCCCTAAGCATTTATGCTATTACTCCTCCAGAACGTTGCAGGGTGCAATGAAACCTGTGCATGAGTAGTTGAGTCAACTATCTACAAGCTTCCAAGAGTTCCCTGGATGAAGCTTTAATTTGCAATTGATTGTGCAACAACTCCAGGTCTCATATTTTCTTAGCAACGTCTGTCACTTGAATTTGGCGGGGTTTTTATTTTTTATTTTTTTATTCAATCCCCAATTTAATAAACTGACCTCTGATAAAACATCTGTGTGCTTCTCTTAGCATGAGAAGGGAGTCACTCTCAGCAAAATATTGCTGTAAAGCATTACACATCTGAGTAATAACCTCTGGGTCGTCCAGCTAGGTCTTGTTTAGCTCCCATGACCAATATGGGGATCGGAACATGCTGAGGCAATTTCATGTGTAACTGGATTGTGGTCAGAACACAAAATCAGTTCTATTTCTGCCAAGATGAGGTCACCTAGTCTATCCTGTTGCATAAATATGTAGTTGATTCTGGAGTATCTGTTATAAAGGGTGGAGTAGAAAGTATGCCTACTGTTAGGTTGAAGATTCCACCAGCCTCAGACGGACGAGTGCCCTCCTAATTCTCTTAAAACTTTGTTGTGGGTGACTACTCTGAACTGTAGGTGGATCTAAAGGAACATTAAGGTCTCCCCCGAGGATTAGAATGCCCTCAGTGATATTGGCTAGTTCACGAAGAACCTCTAAGCGAAAATTGGTTTAACCTGTATTAAGGGCAAATAATCTGGTCTGCCACCCTACCCTTTATTGTGGCTGCTTGAATGTATTTTCAGGCCATTTAGAATGGATGAAAATATGTAAATTATTCTGAAAAATATAGAGGTGGTTTTGCCAATTATAGTATTTATTTGCATATAATTTCACAAAAATTGCACGTTTGCCGTTATTAACAGGAGTTGATAACCTCCAAAATGTTGCTCCTATTTCCCCCCAATAATAAATCATCTTGCAAGTGCGTCTTTTTCCATTAGGCTGTAAAATGGCAACAGAAGGTGACATATTCTATATATAAACTGATACTCTATATCTGCTGGCAGATTATGTTTGGTGCTAGTTTATCCCTGGAGTGGGTATTAAAGGAATGTCTGTATCATGATTAATCTAAATTTGCCACTTATGGCTACTGCTTTTACTTGTGTGGAAAATGCACCAGACTATAGTCATAACACCTCTGCTAAATTTAAGTGCATTTTTTTCCCCCTTTTCACACCATCATCATAAATACAAGGATGGCATTATTACAGTCAGCATAAACACTGAATATTTATTTTAGTATTGCCACGGATACAGATCCTACATATTCCGCCAATTTTTTTTTTTTTTTACTTGGTATTTAAAGGATTACTGTGAGTTCATTGTGTTCAGTCATTTTCCCCTTACAGGCCAGAATGCTGACATTTCAGGTATATGAGTAGCTTGTATACACTCATCATGCTTTTCATGCAAAAAGGAGTTGGGGCTCAACTGCAATATTGAAAAACTAGGGTCGACAATATATTTTGAATTAAGACTGGCACTAACAGAACTAAGAAATATGCCAACAAGTATGGAAAGGTACACATTAAAGGGACACTATTGTCACCAAGACAACTTTAACTTAATGAAGCAGTTTTTGTGTATGGATCATGCTCAATTCTCTGCCATTTAGTAGTTAAATCACTTGTGTGATTTGTGACGGACCGCCTGGCATCCCGACCGGGTACCTCCGTCAATCGCTGCTTCCTGGTACTTGCGAGCACCATAAGCACTCTACTGGAACACCATAAACACCGTACACCGCTGCAGCTTGGTTGGGGTCTCACCGTCCTTCACGCACCCTGGTCCCAAGACCAGGATCCAGCTTCCAGTGGGTGAACCTCTCCTAGTCCAGAGAGCATAGCAGGAACAGCTCTTATAAGAGCTAGTGATTATACTCAGGCAAGTATAGTGATTATAGCAATCCCCAGAGTGAATGTAGTTCTCTAATCCCCCAAACATGATCCAAGACTTCATGAACGGGTAAACGAATCTTAATTTAATGGGAGCCACTCTTGCAGGGGCGTACCTGGAGCATTTGGCACCCGGGCGAATCCTTTATTTGGCACCCCCCAACTTAAAATGTAAAATACAACCACAATTTTTTTAAATGTATTTAGCACTGAACAGTGTTTGTATATTTTTAATGTAAGGATGTTTTTGTATGGAGTATGTTTGAGTGAATGTACGGGTGTGTTTGCTCGTCTTGGCATTTGAATGCAGGCGTGCATTTTTCTGTAGTGTGCTTTTTGAATATGGTGGTGTGTTTATATGTAGTGTTGACATTTGGATGCAGGGTTTTATTTGTGTGTAGTTTAGGCGAAATGCTGAGATGTATGCACATATACTCACATATATACACAGACACATAGGTACACGCATGCAGTTACATAGAAACACAGTCATACACAGACAAATACTGACACACATACAGATACAAACACACATACAGACACACGGAGAGGCACTCAGGCACACAGACACACATACAGACAGATACACAGACACATACAGACAGATACACAGACACACCAAAACAAACACCGACACACAAACTGATTCACATACAGATACACATGTATAAGTGTGTGTTTGCGTAGTGAATGCAGCTTGTGTGTATAATGTATGCAGCTTGTGTGTATAGTGTGAATGCAGTGTGTGTGCAGTTTGTGTATAGTGAATGCAGTGTGTGTGTGTGTTGTGTGGAATAAGTGCTGGGAAGGTGAGCAGTGTGTATGGTTTGCCCTCCCTGACACTTACCTGTCCCTCCCGTCCTCCTCGACTGGTGGTCTGGTGGCACAGCTTTAGCTGGGCAGTGAAGAGGGGCCCAGTATTCTCCATGCTCATTTCCCATCCAGCAGCAGCATCAGCGTCCTCTGTTCTCGCGATCCGTTAGAGCGTTGCCGCGGGTTGCCATAGCTCTGTTCTCTCGGATCGCGAGAACAGAGGACCCTGCTGCTGGATAGGAAACTAACGTAAGCGGCCGGTCCCTTTACATAAGACACAGGGGCAGCGAAATTGCCGCCCCTGTGAAAGTGCGCCCCGGGCACCCCCCTCATGAGTGGCACCCGGGGCGGACCGCCCCCTCCCTTAGTACGCCATTCCACTCTTGGCCTTATATGTTAATCCCCATGCAAGGGCTCCGCCCAGATGGACCTTGTTGGGGACTACAATACAAAATTATAAACCAATAACAGGGTTACAATGCATGACACTCCCATATACAATACAATAAGCCTTCCCCTTTACTTAGGAGATAATGGAGTCAAGCACTATACTTAACTCAATTATTTCCAAACACAAAAACCACATTTTTACAAAAATCCCAAAATACCTTAAAACACATAAAATCCCCACAAAAGTTACATCCCCTGACCTGGGTGGCCAACATATCCATGCATGGTCCCATGGCCAAAACGGTTCCATAGAATTGCGGCTAAGTGCCACTGGCAACCGGCCGGGAACCGCAAAGTCTTCATGACGAAAATAGTTCCAGGTCATTCGCGCCTAAGTCCCACTGAAGCCTATTCGCGGTTTTGGTCCATACAAACGGCCACCAGGGAGCTAGCATTTGGTTCTATGGAAAGTGCCAAACCAGGGGGAATAAAATATGGGTCTTTACAGTCGTTGACTTGGCCCGTAATCTTGGCAAGAGGCTAGCCAGTAGGCCCCTTCTAGCGCCCATGACGAGGTTCAGTTCGTCACATGATTTAACTACTAAATGCAGCCTTAGCCACACCTCCCCTGGCTGTGAGTGACACAGCCTGCATGAAAGCAAAATAGTTTCATTTTCAGATGTAACTTAATTTAAAATGTTGTATCTCCTGCTCTGTAAATTGAACTTTAATAACACACAGGAGGCCCGTGCAGAATCTAGTAAGCTATTAACAGAGCAGGAGATAAGAAATTCTAAATTAAATATAATTTGCAATAAAAGAAGTGTAAACATTAGAAGACTCTTTACAGAAAGTTTTTAGGAAGGCTGTGTCACATGCAGGGAGGTACCTAGGGCTGCATAAACAAAGTGATTTACCTCCTAAATGTCAGTGAATTGAACAGTGAGATTGTAAGGACATGATCTATACACCAAGACTGCTTCATTGATCTATACACCAACACTGCTTTATTAAGCTAAAGTAGTCTTGGTGACTATGATGTCATTTTTTTTTTTATACTATCAGGCTAGGTGAGTAGTTGACACACCAAGAAGCCACTAAAAAGAAGCTATTGAAGCATTAACTGGCCATTTGTTTTAGATCACAAGGTGGAAAATAGGCTGTGACAAACTCCCCTTTCCAAGTGAGTTTCCCATGAGTTCTTGGAGGAGACTGCTTGCCAGCCTCCTGCCCACAGACTATGGACCCTGCAAAATGTGATGTAAAAGTCTCAGTTCGTGTATTTGGACTATATGACTCGGGAACGGAACAGCCGCACAAACCAGAGACCACCCTGGAGCTTATTAAGCCTAATTGCTACTTTGTAGCAATTTCCACCTCAGTGTTCTAAGTGTTCATCTGGGAATGGAATAGGAATTGCGGTTACCTTGTTCGCATGAACACAGGCAGCGGTGTTTGGTCGTCAAGTTCATGGAACTATTTTCGGATACTGAAACTCCCGAACACAGCTGGATTTCTATGATCACCTGCGTTCGGTTCTAAACGCTTAGAAAAGGCGGTTTTCGGTGGAAACGTTCCCACAGACAAGGGGAACAGCTCCAGGGTAAGAGTATGTTCATTTAAACTAGACCGATCGCAAGCCCTGATTCTCTGTAACTGAGAATGGGAACTGGATGGGACCATGCATGCAGTCGGTCAAATAAATGAATTCCAGGAAATTCCTGAACCCCTGAACTGATCTGGGCGATCTTTGGCTATGTTGGTCACCCAGATCAGGGCTATCAGGGGATGTAACTTTGTGGCGTTTTATGTATTTTTAAGGTACTTTTGGGAAGTTTGGGAAAAGGTGAATTTTTTTTTTTCAGTGCTTCCTGATCCAATTATCTCCCAGGCACAGAGGAGGGATTATCTGATTATGTATGGGAGTGTCCTGGATCTGAGGGCCAATGTAATTGTGTATTTGTTTCTACTGTGGTTTACTCTCAGGTCCAGGGGAGTGCCCCTTGCATTGGGACCTGCATATAAGGCCAGTTGTGGCTGCCATTAAATGGTATTCCACCTTGTACTCCCAGAACTGTCTGGTTACTGGGAGGGGAAAAGGCTACTCTTGTACACTGTTCCAGCGTGGAGGATTCAACGGGGAAAGTCCTTGTAAGGACTAGAGCTCTTAAGACTGGGTGTCTAGAGCGAATTCCCCATCCGGCTCCAGGACAGCGCTTGCAGGGCCCTAGTCAAGACACAGCGACTGTGGGCAGAAGTGCTGCAGCTTGTCCCCTGTTCCAGCTAGGAAGCGGTCCTTGGCGGAGGTACAGAGCCGGGGTAGAGGGAGCTCCGTCACATAGGCTACTTAGAAATATGACAGCACGGGTCAGGTAAGGGGCCTTTAAACGGTATACTAGGCAGAATGGTGGGATGGTTAGCTTAAAACTGCAGATATGCTCTGTATTCCATGATGGTTAGCCAGAAACATATAAAAAATATTTATTTGTAAAGCATTTTACAATGAGATTTCTTGTGATCTCTTTTAGAACATATACAATGACATGTTTTGCATTCAATATACAACATGCAATGCAAGTAAACATGAAAAATAACTTCAGCTGCTTTTTGTTTGTAGATACAATAAGGCAGATATAGCTGGGATTTCGGATGGATACAATTGTTTGAAACATATACACTGATCAGCCACAACATTAAAACCACCTGCCTAATATCATGTAGGTCCTGCTCGTGCTGCCAATACAGCTCTGATGCGTTGAAGCATGGAGTCCTCAATATGTGTCCTGTGGTATCTGGCACGAAGACATTAGCAGCAATTCCTGCAAGTTGCGAGGTGCGGTTTACATGGATCAAATTTGTTGCTCCAGCACACTCAACAGATGCTCAATTGGATTAAGATCTGGGAAATTTTGAGGCCAAGACCTTGAACTCTTTATCATGTTCCTCAAACCACTCCTAAACAAATTTTACAATGTGCATTATTCTGCTGAAAGAGACCACTGCCATCAGGGAACACCATTATCATGAAGGGTTGTATGTAACAATCTCTAGGTAGATTATACGTGTCAATGTAACATCCGCATAATTGCCAGGTCCAAAGGTTTCCCAGCAGAACATTACCCAGAACATAACACTTCCTCCACCTGCTAGCCTTCTTCTTATAGCGCATCCTGCTGCCATCTTTTCTCCAGTTCTGATGCTTATGTCTCCATTGAAGGCATTTTTGATGGATGACAGGGGTCATTATGGGCAGTCTGACAGGTCTGCGGCTACCCACTCCCATATGCAGCAAACTGCGATGCACTGTGTGTTGTGAAACACAGTGGCCAGCATAAAAAATTTAAGGATACAACAGAAAATAAGCGCTCACTACACAGTGCAAAAAAGAAATGGGCAGCAGAGAATCTGTGAGACTACCCAAAAAATCTCACTAAGAGAACAAATATAGGTAGACAGAGTGATAAACCGCGCCCTACAAAGTTAATATACAGTGCTGATAGTGCAAATGAAAGAGGTGTGTAGATATATATATATAATTAAATGTGAATGAGAGTAAAAAAAGTGAATAGATATAGAGGATTATTGTGTCTCCCCATATGTACTGGAGGATAAGAACTGTAGATCCACATGTATCCACAGACTGGGATTGTACCGTCCAGGCGATTATCAGCAGAGCTCTCAGTAGCTCAATTAATTGTGAGTGCGCATTTTATACACTTTACCAAACATTAAATATTGCTGCTACATATTGCACTATTTGTGTATATCTTTTCTGTTTTTTTCAAGATACTTTGAAGTCACAGATGTCATCAGATACATAAGTATATATCTGTCATTTGCACTAACAGCACTGTATATTCATTAAAAATTTAAGCAATCTCAGCTACAGTAGATCTTTGTGTGCTCACACCAGACAGGCTGGCATTCACTTCCCCTGTGCATCAATGAGCCGTGTGTGGTATGACCTGACACCTATTCACCAGTTGTTATTCCTTGTGCCACTTTTGGTAGGCACTAACCACTGCATACCAGAAAACCTCACAAGACTTGCCATTGTGGAGATGCTTCGACCCAGTGACATAGCAATCACTATGGCCCTAGTCAAAGTCATTCAGATCTTTTTGTTTGCCCGTTTTTCTTGCTTCCAACACCTGAAATTCAAGAACTGACTGTTCACTTGCTGCCGAATATATTTCATTCCTTGTTATTGTAACGATATAATCAATATTATTAACTTCATCCATGGTTTTAATGTTGTGGATGATCAATGTATTTCACGGTTGTGGGTCTCTGAATGAGAAAGCTGCTTGAATCACCTCCTTGTGGTTAGAAACACGGAGTAAAGTGTTGGCTGTGGACTGGCAGTTATATCAGGTGTGGAGAGCTGGTGTTAAGTATCCAGCTCATATAATGCATGAACCAAGAGAGGTGAAATATACCGTGAGGTTTCAATAATTAGCTTTTACAGTTAACATATATTTTGGTTAACATCAGAATTATTATTGTTTATTAGATGCCAACATATTCGGTAGTGCTGTAAAATTTGGGAAAACAGGCAGAACAATATATACATCAAATACAAAAGGAACAGATGGCTCTGTTCCTGAGCTACAATTAGTGGTTACAGAACTTTTATAGAAAACACTTTGCTAATTGGCTTATAAATTAACGATTCAAAAGTAAAATTACAGATTATATTTTGCAGGGGGAGAAATTGATAGTTGGAGGGTATAGCAATAACTCCTAGAGTTTGAAATGGTTAAAGAGGTCATTCAGAATCCAGTGCTTGAAGAATTACTACAAATTTCAGACACCTGAAGTATGTTAGAAAGACTGAGAACAGCGTGGTGGGTTAAATTAGGGCTTGAAGAAAGAGTAGGGTTCATAGGGCAATTACAGAGAAAATTGAAGGAGTTACAGAGCTGCCCTGAATATGCAAACTGAAGGAGCATAGGGTAGGGACAAGGAGAAAGGGAAGGGAACCAGCTCTTTCTATTAGAACCATAATGAGGGTTAATATGCTTACAGGTCAACCAAGTGAGACAAAAGATTATATACAGTGAACTTCAGACTAAATAGGATGTGAATGGAAAGCACAAAACCCAGGAGAGTTTCTGTACTACATGTTCACCGAAGTGTGCCAAAAATTCTCATGTTTTTCGGCCCAGATAAATAAGGCCAAGCTCCTCCCTGCTGTCACTTTCTTTTCCCATCTTAGTATTCAGGATTAGATGCAGAGCAACGAAAGAAGAACAGGATAAATGTCCCTTGTGCAGAAAAAGCTCATTTTTAAATCAGGCTTACGAAATTAATATTTTAGGTACTTTTACTTAAGACAAATTTGTTTTAGCCATTCAGCTATAGCTGCATAAAAACTGCTCTTCAGCGCATGTAACATTGAACCCACATAGGTACACAATAGCAGGAGGCCCTAGTTAGCTTTGTTTTTTTTCTAAAATGGGTCAAGTTGGCTTTGTTGTTGCAACTTTACTAAATCACGCACAAATTGTAATTGATTGCACTACAGATTGTGTCTTGGTCTGTTCTTAATCTGTTTTGAAGAGACAGTCTTTAGTTTGAGCACCATAACCTGTGTTTTTCTATGTTCAGGAAAAATTTCCCTGAACATAGATTATAGGGATTCCCTGCTGTTGTGCGCTTGTCTATGTTCGGGGAAACTTACCTGAATGTAGACATATGCACCAGAGCAGGGAATCACTCTAATCTATGTTTATAGACCAGGCAGAGAATCTCTCTAATCTATGTTCAGGGAAAATTCCCCAAACATAGACCAGCTCTCTAACATGGGGAATCCCTTGAATCCCCACGCTAGAGAGCTGGTCGTAAGTGCGAGCAGTCGTAAAACAGGAAGGTCGTAAAGTGAGGACCACCTGTATTTATATTGCTGCCTAGTAACACCTCTAGTGGCAGTCACTCAGACAGCTACTAGAGGTGTTTCCTATTTCAGTGCTGCACTGTGTGTAGCATCTACATTCAGTGACTTCCAGCTCTGCATGGAAACACTAAATATAGATGCATTGATTCAATGATTCTGTATAAAGAGATGCTGACTGGTGCAGCACTGCGTTTTGCCGCTCATGCCCAATAGCGTCCCAATGTTTTTCTTTGGGAAAGCATTCGATTGGCTGTGATCCTTAAGACTGCTGATCTCAGCCATGGAGGGGGGGGGGGAGGGAGAGGAGAGACAGCCCCAGCAAGACTGGTGATGATGGATTAAAGGTAAGTTAAAGGGATACTGCAGCCTCACTGCTCAATTCTCTGCCATTTAACCCTTTGACGACCAATGACAGTTCAGGACCGTCATTGGAAAAATCCCCTTGGGGACCGATGACGGTCATGAACCGTCATAACGGTCTGGGGCTACTTACCTGATCGCCGTCGGTCCCCTGGTGGCGATCAGCGCTCCTCCCGGTCCAGGGGGACTGCCTGTCTGCCCGGGCAGTCTCCCCCACGGCAGAACATGCTAGTTTGCTTTAGAAGTTTTTATTTCCTACTCTGTAAATTAAACTTCTATCACATGCAAGAGTCCCCTGCATGGTCTAGAAGGCTATTAAGAGGATAGGAGATAGGGAATTTAAAAAAAAGTGCAATAAAGGAAGTTTAAACAATAGATGTCTCTTTACAAGAAGTGTTTAGGGAAGATGTGCAAGTTGTATGGAAGGAGGTGTTACTAGGGCTGTTTAACCCCTTAAGGACCAAGCTTCTGGAATAAAAGTGAATCATGACATGTCACACTTGTCATGTGTCCTTAATGGGTTAAAGAAAGCAATTAAACTCCTAAATGGTATAGAGTTGAGCAGTGAGACTGCACAGGGCATAAACTGTACACAAAAACTGCTTAATTAAGGTAAAGTTGTTTTGGTATCTATTGTGTCCCTTTACCTTTTAACTCCACATAGAGGGGGGCAGACACCTGAATATTCCTAACACTATAGCGTTCCTTTAATTATTTTAGGATTGTTGTTAGTGTTGCATATATTTAAACCCAATTCTACCTCGTTCTCTTGGCCATTAAAAAAAATCTCAAAAGGGCTTATAAATAATAGAGGAGATCTTTGTTTTTAGTTTTACGCTGTCATTAATTTTTAAAGAAGAAACGCAAGTTAGAGCAAACAAGTGTAAGTGGTTTTATAATTTACCATGTGAAAATGGCTACACTAGCAGAGCTACATTCTTCACTGAACTTCAAATAGTTCATTAGAGTACAACCTAAAAGAAATTATCAGAAGAAGATGTATGGATATACATGGTGTATAGAGCCTGAGGAATTAAATGTACTTCACATGGGACCAATTTGCCCAGCTCAGATATGTTTAACCATTTGCCATCTAAGGAAATTATCTTTTTTATTGGACAAAATATTTCTGGCATTTGGCAAAAACATCTATTGGTTGCCAGAAATTTTTATCTAAATAGGGCAAAACTATTCTCCACAGACAATTAGACTCCACATTACCTTAACCCCTTCAAGACAAGTGGTTAGGAATCCTGTGATATTGCGTCAGTCTTGGCATATCATCTATCTTGAAGGGTTAATGCTTACAGTCTATCAGGCTTATTCACTAAATGTAAATGAAGTGGTCTGGGGTGCAGTGTCACTGTTCTCTCAAGCCTGCAACGTTTACATTGCAGGGTTAAGTCTACCTTCCAGACATCCATTAGAGGCACATCTTGCATTCTCACAGAGCTTAACTCCTTGAAATGACGTTGGACAACTCACATTTTACATGAAAACGTCTAGCGTCTTCAAAATTCCCATAGGAAAACACTGATTGAATTCATATGCAGTAAGTTACCCCATCGGCGTGACGTCACTGGAAGAGAAGACCAATCTAGTGCCGAGGTACCTCAGTGCTGGAAACAGGTAAGTGGGGGAAAAAAAGGTTTCTAACCCTTTAATCACAGATGTGTGGCGGCAGCGACAGATGGACTCTATAGCGTTAGGAATACGGTTTTATATTCCTAAAGCTATAGTGTTCATTTAAGGGAACACTCCAGACTCCTAAAGCATTTAAGCTTGTCCTGTTACTTCGTGGTAGTTTATCTCAGTGGAGCTAGACTCAAAAGGCAGCCAATTGCCCAGAGCATTTGCCTTGCATAAATTTCTCATAGAGCTGCAATGGGAAATCAATGATTGGACAGCCACAGAAAGCTTTGAGCTGGGCAAGGAGGTGAGGGCTTAAAAAGACTGCAGACAAAAGATCTGCAACTTGTGCAAGCTGTTTTTAAGATATATCCCTGATGACAAAAAATGCATAATAAAATGCATGTATGTTTTCAATAGGGGTATATCTACTAAACAGTGCTTTAAACATTTTTAAACAAAATTATTTGGACAGTGGAGTGTGCTTTTAAATTAGAAATGCACTTTCGGGCCAGATTTACTTGTCAGTTGTCGGTAGGCAATAAATAAAGTAAATGGCAATTAAAGTGATATGAATATATTAACTGAACACTGTCGGCATAAACATTTCTAAAACAAATATTGGAGTTTGATAAATATAGATATATTTCTGCTTGTAACGTATTGTGTTGGAATCTGTGAGTATAGTGAGTGTATGCAGCTCTGCAAATACATGCAGGGTTAATGTTAGAAGTGGGTTAGGTAAAGGTGTGTTTACAGTTGGAGAGGGGTTAACATCACAGTTTGCAAACAGTGTTTAGTGTTAAAAGGATTACAAGCTTAAAATGACTTATAGTTGTGGTATAAGGAGTGTTTAGAATTATTCAGTTTAAGGTAAAAATTGGGTTACGTTAAAGGAGAACTGTCATCTCAACAATATATTTTAATATAATGATCCTTTCATCAACTTTGGAAAGACAATGGACTCTTTGTTAAATGAAATATATGTAAAAAATTTGAAAAACCCCAGCCCTACCTTTAGTATATGACAGGATCTTTCAGCTATATACACACACCTTGGGTCAGACAGTGTTAGAATGTTTAGTTATTAGTTCTGATGATGTCACTGCGCTGTGAAGGGAAGATCAGAGGTTTTCATACACTGTTTAACCCAAGGTGTATGTACAATATATGACTGAAAGATCCTGTCATAAACTAAAGGTAGGGCTTGGTATTCTCTTTTTATTTTAGTTTTACATATAATTTTTTTTTTGTGTGCAATTTTTATTGTTTTCTTTCATGTGTAAGACTTGAGATGTGTTACAGAAATAAAAAAAAAAGGGGAACAGGGGTAGACATCGGGGGTTACAACATGGTATTTTCCCACATGGGAACATACATGATTCACCCAATACGAATACTCTACACGTCAAATGTGTTGCAGCAGGTACTCCCATGCTGTACTCATTGTGTGGTCTCATACATTCCAGACTTTGTGTGGTGATGACACTTTGGTCTCCCTATGCTCTAGTGGCAGGGTTTCCCCCCTGCTATTGCATTTGTGGTGTTTGTGTGTCTGTGATTGAGTTGTCCTCTTGAAATTTAAAGATTGGGGCATACTGTCACCGGAAGGTCTGGCCAAGTAGAGAGAGACCATTGAGGTGGGTGGGGGGTGAAGGGGCAATACGGCATCAGGTGAGTATTTCTCCGGCTGGAGTCAGTGGTATCTCCGAATAAGTTAAATGGTCCCCCAGAGAGGGCGGTGGTGCTCCACAGGAGGAGAGCAGTTAACTCTTTGGTTACCGGATTGTATATCGCTATAGACTGATCTCAATTGTGCATGTAGGCTAGAACTCTGCTCACAGGAAGTGTTTGAGTTAGTCCCGAGGTGGGGTTTATTGGTGTCTAGCAGGTGTTGTTTGTGTTTTTTTTTTCTTTGCTATGCTATTTATGTTTTTCCTGGAGCTTCACTGCCCCATTTTCATTTCCATATTTCCTGTGCTTGTTTGGTGATTCTGCCCCTCCTAATCTG
Source organism: Pelobates cultripes (assembly GCA_933207985.1). Taxonomy (NCBI): domain Eukaryota; kingdom Metazoa; phylum Chordata; class Amphibia; order Anura; family Pelobatidae; genus Pelobates; species Pelobates cultripes. The sequence goes on along the minus strand of OW240914.1, from coordinate 122,426,960 downwards.
TGTACACGCCATTACCTCATATTTCCAATCCGTCCCAATTTAGCTTAATTAGGCGTCCCTCATGGGGGTTGCCATTGACTACCATCCTCGGGCTATCAGGATGTTCAATTTAGGGTAAGGGAAGAAGATTATTTGTAAAGGTCTCACTCTCCTATGTGTTCTGTAGTCCAGTCAGCCTATTATGATTTATAACTGAGTTACATTGTGTGCACCACTCAGTGCTGTCCCTGCAACTCCTGCAAGGCATTTCCTGTGTTAGAGGCTGTTAGAGGGCTGATGTGAAGTGATCTCTTTAATTTCCTGTCCAGCCTCACACACAGACACTGGAGGAACTGTGACAGCACTGAGTTGTACCCACCCTATAACCGTTCCTGCGGCACTGCTATCAAGCATATGAGCTACCTATACTACAGAGGACATTGGCCAATGCTCTTTGTACTTATCTCCACACATTAGCCCACTTAAGTTCTAAAAAGGCACATTATAAGTGATAAAAACATGCGCCCCCTGGTGGTTACCTTTCTCCCTAATGTAAAATCTGGCCTTGATTAACTTTGAATTCTCATTTAACCCTGTATGTTATGATACACAACTGCAAAATATCTGTTTTCTTTGTCATATGTATTTAATATACAAATAAGCAGAAGGCAGCAATACAAATTTTATTTTTTTTAGTCAAAGGAAGATTTGAATGAACAGTTTTCTATTTTATTTATATGTGATGAGTTATTTTAGTTTTTCTGGTACTATAGTTCCATCTCCCCCATGCAGTGCAGAAGGGGTTAAAAACTCCTTCTGTCACTTACTTGGGTCCACGCCGATGTCGCTCGGTGCTGGCTCGGGCCCACCTCCGCAACCTCTGCGCAACCCCCGACAACATCAGCTAGCTGGGGAGACCTACTGTGCATGTGTGGCAATGGTCGCGCTCGCATTAGGATATTCCCATAGGAAAGCATTATACAATTCCAGTGACACTGAATGTCCTGATGCATAGCGTGAGGACGTCCAGCGTCAGGCGACCAAAAGTTGCCTAACAGCCTGGACGGAAGTCCCTCTAGTGGCTATCTGGTAGGAGGCAACTACAGGTGGTGTTACCTCACAAAGCTAATTATTGTAGTTTATAAAAAAAATTCAATAATTAGCTTTCCAGGGTTAAGGGACCTTTTGACACTGCACCCAGACGACTTCAATAAGCTGAAGTGGTCTGAGTGCCTATAGTGTCCCTTTAACTGCCATACAAACTAACCAAGTGATGAGTTATATGCTTGTCTACAACTAGTCGCAAAAGATATGGCAATTATTTGCAGATGTTAGAATTGCACCCAGAACTACTACAAATACTACAGGTTATTGTAGTTGTTCTGATGTGTATAGTAAGTCCATGCAGGCTTTTTGCTGTAAACACTGTTTTTTAAGAAAAAAAGGACACCGCTACAACTCAAGGTGCTTCCTGGGTCAGTGTAGCACAGTGTGCTGTACTGACATTCAGTGTCTCCACCCTCTACACTGAACTATCCTCATAGAGATTAATTGGTTCAATGCATCTCTATGAGGAGATGCATCTTGGCCAAGCAGGCGTTTGGTCCTGCCCAGCCTCCTTGACAATTTAAGCCAATCCAATGCTTTTCCTACAGAATGGATGCTGTGCTGGAAATAAAGTGTGCTTTATTACCTTTTAATGGGGGCAAAGAAGGGCAAGCAACCTAAATAGTGATTTTAACACTATGGGGTCAGGACTATGGGGTCAGGAATACATGTTTGTTTACCTGACCCTTTAGTGTTCCTCTAAGCTTATTTAGTGTCTCATTTGGCCAAAATTGATCTGGTGGCCAACAGGCACCCATTGAGATCAGACACCTCCTGCTTAGTCCTTCCTAATACTGAATAGTCTTAAAAAACATGTGATAGAGGGCACTAAAAAATACCAAATCACACAATTATAAAACCTTGAAATAAAAACTGTTTTATGTAGAAAAGAGAGTAGTTCCTAATACTGCACTAAAGAACGGAACAGAGGCTGGGAGGCAGAAGCGCCGGGTACTCAAGTCCGACACTTCTAAAATATAGAAGAGGCAGGGATTAAATGAATATGTCATATTCGGGAAACTGACACACTAAAGGCTCGATGTCAAATGTCCTCGGGTTTTTTTAGGTACCCTTAATTAGCAGATTTTGCCCGAAAACTTGATATTTGTCAGGCAACTGCAACCCCCAAACAGGGCTTATGCTAAAGCATTCACGTCCTCGTAAATCTCCTAATAAGAGGTGGACTTTAGGGGAATATTGGAGAATGGCGATATCTGGAAGGCTGTGTCTAAAGTGTCAGCCTGACACCTACAGGAATAAATGTACAAAATACTATTAAGAGGGTATATTACCCCAGTAAAACTAAAGCAGATGGCATGTACATAGAGAGGTTTACGGTTCCTCAGCAAAGGCTCTTCAACAGAATCACTTTGTAGGGCATTGACAGCAGCTTGTTTACAAGATACTTCTTTCTCACTGAATTTAAAAATAACAATAATTCAAGACAACAAAATAAGGGATGAATTTAATGCCATGATTCACAATAGTCTAGTAACATTTGGGATCCCTGCTCTGAATATATTGGTACTTAAAGTGATTGGACAGAACGTGAATCCCCTTACCCTTTTGATTTTCTTCTCTCTTCCCTCTCCTAATTTGTGTTTTTTTTTTTTTTATATATTCTGCATATACGTTGGTTATTTCTATTTCTATGTGGACTATTAGCACATATTTCTGAGTAAAATTTTAAACCTTCCTCGTGGCCAGAGAACTTTAATGTTAATGTATGCAATACATTTTATGTGACCCTCCTGACCTATGTATGCTTATCTTTAAAGGGACACTCTACTGACCAAATTCAAACACATAAACTTTACTGTATAATAGATATACCACAATAAAAAGATGCATGCATTTTTCGTTGAGGGTATATCTAAAAACAACTTGCACAAGCTGCAAATCTCATGTCTACTGCCTTTGAAACCCTCCCCCTCTAAACTTAAAACTTTATGTGGCTCCCAGCCATAGACTTTCTAATGCAGATCAATGTGAAGTAATTGCAAGGCAGGTGCTCTGGACAATTGCCTGCCTCTTGAGTTTAGCTTCACGGAGCTAACCAAACCAGGAAGTAATAGGACCAGTTGTCTGATTGCTTGCCAGGGAGGTGTAACAAAACAAATTAATGAAAGTGATGATTTCTATTAAAATCTGCACTTTTTGTAAAATGAACAAATTTCGACACACTCTTCACACATAAGGCAATTTAGCAAGCTGAAGCTGAGGTGCTTTAGGGGTTTGCAGTATTCTTCCAAATAATGATTTTTTTATTTTATTTTTTTTAAAGTGCTGGACAATGAACTCTTTTTCCCATAACAGCTTAAATAAACTTAAAAGAACACTATAGGCACCTAGACCACTTCATCTTAATGTAGTGGTATAGGTATTATTTGCCCCAGCCCCCTGTAAACCTGGCAGTTGAAAACATTGCAATTCTGAGGGAACAATATGACAGCCACTAGAGTTGCTTCTGTAAAATAGCAGAGTAAAACTGTGTGACCATCTGATTGGTGCAGAATGGCGTTTTTGCGGTGTATGTGCACTAGCCTCATTTTATTCATTTTGTTAACTTGTTAATACTATTGATGGTATAAATATTGAATGCATTGGGGATGATTATTCCCAGCATGATAATGTGTTTAATAATATCAAATTATTTGACCAGGAAATATTGACTTTTGCTGTTCCTGTAACCATGAACATGTAAAAGATATAAAAGCAATATACTGCTCATGTTAAGTTTGGTATGAAAGTCTGAGTTTCTTAGTTCTTGTTTTCAGAGTAAGGTAGGGAGGCTGGGTGAACTTCCTAACTACTAAATAGGTGTATGCATGTAAGTTTGTGTGTAGGTGTAGTTGGTTGTGTGCCTGTGATTGTATGTGTATGGGTCTGTGATTGTGTTTGTGACTATGTATGATTGTGTATGTATGTCTGTGATTATATGTGTATAGGTCTGTGATTATATGTGTGCCTATGTGGGTCTGTGATTGTGTATGTCTATGATTGTGTGTTTGTATGTCTGATTGTGTGTGTGTGTGTGTGCATAGGTCTATGATTGTATTTGTGTATAGGTCTGTGATTACGTGTGTGTGCGTATATATATGTATGGTTGTGTATATGTATATACATGTGTATGTGTTTTAGTAGATAACTCCTTAATTTGGTGTCCTTAAATATGGCAATCCCACATAAGGATAACAAATAAGGGAGTTATCTACTTAACAAGTAAAATATCAAAATTAAGAAAAGGGCTTTTGAAGTTTCATTATATAAATTACTTATATTATATATTTTATGTGTGGCTCAAAACAATTCTTCTTCGCTCAATTTGGCCCAGGGCAGCCAAAAGGTTGGACACACATGCTTTAATACAAGCATGTCAAACTCAAAGGCTAACACAAGGTTTAAGTTTATATGGGCTGCAAAAAACAAACTTCAGTTTTCATAGAAACTTAGGTTTTTTCCAGAAAAGTACAGTATAATAAATCTCCTAACTGACACTGGATGAACTCACGCTCGTAGGGATTCAAAGTAAACAAAAGAGCGGATTTATTTTAATGAGACGTGCATTTGCATTTAACCAATGCTTCAGTCCAACTACCTTGACATATTAAGAGTTTGGTAATGGGACTGAAATGGTGTATGTATGCTGTTGCACAGCTGTAAAAAAACAAATGACGTTATCTTGTTGATTTTGAAGTTCTATGAGTGTGTTCTTCACTTTGGCTGAGATCATCAAACTTGAGATTTCCTATAGGAAAGCATTGGGAGGCTATTGTGCAGCTAAACAGCATCTTCATAGCGCCCCCTAATGCAGACCCAATCTAATACACTGCCCCCTGCCCCCATTCTAATACATTGCCCCCAAATCCAATATACTGCCCCACTCCCTCCCCCAATGTAATAAACTGCTCGCCTCCCTCCCCCAAATTAATGCACTGCCCACCTCCTCAATTTAATTCACTGTCCCTCTTTCCTCCCCCAAGTTAAAACACTGCCCCCTCCCTCTCACCTTTCCTTAAATTAATACACTGGCCCCCTCCCTCCCCCAAATTAACACACTGGCCCCCTCCCTCATATTAATACAATATCCCCCCTCCTTCCCTCAAATTAATACACTGGCCCCCTTTCTCCCTCAAATTAATATAGTGGCGCCCTCCCTCCCTCAAATTATTATGCTGGCCCCCTCCCTCAAATTATAGTACATTACACAGGAAGGGCCCCCAAGCCCCTCTTCTTCTTCTTCCTTAAGATGAGCCAAACGTCCTCCAGTTCCAGCTCTTCTCTGCTCAAGCAGGCCAGACGCTCCACTGATACTGCGAGCAGGAGGGCAGGGGGAGTGGCTGTCCTACTCTGCAGACAGACAGCCACACTGTGCACTGTAGTGCCGTGGGAGCATGTGATTGACTGTGGGAGGGAAGACAAGAATCAGTTGCAGCCACAGCACAAAGGGGCCCAAAGGAAGGCCGGCCACAAGTTTGACATGGTTGCTTTAATACATGCTCATACTGTTTTACTGTTACTGCTGTTATTTATTATGTCCCTGCCTGGGAAACTCTTCCAGTCAGGTGGATGCTATACCAGGCCCTGATGCTATGCAATGTGCCGCCTCATAGACATACCACTTACTCCATTAGTGAGTTAAAGACTGTACTGACCATCAGGGATGTGATGAGAGAATGGTCATTCTGGTTTATTCCATTATAGATCTCAGAGACTGTTTAAGTCTTGCAGGCCTTCAAGTGAGGCAACATTAGAATCTTGCCCAATCATATATGTTGTGTTAAAATGGAAGCCGGGGCTATTCCAAAGAGATCCTGCTGGGCATTACCTATTCCACCCCAAGAGAAAAGTGAAGTCACTGCTAGAACCTCTGATCATTCACCATCCACGTTTTATAGATCGAGCAGTCTGGCATTATCCACACAGGACACACAGTTCCAAATGGAACTAACGTACAAAACCTTATTCTCGGGACTAGCCCATAGGCTCATTACATGTAACTTATGGTGACAACTTAATAAAAATTCAAACAATCAAATCACATCAGACAACATACATGAACTTATAATAACTAATGACATATTTATAAAGGGGTGAGGTAGACAATAATTAACACAAAACATCTCTCCTGCCTGCAAAATTAGCAATATGCAAATTACAAGCCTTGCTATTCAGGTAGTGCATATAGTAATTGCTACCAAGAGGGCGCTCTAAAGGCTCCATAGCCAAATCTACCTAGTTAGCAGCAAGCATCAGCCTGACAAAAGCGCACACAAAACAATTAATAATACATAAATCCACAAATACATAAACATACTCTGCACCTAGACATAGGAGAAGTCTAGGAAGGGGTGCTGGGCAGGGAGACATGAGTTGGAGGGCTAGTCCATTGTAAATATAGTCTCTTTGGAGAAGGTGGAGGGTTGGGGAGACGTACCCAGCTAAGGTAACCAGAGGGTCCTTCACATTAGCAATACACAGGATGTATATGGGAAACTTTTGAGGCTACAGTGACAGCCAATCACAGTCATAGCTATTGCAAGCTGTGGGTATTCTCTGGGATCCAACCCATTCCACCAGGAGAAGAGAGTTTTTAAATGTGGAAGCGGAATACAGTACACTTGATGGACCAATGGAACTGTACTGATGCCATTAAACAACAGAATAATTGAGAGTCTGCAATTCCCAGCTACCAAGATTGTGAATGCTCATAAAAGAGATTGATGCTCAGGAGTACCTGTTGGCACTACAAAGAGCATATAGAGAATTGGGAGATTCTGAAAGCCTTCTTAACAATTTCTTTACTACCTTCAAAAGAATTATGAGAGGTTGTCTAAATATGAAACTTGACTATAGGTGTTTTTGCAGAGGTTGATGGACAGTGTCACCCGTGCAAGCCCAAATGAAGCAGAAAAAGCAAGTATTGTGGGGTGCTTTACCTAAGGACCCGGTAATTGTGGCTCTACGAGACCAAAGAAGCCCTAGATTACATTTCACTTATTACCCTAAGTGAAGGAGTGTCAGGAATGGAATTGGATCCAACACACAGAGTGTAGACAAAAAGGTAACGTATACCGGACCTTAGAATGACCAGACTAATGTTAGAAGAACAGAGAGTAGTCAGAATCAAGCCGAGGTCAAGGATTACAGAGATCAGGGTAAACAGGAATACTAAAGCCAGATCAAAGGAGTACAGAAGAAAGAATAGTCAAAAAGGAGCCAAAGTCAATTATCAGATGTACAAAATATAGCACAATAACGAACCACAACAGGGCAATGATCCTTACCCTCTGAGCTCTTTTTATACTGTGGCTCATTAGGGTTGTAGCTACGCCCCCAAAATGTCCAAATTCGCCGTTACGGCGGGCTGTGACGTCAAAAGCGTCATGACGTTGACGCATCTGCATCGCGTCATAAAAAGGGGCGGAGCTATCGTGGCCGGCGTGAAAACCGCTGGTGAATGAAGAGGGATGTTGGGAAGGGTCCCTACTTTCATGTAAAAGGTGAGTAACATGAGGCACATGCCTAGTCACATCATAAGGAACCCTGACAAGGAGATTAAGAGTCAAATATCTCCTCTTGCTACCATTAAGAAAAAGTAGGGAAAACCCGCTGGATAAAGAGGACACTGACGTGGCTTGCCTCAGGAAGAGAATAATAGCAGTATTAGAACTACAGTCACAACCTCCAAGAACATGGCCTGAACCCTCATTGACTGTTCCAAAGTCAACAAGGGGAGACAAAATGTTTTACTTGCCAGCTGGGGCATTTTGCCCAGGAATGCCACACCTCATGAGGAGAGAATGGGTATGTTCTAGTGGAATAACCCCTGGAAGCCCAGTCAGTCTCTTGCAAGAATGTGTTGGGGAATATCTCAAGCCTGCAAGATAGATGGGAGCATCAAAGTTACTATTACTATTCCCCTGCTGAATACTAGTATGGAGTGCCCAATGAAGTTGGAGGCTATAATCTGTCCAAAAGAGAAGAGAGTTTGTGTCCCCATCATACTTGGGACCAACACCAGGGTAGTTCAGGACATATTTAGGGCCTACCTTGAGGAAGTGGGAGATATCTACTTAGATTGCCTGATGGAAGTTAGTCCTCTACATGTAGAAAAATGCCATTAATTGGCACTACAGGCACAGCCTGGACCATACCATTACGTCGGCAGTGGAACTGTGTTGATCTGACAAGTTAAAACCCAATCTCTTTGGGCTTCTGCAACTCTCCTCGATAAAATCTTAGGTGGAAGACGACAATATTTAATTTAATCCCTTCCAGAGGATGATGCCAAGAGAGGATCGATGGTCATATCCGAAATAAAAAGAAATAGAGGAAACATTGGGGCCAAACTTTTCCACTAATGGTGAAAAATTTTACTCCCACTGAAGTTTGAATACTCTGGGATCAACGGCTGGGAGTTATACACCTGCTATATCAAATATCCTCTGTTATCTCAGTGAAGACTAAAGTGGGAAAGACTTCTGGAACTCTTGTAGACTTCACCGTAGAGCAGGGATAGGAAACCTTCGGCACTCCAGATGTTGTGGACTACATCCCCCATAATACTCTTACACCCATAATGCTGGCAAAGCATCATGGGAGGTGTAGTCCAAAACATCTGGAGTGCCGAAGGTTGCCTCTGCCTACCCTAGAGTATTCTCCCTATTCCAGGAATGGACGGATAGTCTCCATGCTAAACTCCAAGCAAGAGAAAGCATATTCTCTAGAGAAGAGATAGATGTGAGGCTGTGTGAAAAGTACCACCCATGTCATTCGATTATTTGACCCTACACCCTGTCGGGAAAGATCTTGATGCATCCCACCCCATAACAGAAGATGTCAGTGATATTCTCCATCAGATGGAAGGGGCAAGAATCATAATAGTTCTGTAGCCCACATGCCTCCACAATTGTAATAGTATTAAAGAAAAATAGATTCAAATGTCTGTGCATAGATTACAGGACATTAAACAAACGCACAAAACCCAACCAATATATGATGCCCCGGATAGAAGATCTGTTGAATGCCCTGTCTGGGAGCCAGTTGATTTGAGGTCTGGGTATTAGGGATGTGCATGGGCAAAAAAAAAAATTGGTTCGGTTCGGAAATTCGGGTAAGTAAAAAAAAAAAGTGTCTGCTTCGGCAATTCAGACCAATGGCATTCGGTTCGGAAGTGCGGCACTTCGGTAATTCAGACCCTAACCTTAAACCCTAACCCTAACCACTTGTTTTGCCACTTTTCAGAAATCAGAAGCAATTCGGAAATTCGGCTATTCGAACTTCGGACATTTGTAAGCATCAGAAATGTCTGAATTGCACAAAATTCATCCAAATGTATATTCGGAACCAAACAAATTGCACATGTCTACTGGGTATTACCAGATGGCCATGAAGGCAGATGATCAGGAAAAGACAGCCTTTATTTGCATTCTGGGGTTCTACCAATTCACGCAGGTGACGTAAGGGGTCACCGGAGCCCCAGGCACCTTCAAATGTTGCATGGAGAATACCATAGGGAACATGAATCCTTAAGAATGTCTGGTATGCTTGGATGATCTTATAGTGTTTCGGAAAGACTCCAGAGGAGCATGAGCATAAATTACTTAAAGTCTTGGATAGACTTCAAGCATACGCATTAAAATTGTCCTTAGACAAGTGCAAGTTCACCAAAAACTGTCACTTATGTAGAGCACACAGTTGCTGCCCAGGGAGTTACTATAGGCCCAGCCAAGATATATATATATATATATATTTATATATATTTATTTATACCTTCATACATACACACACACAATCATTTTGGCTTTCCCATACATTACAGCATAAACACACACAAATGGAGAATAACTGTTTTGGGAGACTGATAACTGATTAACAGGTATAATAAGCAGCTCCTGCTGTTTTCAGAAGCTCCAGAGTCTCAAACAAGTATGAGTTCTGCCATTTTGTTAAATTAATGTGCCACAAGTGTTCCATCATTAAACATTATGCAATAAATACAAGAGTAGACATTAAATGGAAGGACCTCCCTGTATAAAAATTAACCTAATATAAATATATTGTTGAATGTAATTAGCTTGATTAAATGACGTCTTTAGTTTTGCTTATAATATAATATTCAAGAATATTAGTTTCTGGATATTAAATAGATGGGATGAGAGGAGAGAAAATGAATTAATGAATCTACAAAAATAATATATGTTATGTAAGCCTATACTACTGTTTACATTGGGATTTCTTGTGTGATTTGTCACTTTGTTTATTTTTATTTATTTTTGTTGCTGCAAACGTTTGAGCTTCCCCGAGGAAGTCCTTTGGGACGAAACATTTAGGACCATGCCTAGCAACAATTTATATACTTTTTTTTTATACAATTGTGTCTTTAAACATTGATTTTAATAATAAAGCATAAGTTACTTTATTCTTTCCAACTTGAGTCTGACTCTTCACACTGCAGTGCTATTGAAAGGAGGGGATAAAGATCAGCCCCCCATCTTCATCAGGGGAGCACCCCAACACGATATAACATTCTCCATCCTGTGAGTGCAACCCTATCAGCGCATCTTATATTTTCTATACAGTGTTACACTATTGTTGTTTTTGTAGATTTACCGCTGTATTCTCCATTTTGTCGGCTTTACTTATGTTGTATGTAAAGGAATACGTTCTGGGATATTCCTGGAGGAAGCTGTCACCACTATCCAATGAGATAAGTGTATTTTTCATCACAGTATTGATTTTTGGGTGTAGATGAAATTATTCTAATATTCTTTTTCTGTGAGTACATATTAAAGGGACAGTCTTCCCTAACTTTTCATGAATGTTTGAAATGTAAAACAAGGTAAGGGACTACTTACTAAACAGTAGCAAAGACAACTGGCAAGCAACATGTAAGCTAACATAACCAATCCACATATTGATAATGATTGACTTAATAGCAGTCAATAGGTTTTTGGAAGCAACTCTAAGCCTATACAAATAGTTTCTGGTCGATCAGTTAAAGCAAATAATTGAAAAATAGCACTGTCATTACAAATTTACACTATACCCAAAATGCCAACTTTGGACATGCTTAAAGGAAAACAGATATATATCAATGTCCATGACTTTGTGTAGGTGGGGTTTTTATAGTGCCTTTCACAGCTACCAAGATGCATTGATGCCAATTAATTGGATGTCTATACCGTTTATAATGTTACTTAGTCCAAGATCCCCTGATTTATCCATGTCGACTGGTTTATCAATCTAAAGATAGAGTTATTAAAGGACCACTCTAGGCACCCAGACCACTTCAGCTTAATGAAGTGGTCTGGGTGCCAGGTCCAGCTAGGCTTAACCCATTCTTTTATAAACATAGCAGTTTCAGAGAAACTGCTATGTTTATGAATGGGTTAAGCCTTCCCCCAATTACTCTAGTGGCTGTCTCACTGACAGCCGCTAGAGGCGCTTGCGTGATTCTTACTGTGAAAATCACAGTGAGAGCACGCAAGCGTCCATAGGAAAGCATTGATAATGCTTTCCTATGTGACCGGCTGAATGCGCGCGCAGCCAGCCGCATGGGAGGAGAAGAGGAGGATCGGAGGAGGTGAGCTCCCCGCCCAGCGCTGTAAAAAGGTAAGTTTTTACCCCTTTCCCCCTTCCAGAGCTGGGCGGGAGGGGGACACTGAGGGTGGGGGCAATTATAGACTGATCATTTCTTTGTCAGTGGGCAAACATTCAAAATCAGCAGGGGATCAAATACTTGTGTGTGTGTGTGTGTGTGTGTATATATATATATATATATATATATATATATATATATATATATATATATATATATATATATATATATATATATATAAAATAATATAAGAACTTTTGCACTCCTACCTCCAGCCAATGATACCGGGTGCTCAGCCACGCTGTGATATAGAAAACAAACGATTGCTGGCACTCCTGGATTTCCAACATCAAAAATACTTTATTGTCAAGTCAACGTTTCAGTCCCTAATCTGGGACTTTCATCAGTCCCAGATTAGGGACTGAAACGTCGATTTGACAAAGTATTATTGATGTTGGAAATCCAGGAGTGCCGGCAATCGTTTGAGATATATATATATTTTTTTATTATATGCCTTGTGTCCTGCACTCACAGCTCCTGGTCTTGTCCTTGCATTGGTGCAAACTCCAGCCACTGCATAAACTTTCCAGACAGAGTTTATTGTGCGTTTATTCAGTAAAAATCAGTGTTCATATATAGAGTTGAGCGAACCCGAACTGTAAGGTTTTTGGACCCTGGACCCGAACATTTCAGCGTATGTTCGGGTTGGAGTTCGTTGTTCAGCGATTTTAATGGCGAGTTTTGAAAGGCTGCAGGGCAGCCAATCAACAAGCGTTTGACTCATGTGCCCTTAGAAACCATCACAGCCATGCATACTAGCATGTGACCCAGCCTCTATATATAAGCTGGAGTCACGTAGCGCCACACGTCACATGAGCTCTTATTAGTGTAGGGAGAGGAAGCTGCAGCTGTGAGGGGCCGATTAGGAAAAAATTCTGATGTTGAATCTGCAAACGACAGCGATTATTTTTTGTGGGTGCTATACTACATTTTTGTACCGTGCCCTAAGCCCAGTGCCACAGAGAGTGCAGTGCACTTGCAACTGCATGTGTCCCAGGCACATTACTTTAATCCTGTTCTGGTAGCTCAGTGGACAACACCTAGGCATTTTTAAATGCTGAAATATTTTTGGTGCTAAATAGTACATTTGCATACTGCATTTCTTGCACTCTAATAAAACCCTTAAATACTACTGTTACATTGTTGGTTTAAAAAAAGAATCACACTTTTTTGTGCTTAATAGTTCATTTGCGATCTGCGGTGCACTTCATATCTGAGAGTCAAATAGAACCGTCAAATACTGTGGTTACATCGCACTTTGAAAAATTCTAATTTTTTGGGTGCTAAATAGTACATTTGCAGCCTGCGGTGCATTTCTTGCAGTCCAATGAAACCCTTAAATACTACTGTTACATTGTTGGTTTTAAAAATTACACTTTTTTGTGCTAATAGAACATTTCCGGCCTGCAGTGTATTTCTTGCAGTCCAATAAAAATAATCACTGGAGAGAAAGAGGAAGTACTCCCTACCCACCCGCGATCCCTGGCCCTGAATGCCAGCATTTCAAAATTCCTGGCCTTTGAAATGCTGTCATTCCGTCTGGTGGAGACTGACAGTTTTAAAAACCTGATGGCGGTGGCTGTTCCACAGTACGTGGTTCCCAGCTGCCACTACTTTTCCAGGTGAGCCGTCCCTTCCCTGCACAACCAATTGGTGGACAAAATCAGGTGTGCACTGCGCAACGCCATCTGTGGCAAGGTCCACATAACCACTGATACGTGGACCAGTAAGCACAAGCAGGGACACTATATCTCCCTAACTGCACACTGGGCAAATGTAGTGGCGGCTGGACCTGAGGCGGATAGCAGTTTGGCGCATGTCCTTCCGCCACGAGGATTGCAGGGCATTTCTCTTTGCTTCCTGTTGCCTCCTACTCCGCTTCCTCCTCCTCTACCACCTCCTCATCCAGTCAGCGTAACACCTTCACCACCAACTTCAGCACAGCCAGGGGGAAACGACAGCAGGCTGTTTTAAAACTCATATGTTTGGGGGGAAAACCCCACGCCGTACAGGAGCTGTGGACGGGCATGGAACAACAGACCACTGAGCCTCAAGCCTGGTGGTGTGCGATAATGGGCGAAATCTCGTAGCAGCTCTGGGCCTAGCCGGTTTGACACACATCCCTTGCCTGATGCATGTGCTGAATTTGGTGGTACAGAAATTCCTGAAAAACTACCCAGATATATCAGAGCTGCTGCAGAAAGTGCGGGTCGTCTGTGTGCGCTTTCGACATTCTCACCCTGCTGCTGCTCACCTGTCTGTGCTGCAGCATAACTTCGGCCTTCTCGCTCACTGCCTCATGTGCAACGTGCCCACAAGGTGGAACTCCACCTTGCACATGCTGGAGAGACTGTGCGAGCAGCAGCAGGCGATAGTGGAGTTTCAGCTGCAACACGCACGGGTCAGTCACTCTGCACCAGACTTGCCCTCCAATAGATCCTCGTTAAAGGATTTAAAGTGTACTCATTCCATTTATAGGGTCTCATAAAGAGTCCTGTATTGTTATTTATCGTCACTACCTCCCTGCGTCGGGAGTAGGTAATTTGCGCGCCTGCTGCCTTCCTTGGATGTGGTAGCCGTTTCTCAGGCTCTCTCTCTCCAGAATCTAACCCTGATTCCCCGTTACCCGTGGTAGGCGCAGAAAGTACCATCGAAAGTTGATAAGGCAGACATCCAAAGGGTCGTCGCCGTCACGGGGACGTGCGATCGGCCCAAGGTTATCAACAACTGCCGAGTTGCCCACATTCTAACTTGTGCTGATTACTGGGTGGCCAGCCTGCTGGATCCCCATTACAAGGACAACGTGCCGTCCTTAATTCCCTCACTGGAGCGTGATCGGGAAGATGCGCGACTACAAGCGCAAGCTGGTAGACGCGCTGCTAAGGGCATTCCCAACTGACAGGATGGAGGAAGAGGTCGCCAATGCAGCTGTGGCACTGCTAGCACCTCAGAAGGACTTTTTAAGAGGCATTTTAGTGGTCAATGGGGTTCAGGGTCAAGTTCGAGCCCCAACTCAAACTTTTTGACGAAGTTCGGCTGAACTCGGCAAAGCCGAACATCCAGGTGTCCGCTCTACTCTATTCATATATCATACATAGTCAACGTTTCAGTCCATCTGGATTCTTATCATATGTTTTGTTTATATATATATATATATATATATATAGAGAATTCAAGTAAATGGCTGCACTCACGAAGTAAAAGTCCAAAGTTTAATGACAAATGATTAAAACATCCAGGATCAACGTTTCAGTCCTTGCAGTCTGCAAGGACTGAAACGTTGATCCTGGATGTTTTAATCATTTGTCATTAAACTTTGGACTTTTACTTCGTGAGTGCAGCCATTTACTTGAATTCCTTGGATATTGAAGCTACTTTTTGGTTGGCACCGGGCTACTAAGGGATATTGAAGCGTGAGTGCAGGAGCAATTTTGTTTTTTCGTTTTTTTATTTTTATATATATATATGTGGAAGGCGTATGCCTGAATTTGTGGGAGGGGTTATTTTCCTATTTAAATCCCCAGTAACCCCAGCTTACCTATCGTCGCCGTCTGAAAGTTCTGGCCTGCTCGCCTCCCAACTTCCGGGTCCTCAACAGGCATCGCACTTCCGGTCCCGTCATACCTTGCGGCTTCCCACCAGTCCGTTCGCACAGACACGCACAAACTAACGAACACCAGGTAAGCGGCGAGAATAGCCGCGTTCGGGATATTCACGCCGTTCAACTTTTTCTTTCGTTTATATGCAATCTTACGTAGGAGACCGCAACCACAGGTGGGAGAGTCTAGGGGAAAGAGGAAGTTTATAGCTTGCTATCATGTAACAACTCCGCTATTAATATGAACGATTACATAGTGCCTTCTAGCAATTGCCTTATCATTTATTCCCTTTCTTTTTCTCCCGCATTCTCTTATCTTTTTGTCAAGGATGACTTGTCTCGTCTTTTGTGTTTACCTAATACAATTTGAGCTTTTGATCAAAGTGAATGTAGCTACTTGTGTCATTTTCATCCTACGTCCTAGAAATTTGCTGTTCTTTGCATCGCTCTGTATTTCGTTGTGTCTCTGTCTACACCACTATCTACATAATGTGTATACAGTTTGCGAGCGTGTGTAAATGGCTAGGAGGCAATTGTCAATCTAATTATGCTTTTATGTTTATTGTATGTGCTGCATTTTAATTAACTTCAATATTCTTGATGTCAAATCATTTACCATCATATGATAGAGGTAGCTGCAGCCCCCATCTCTGTCATATTTAAAGCTGCAGATCACTAATTATAATGTGACAAAGTCAGTGGAATTCACTATTGCAAGCCATATTTACAGCAGGGGTTCACAAACTCTCGGTTTACAAAGGTCACCTCATCTACAGGACTTTCAAAGGCCATGTTTATAGTAGCAGGTCCCTCACCACCATGTGACAGAGAGAGCAGCACACATCGATAAGTGCCATATTCACAAAAAAAAAAAAAAAAAAACACTTTTGAGTGGGTATTGTTTTAGGCTGAAGTCGCTCCAGGCTGCTCTTAAGCTCCAGCTCTTCATTACTCTATGTCCCCCAGTTTTATTTAGTTTTATTCTATACAAAAAAAAAAAAAAAAAAATCCCCGGGAAGCGACTAAACACTCACACAGCTTGTAAATTCCGACACCGTATCCACGGTCCGCACCGCCGGAGCCATGTTCAGTACTGGGGACTGGAGAAGGCTTGCGGGCTTAGCCCCGGTATCTGCCTCCCTGCTGCCCCCTACCAGCCGCACACCAGCAGAGACACCGAACCGGCAGGGCAGGGGCTGGCAGTGATGTCACCGGGACACTAGAATTACAGCAGCTGAGCGGTAACGTTGCTCACCTTCCACACACTGCGCTGGGCACTGGTAGAAGTGGCAGCAGTTTAAACTGGCATATACTGCTCCTTTAAGACAAAGCAGTGAATGCTGTTACAGGATGATAAAAAAAAAAAAAAAAAAAAATTCTTTGAAGAAAGATAAGTTACATTAGTCTAACCTGAGTGACTATGTTCACCCACTTTAACAATGCGGCAGTCTTTCTTGGTAGAAAAACTTAAACCCATGCTGATACCTTACAATCTGTATCATCCTATAATAACCCCTGTAATATCATGTCTGTTACTGTCACTCTTATGCTCTCACTACACGTAGCAGTCCCATGATAGGGATAATTGTACTGGTGGTTTCTCAACCTATTCTAAACTAGTTACGGTGTTATACTCAGTTTGATATTTCTCCATCCATTGTACAAACCCGCTGACGATCAGCATGCATTCACTCACACAAACCCTAAAACTAAGGGACGGTCATTAGGGTTGATTCGGGCAGTGAGCCGCTACCGAGTACACCCCTCATAATGTCTAGGCAAATCAAATTACCCGCACAGTATCTACGATGAGTACCATTTTAAATTACAGTTGTAATCGTTGCAACCGTTACACTGCTTCTAAATTCCGCTAAATGGATTCCATTTCATGACTAAAATAGTATGGTAGAGGGGAAATAAATAAATAAAATAAAACACGAGCCACGAGGGCCATACATACATACGTGCAGTGTAGTTCATACGTATCGACCATCTTGTCCCGAAGTGCTCACAGCGCACTCCAGTTACGGTCAGCCTTACAATTCTACTTTATTATCACTCGTGTTTTCATCCAATGGTATGTCCTCTCTCTCACAACTAACCGTCCCTCTTAAGTAGCAATGGCTGGCTGTCAGGTTCCTAGGTGTCCACTAGTTATCATTCCCCCTGGCTTCTTCGCCTTAGGTTAAGTGGTCCCGCGAGGCCAACACCCATCCTCACACTCGGAGGTACTACGCCCCTCGGGCCAAATCATAGTCAGTCGCCTCGCATTGTGGCATAGAGAGGGCCTCACCTGTCACTCCCATTCTGTCTTATGTTTAATTGTCACCGAGAGGCCGACACCCCGCCACAACGTTCAGTGGCCACGCTATCCCCTCGCGCCAACGCATAGGTAGAGCCTCTCAAGCCACTTGGCAATTAGCAGGGCCTCACCTGTCACCAACCTAGAGTAATCGTTTCGCTGCATTGCGGCACTAGCTAGTCAGCCAGCACACACACACGTAGTACTTGGGGGACCGAACCTGCAAACCCCGTCATGCATAACCGTTACGTTTCATATCTGATAATCAGATCAGGTGTCCTAGCGGATTATGTCCTGCATCGTTATAACTTTAGTTTCGATGGTGAGTTTATATATCCTTACCGTAATACAACCGTATGTCAGAACTATCAAACAAGGCAATCCAGGCTTTTAATACGTCAATCACTTACGGGCTAAGGGTCTCCTACATAATTAGATATAACAGTACAAGGATGATACCAAATATACATGTTTCCCCAACTTGTCACTCACTTTGCGATCCTTTTATACCACATACACTAGGTGCCCATATCAAAGTAATTGAAACCAAGATCAGCGGTTTCCTCCTACAATTGATTCAGGCATATTGTTCTTACATATATTTTCCGTTAAATACGTATATTGGCCACACGCTGTCTTTTACGTTTACACGTGGTACATATTCAGGCCTTGTTTCGGACCATAGCCAGGTCCTCAATACGCTTGGGTATATATAGTGACTGCTTCCAGATTTTATTCATTACAGATATACTGTTATTACTCTACAGCCCATTAGGGGCATTTCAGTACATTGAGTTCTAATTACATACGTTGACGCATACTGTCACCTAATTATTTTGTCTACATCAATTATACAAGGCAATGCAGGTTAAAGCATTAGCAATCTAATAAAGACTGGGTAAACCAGAATTCCCACTTGTTTCATATCAGACATCGAAGCATCACTCGGCCTTCATTACGAACAAACGAATACAATTCAAATCCCTGACAGCTAACAGGGACCTGTCTCAGCACGCCTGACATTCACAAGGTTCTCCATGCGCATTCAATCATATGTTACGCTATTTAATATTACATACATCTTACTATGTTATTTATGTTCAAAGTACATCAGGACTGACTTTCGGTCTTGCTATCTGTTTCTCTCTTAAAAGTTACACCTATAGGCATCTTATAATACAGTTAATTACAATCCCAAGCCTATCAAGTAACGATTGTAGGGTAGTTATTTTACGACATATATTTAAGCTTAAACCACAATCAAAGATCCTTTTCAGGTTCCTCTCTTAAGAGCACATTTTCCCTACTGTTAGTCACGGTATTTCGTTTGCTCATCGGTTCGCATTGAGTCAGATTTGTCAGATACTTTTTTTTTTTTCTCTCAGTCCTTTTTCGCCATGGTTCTACCAGTTTTTACACATATAAGGTATTAACGCTCATCCAGAAGAAACAAGCCTGCCAAGGGTCCCCCGCAGTATACCCCGCCCTGGCCACTCCTAAAGTCCTGAGGTCAGGCCTTGCTTAAATGTAACTGAGCTCGAAGAACATTCAGTTCAGGGATCCTCTGCAGTTCAATAAGGTCTTATCATGCCTTAAGTTAGAGGTTTTTTTTTTTTAAGCAGGTAGATTCGTCCACTAACACTAAGCAAACTTACTCTAAGCTACGATATGGGTAAGTATTGTGTATGATTCAAGATAATAAGTGCGTTCCAGTGATAAATGGCTGCTTGCACAATTTTTGCCACTTATCTTTGAAACCAGCCTATAATACTATTAAAACTTTACCTACAGGAATTTAACATTACGTATACACCATATACCCAACAGCTCCCATTTTCTTTTATTGTTCAGTAAAGATGCCGACTAGTGCCCGAGATCAAAAACTCCACAAATCATTCAATTCACTCCCTATCAACAGTAAATCTTAGGGGAAGTTTTCGATTTAACCATAAGCCTCCCTGTAATAACGCTACTAATATGTGTCAGCAGCTCACTTGGCATTCCACGATTTATTGAGGCCAAAGGAAAATATTACTGTCTGAAACATTCAGCCTGCACCTATGCCTAAAGAATTCCGGAATCAACAATCGTTACATTATCTACTCCTCATATCAAAACATATGAGCTGGGTGTTTTAAATTGTGCCCGGTTCAAAGTTTGTACTCTTAATCAAAGGCCAGGTTAGCCAGATCTCTAACTAAACCTAACCATCTATAATAACTGTGATAATTGTTACTTTAATTACTCCACCCAGGCCTTAATCCTTCCTCCTACTCGGGCTTTTCATTCCATGTCAGTGCAACAGCAGCCTCTAATGGGCGTGTTACGACACACATAAGTAGTATATGGTAAGTTGTTTTACAATGAGAACATTCCTAACCAAGGACAGAAATCAGACTCTCTTATCGATATTGTGACTAAATAATTGCTAATCTGTGAATTAATCTTGTCTTCTATTTTTGCCCTCTTTTGCAGGCCTGACCTCTCGTCGGTTTCGGCACACCTCAACCGACTTTTGTCCTTATCGAACTACATACTTTTAATTGTACGTCCTCGAATTACCCCGTACACAAGTGGAAGGCGTATGCCTGAATTTGTGGGAGGGGTTATTTTCCTATTTAAATCCCCAGTAACCCCAGCTTACCTATCGTCGCCGTCTGAAAGTTCCCCTCCCACCTCACCCTTTGTTATTTTCAATTATATACCAGGTGGGCCCTCTTTTGCAGGCATGACCTCTCGTCGGTTTCGGCACACCTCAACCGACTTTTGTCCTTATCGAACTACATACTTTTAATTGTACGTCCTCGAATTACCCCGTACACAAATATATATATATATATATAATATTTGTGTATATATGTATGTGTGTGTGTGTATATATATATATATATATATATATATATATATATATATATATATATATATATATATATATATATATATATATATATATATATATATATATATATATTCCCTTGGAGGGATAACTATGCAAGAAGACTTCCCAAGTCAGGTGAGGATTGGGTCAGGGGTTAAGGTGACAGTTTCCCCCAAAGGTGACATCCAGGGCATTAAATGGATATTGACAGAGAATGCACTGCCACCGGAAGGGTACTCTGAGTCCTGCTGGTGCTCCCTAATGCATTGCAGTCTTGTTGGGAAAATATAATTATCTCGCCTATCAGATCCACTTTAAGGAACTCCAGCATGTACATTACCAGATTGGGTGGCTGCCCCTCAATCAGTGAAAGTGGTGCATTACATGGGAGCAATGGGAAAGCCCAGGCTGAGCCCAGACTAGCTCAGATCATTATTCTTCTGCAAAATGGTAATAAAACAGACGGCTAGAAATAATAATTTTGATTTAATAATCTGTGAGTGCACTTATTAACCTATGTGTGTACCTGACAGTGTATATGTGTGTGCATGTATTTTTGTCCGTCAGTGTAAATCTATGTGTGAAATTGTGTGACAGTATGTATATTGTATGTGAGCGTGTGTATTTCGCATAATGTGTGTATGTATGTGGGTGCCAGTGTGTATCTGTGTGTATGGGCATTGTTTATGTGTGAGCATGTCCCACACTCTTATCTGTTTGTGTCGAATAATGTCTCTGTGTGAGTTTGTGTTGACAGCACAACTGTGCAAAGAGTCTTGCCCATGTTCGGCCAAAATTATGCATATTCAGATTCTAATTCACCAAATTCAATCATTGCATCATTTGTAAATTTAAATCTGAATGTGTTAAATGTATTGAACATCTCCTATTGTGGGTTTTTTTTAGTTTGTCACATATATATATATAAATATTTAAATGCTAAATACTAATCTTACCTAAAGGTGAGATGGAGATTTGTTACCCAAAATCAGCAGTTTTAGTTTTCAGATTGCTACAACTGACTACATAATAATCCCTATAGTGTTTAAATATGAAATTTTAAAATTTAGATTTTCTTAATATCAACTATAAAGTACTAAATAAGTTAAGTTGCTGTATTGTGGATTACTTTGTTTTTCTTGCTTTCTGGGCCAAGTGATTGTGTTACTGTAAAGCAGATCTGGTATTTTTTTTTTTACCACCGTTGGTAAGCGATCACCTGTCCTAGATATCTGCTAGGTACCTCATGAGTGCTCCAGGTTTATTTGAAGAAAGGTACAATTGTTAAGTTACATTAGTAATGGATCCAACAAATATACCATAATAAAGATTGAAATGGAGTCGTGGTGGTACATTATTTCAAGGAAGCCTCTCCAAGAGGAGGGTTCAAGCGTTTACAATGTTCTACTTATAAAACAATAACTCAGTGTCTGGATGAAGTTTTATTAATTAATGACAACGTTCTCTGTGAAATCTCTTCTGTTCTTAAGGTTGACCTATGCTTATTCAGAATTTTTATCATTCTATAGCTCATGAAAAATACAGGGCATTAAATTAAACTCTGTTTTAAACACTATAAACGCCAATTCCTGCTTGGTATAAACGTTTTAGAAAATCACTTTTATACTGCATTTCAGCTGACATCACAGTTGAAATGAAAGCATTTAAAAGAAGCAACCTTTAAGAATAAATAGCTTAAACACAGTAACAGGTTTATTTACTAAATTGGAAAGTCACCGGGGAGTGTCTGATTTAAATATCCAAATTAGTAATTCTCTAGCTCAGCTAATGTGACATATTATATCAAATTCCCATGGCCATCGCTGACAAGCCCCGTTTCCTTTAATAACCATGTAAGAGTTCAAATTAATACCATAATTACACATCCATTTTTTTTCATTATCTACAAGATTATGTAAGACTACAGGTCTGTTACAGGTCTGATTTATGAGAAGTGTTTTATAAAATAAAGGAAGCTTTCACACAGTTTAATGAATAGTGTTATAGTGGACATTAAATCAATGGTCTCCATACTGCTTAAAGATCCCATAGGTTCTTGGTCATTATAAGAGGCAGCCATCCTCCCCCACCAACCTGTGACACTGAAAGATATACAACCTGCTTAATAACCAAACAGCCATCCAGTGAAAGAGCATGATTTTGAAGTATACATTGTGTCAGCTAAATTAGCAGCAAATATATTGATTCAAAGATGCGTTTGGAACTGCCTGTGAGTAGGTTGTTGTGGAAATGCACAAACATACAAATGTATTCCCAGTATACAAAGTGACTGGTGTGTTCAGATTTGCCATGAGACATTTCATGGCCCAGTTAAATATGTCAAATCAAGATTTGTTTAGCTATATCTATGACAAATGCATATGTCACTTCTGCATTTAAAAAAAAAAAAACTAGCTACAAATTGAAAATACGACTGCTCGTATGTAATCAAATACTTTCCACTTGTTTCTGTTGTGTATTTTGTCTATACATCTATATGTGTGCATTAATGGTACAATGTGCAAATTTATGCACAAATGCACACACTGCATAATTGATGTATCGTCTTACGTTTGGCCTCCAAATCATAATCTCTTAAACCTTGTGTTTTAAGCCTATCCCATGATCTTTTATAATTGACTAGCTAATTGTAAACTCTTAAACTAGTCACCTAAACTTGTATTCCTCTGTCTAACCCCCCAAGCTCTTATTTTTGGCTTTGTAACCTAACCCTAAACTTACACCTGCTCTTAAAACCTAAAGTAGAGTTGAAGCAACTCTGTCACTTTTCTTGGACCCCCAATGGTGACATTGCTGCATTGGTTGTGGTCAGCAAGGGTGCAGTAGAGGTGAGTTATTTTTACCTAACGCTGTTCCCTGCGGGTGCTGCCATCTTCTGCTCCTGGTGCTTCCTTGGACATGCACAAGAGTACAACACTGATGTCACACAAGACTGCTGGACCCTCCATAGAAATTATCTTGCGATAACCATTTTTTTCCCCCCACAGCCATCATGATCAGGTTTGTCAGGTTACGGGTCTACCATATAACAAAGCGGTCACTATTTTGTATTTTGATATCTTTTAACTGTTCAATAAAATTCCAACACAGTCTTTATGAGCTTTTAAAAAAGATTTTGTCTTCACAAAATGTTCAAAATATATATTTTTGGTGACAGTCATTTTAACCTCAATAATGAAACATTATATCAGTATTGGTCTAACCTTAACAGCAAGAAAGCATCTCATTCTGATGTACCCTTTTCTAGAGTAATGCTGACTAAGCTCGGTCAACGTGGCGGTCATGGACTTCATTTCCAATAAAGTTCAGTCTTTTGGTTAACTAAACATTATGGGAAAAGTAGTCCACAGGAAAATCAAGAGATAGCCATAACACTTCCAAGCAGTTAGCAATGCTTACTAAAAAAAAAAAAGGCACGTGATGTCTTCACAACTGCCATACTTACAAGTGAAGTCAAAAAGAAAAAGCAATAAGCGGAAAAACAATTAACCTCTGAATGCCTGAGCTATGTGAATTGTCTTGGAACACGAAATACATTTCATCTTCTACATCCTGCCAATAGTTTGAAATAAAGACATGTCATGATCTGTTGCATTGTGGGTAATGATTCAGATGTGTTAAACCATAACAAAGCAGCACTGAAAGGTGATGTGCCTCTTTGCTGGTGTGTGTCTGTCCCTAGGGTTTACTGTAATAATAATAATGTACATCTCCAACAGAGTGAATACACTGCCTCATTACACTGAGCTAATGCCCCTTCACTTTTAGCAAAATGGCTAAATAATTGTCCCCTCCCCTCCATGCAGAGAGAGAGGAAGAGTGAGGATGAATTGATGAGAACAGCTGCTGACAGAAAACAATCTGCTTTTCTCTGATCAGTAGAGAATAGATTCAGCTGGATAAATTAAATGAGTTAAACCCATAAGATGAAAGAATGGGTGGGGGGAAATGAAGGCAATGTGTGAAAGTCTCTATTCTATGTATCTGTGTATGGTATGATGGTGTTAGTGTGTGTGTGGGAGTGTTTACATGTGTGGATGTGTGTGAATGTTTACGCATGTATGTATGTATGTGTGTGTGTGTACACATCTGTATGTAATGAACATACAGTTCAGTAGAAAGTAAAAGAAGGAAATGATGTAGCCATGGGATAGAAAAAGGTTAAAGAAGGACAAATGAAAACTAGATTGCAAAAGGAACTGGAAAAAGAATTTAGGAGAATTAAAAGAAAAAGAACAATAAACATAGCAATGAAAGTGATATATAGTGTGAGAAGAAGAGAATAAAAACAAACCAAAGAATAAAAAGAATGAGGATACTGGAAACCGAAAGAGTGGAGAAGAGAGGGGAAAACAGAGGGAGAGCACGGCTATTGAACGAGTGTGGAAACAGAGAGTGATAAAGGTTAAAATAAATAAAGACATTGTAAAAATGTAAACAAAAATTAGGACCTCTATGGAGGGAAAGGGGTGACAGTGAGCTGTAAAAGAGACAGAAGCCAGACCCACATTTCTAATTTAAAAAAAACAAAAAAACACCATAACACTACAAGTGAAGGACATAATACAGCTCTAGCACCCCTGTAACCCTATAATCTGTGCCCCTCTCTTACCTGCATGGTCACTGGAGATGCAGCTGTCAGAGATGCTGAGAACCCGCTAAAGGTTTAATTGTGTGACAATGTGAACTCACAACAGCATCTCTCTTTTCTCCTCCCAACCTCTTATTATAGTGTCTCGAAGAAAAAAAAAAGTGTCTTCACAATTAACTGTTTCCTCACCACATCCCTTGGCCAATTCTGTATCTCAACAGTCCACTGTGCTACTACAGGGTGGAGAATAAGAGATCAGCCACCTCAAAACAAACAGTTTAAATTTAATAACTTGAGAATGAAAAAAAAAAAAAGTAACAATGGTTTGAAAATAGTATTTCTTGACTGTTGCTTAAAGGGGGTACACTGATAATTAAATAAATCATTAAATAATGGAAAAATAGACACTTGCAAACTTTACTGATTTTACGTGAAAATATATATTTAAGTTGGGTGTAATTGCAATTAACTAACACGGCCATGCTTTAACGACATTAAATATTAATTATCCCAGCTAGAGCTATGCTAACAATTAGTGAGTGTGTGGAGTTTGCAAATTATACTGTTATATACAGACAGTGAACAGGTAGATTGTATGCCTCACCTGATCAGGGTCAGAGTTCATTTCTTAAAGTGTGACTGTCCCTAAGACTGTATATAGAAAATCGCAAAATTATATATATATGTATATATATATATATATATATACATATATAGTCTGCAGCATCCTAAACCCACCCCCACATCTCCATGGTAACAGAACCCAAGTACTGATACACAGAATGAGCAGAGGGGGAGGGCATTATGTGCAGAACAGCATATTAACCCTAAAAGATCCACATGGGTGCAATAAAGAGGGAGCACAGGCTCAATTCACACTAAGCTATTTATAAAATGTTATAAAGAGACTAAAATAGATCAGGCTCTGGGAGCAGAGTTAGCACACCATTCACACACAGAACGGAGAACTCATTATTCTATTCTCAGCTTATACAATGTCAGCGAAGAGGGCCAAGCTGGAATCTTTCACACAAATTCAGAGAAAATAATTTGGAGTAATTCAGCAGCAACAGTGTGCAAGAAAGTCACGAAACGTAACATCCTTTCAATTCAGCAGACCTAACTATAAACCTATCTGATATACCCTAAATCTATCTGTGTTGGACATAAATGACTACCGGTAATTAGCGCTGTCCTAACAGATTGCTTGAGGCATTTATTACCTACTTAAATGATGAATAATTGAAAAACTAGAACCTCTGAAGAAAAATGCAATAACCAATTAATTAATACATTAAGCAATACACTAAAATAATATGATTATCGAGCTGATTATATAGTACTGATGTTTACTGTGATCCTTGTCAGAGAGATGGGCCGGCATGTCCTTGCTAATTACCCCTTTTTGTATCCCTTGTATGAAAATATTAAAATAAAAACTTATATCTACCTAAAATACCGGTAATAATAATGTAACAATAATAAATTAATGAATCATCTTCAAAGTGTAAAAAAAAAATGCATAAATGCCTTTATTATACGTTACAAAAGTTCATAAAGGCAATGAGGGACACTTTAATTTTAGGGGTATGACTGGGGGATGTGGCCAGGATTGGTTGGAGACATTTTAGGTGTCTTACTAAAAATATATGCGACAATTTAACATAAGAAGTTTAAATGTAATTTAAAATAAGAACAGTGTACCATATCTTATTTACACAAGCTGACGTCTAAACACATTTGTTGTAGTTTCAAGATAAATTACTGTGAGAATTATTTCTGTAGAGCTCTGGTATCCACTCAGACACACCAACAACATGGAGCTCCTAAGAAAGAATGAAATTGGGATGGCAAAGAGGGACATAGGGATTTGGGCCCTAAATAGAGACATTTGGGAGCTTTGGGTTATTGCTAAATTGAGAGAAACGTTTCTGCCACTTTGCAACAACCAACTATGCTTAACCCCAGTTTGTTACGTTCCATTTTGAGACCTCTTGTATGACCAAGTAGAAGAAAACAAATGCAACTTTTAGGCATGCTTAACCACACATCCTTTCTTCAAGATTAAAATAAAAGGCTAGAAGACAGGGTCCAAAAATAAGGAATTTGTCTATTATCTTTACTGAAATCTTGACCTACATTTGATATCAAAGTCTCAGATTATTTTTTTTAATTTCAGACTGGAGAAACACATCATACATTCACTTCACCTGCGTTTTATTTTTCCTAACAGTCACCAACAGTGGCAAATTAAAAAAACGTTACATATAAATACATGGACCTTAAAGCAAAATGGTAAAACTTGTTAATCTTGTGTATTTTATTATAAGACACATTGGCAGTTGAATATATATATTATAGAAATAAAAGTTACAGTTAAAGGAAAAGGGAAGTTTTGGAAAAAAATGGATAACTTACATAACATAAATCCATAGACAGTTGTCAACACTGTGACATAAGGAAACGTTCAAAGGGGACCTGTAAATTTAGAAAGATGGAAAGAGCGCTTTAAAAGTGATGTTTAACCATTGTCTATGTATATATTATTATTATTATTAGTATTATTTATAAAGCGCCAATAAATTCTGCAGTGATGTAATATATATGTTCTTTTTTCTTTGGAATCTTTACTTTCATCCTCAGGACCTTTCAAACAGGACAAAAAATAGGAATGTCTCAAAATGCAACACATCACTGGATGGCTTTTCCACTTTGTTATCTTCTTCTTCAACCATACAGTCTTTCTTTGCATTAACCCCTTAAGGACACAACTTCTGGAATAAAAGGGAATCGTGATGAAATATTAACGTCATGTGTCCTTAAGGGGTTAAAATGAAACAGAAATTGGGGCGGTGGAGCCTGATTTAATCATCAACCTAAGTGGCCACTTGAGCTTGGAGTTCCTTCATAATTACAGGGTCAAGAGCATCTGCCAATCACACGCACAAAATCTGAATTACTTACCTTCTATCTCTCTCCTGTGATGCCAACACCTTGAAACGTCATTTGAATAAAGTTTGGATTGCAAATAGTTAAGGGAAGAGGACTTCATGGAGGACTGTATGTACTGGTAACTATACACTATTGTATGCTGATGACCCTCTTCTGGTATAAATAAGTCTGCACAGCTGCAAGAGAATTCTATATAACCTCTACGTGTAGTGTCGACTTATGGTGTGGGGTTATGGCTATAATAACTGCTATAGTCACTCAGTACATTTCACCTTCAAATTGCTGGTTAGATTACTTCAAGATGGGCACTGAGCACTCCCAATTGCACAGAGTACTTAGACTCAACTGGATGGCCCAGAAATAGCAAAGGAAGCAAAGGAAACTGAGGTTGCCAGCCTGAGTAACAGCAGGCTGTTACATACACATTTACAAATCTTTTTCTTTCTATAACCATTCCTCCTAACAAAATAAGATGAAGGGGGAGGTGGTAGCCACAGTTGAAAAAATAAAACCTAATTATAAACTATACAAGCACATATACATTTACATGTAAACATCTAAAATGTATTGGAATTCAAAAATGTAAAATACTGTGGAGGGGAGGTGATTAAAAAAACTTTGGGTCAGAAAGAAATGTATTGGGTGTTCCAGTTAAAAACGCTTGCCCCTGAAGGTTTAAACGTTGATTTTGATCTTTTTAACTTTTTTTTTTTTTTTTTTTATGAATTGGCATATTCTGTTTTGTTTAGAATGTGATACAAGTATACTAAAGTTATTTTATTTTATTCTTACCCTATATTTACATATGTTCTTTCAAATCTTCATATATATTTTTCTGTGACATTTGCAATTTACTGTGACCTTTTTATATCTATATTTATTATAATTTTCTACTATCATATTTTAAAATATATGCCAAAAAAAACCCTGGTCTGAATAGCCATATTGTTGTGGTATTTTAATCGCTGTATTTTATTAAAGGTATTTTGGCCACTTTCAACTTGTGAGTCAGCCATTTTACTCTTTTATTTATTTTTACCTGGCACCAGAGTTTTTATTGTTCCAGTGACAATTTTACTCCAAAGAATCCTTGGTGAGGATTATACCACTCAAGCTTTATCCATTGAGCAGTCTACCTGCTCAATAAAATGTGAGTAACCACTTGGTATTTTATTATTTCACCTCTGGCTTTTATACAATGAGCACTATTATTGTTTCTTTTATATTTCATATGGTCCTTATACCAACAAGATAGCCATCTACTACAAAACTTCACATATCCCATAAGTGGGGATTATGCTATCCACACTAGAGCTAGTCTTATAGCTCTGGAAAACATGAGTAGGACTATATAAACCTCTTACAAAATAGTACTTAGTACCTGTTGGGATATGCTGCACCATTATTTGCTGTCTTTTAATTTTTTCATACGGATCTCACGAATATCCTATGCCCATACCTTACTGAGGAATACTTCCCCTGACAAGATTGTGATTGACTTCTTATACAAGGTTTTATTTGGACTTTTTGCTGTATTTATCAGGCATAGACTATTTTGGACTTAAATTTTGGACTTTTGATTATTATTCATTATCCATATTTCAAACTCTTTTTGTTTTTTTATCTTGTATGTATTTTCTCTTATATAGTGTCTTGTATATGTGCTTGTTTAGTTTATAATCAGGGTTTTTTTCACCCGTGGCGCCGCCTCCCCCTTCACCTTTTTTTGTTTTGTCGACTCTATAGGGCCTGTGAGGGAGCCCTATTTTTCAGGTGTACTGCCTTATATTTATCTCTGTAAGGTCTAGTATATTAGCACTGATCCCTTGTACATATTATTCCTCCTAATACACTGACATACATGCACACCTCTTAGGGAATATCCAGGATAAAGGTCTCAGGTGCTTTTGATGGTAGTTATTACGAGTCATTCCAAGAGGAATTGGTGCCATACCTTGAGGTCCTTTTTGACGATTTTATGAAGGGGTAACCCAAATTCTGACCAAAATAGTCCTGATTCCGAAACAGGGGTATGATGAAAATCAAGTGACTAACTATAGATCCATCTTGTTGACCTAAAAGTATTCACCAAGATACTGGCAGAACAGATTAACTCCCACTTAACCTTCTTTTGATCCACTATGACCAAGTGGGATTTATCACGGGGAGAAAACTCCATGAAAATACCCACAGAAACATAGATTTCGTTTGGCGGTTAGTAGAGACTTGAAAGCCTTCTCTGGTCCTCTCCTTAGATGTGATGAAAGCAGTTGACCAGATTAGGTGGCCATACCTATATGCACTTCTCATACTCTGAAGTCTAATAGGGGCTAATGTAAAGACAGTTTGTGCCCTCTACACTAACATGTGCCCAAACACTAATTTCGGCTGTCTAGTGCCATATTGAGAATGGCACTAGACAGAAATTTATTTGCCTTAACCTTGAAGACACTTTAACATACCATTTGTAAGCACAACTAGATCTCTGGAGTAAAAACAGCTGAGAACACATTTACTGTGTCTGGCTATGCAGATGATTTACTTCTCACTATAACCAATCCCCTAACCTCCATGCATCACTTCAACATGGCTCCCGAAACCTTTGGAAAACTTTATGGTTTTAAGGTAAACCTAACTAGATCATTGGCAATGCCTATCAATATTTTGGCTGCGAGTGCGGTGCTCATCAGGTAATTTTACCCCATTAGGTTTATCATGGATTCCTTTAAATACCTTGGAATCAATATTATGCCTGACCCTAGCAAGTTATATGATCTTAACTACACTCCCCAAATCCTCTCCCTGTTCAGAGACTTGGATACATGGGTAGACAAACCTATTTCTGGATAGAAGTATCCATCCATGTTGTGGATATGAATATCCTCTCTAGACTGCTCTTTTTATTTCAGTCTTTGACAATTCCATTTACTAGAAAGGATCTAGCCCACCTAGAAGCCATTGACAACTTTATGTGGCAAAAATGGCACAGGGTAGTCTTGTTTTTGGGGTTCTGTGCCAACCAAAAACAGCCAAAGGCTAGGAATGCCTCACCTGTACCTCTATTACCTATTTGCCCAACTGACTCATGTTGTCACCTGACATTCCCCTCCCGACCAGAGAAGGTGTGTTGATCTTCGGTCACTATTCGCAAGAACTGATCTTCTCCAATTCTTCACATTCATCTCCTTTTCAGAGTTGCAAACAATGGCCCGACTCAAACCAAGAGGTTACTTTAGATATATCCAACTAAGAGGCTTGAAATGAAACATGCTGCCCAGACTCCCTTAACATAATTTGAAGGTCTATGTTTACAGACAAAAAAACCCAAATATACACTCATCTTTGCACATACTCAAAGGAATGGGGCAATATCAAACATGCAGAGTTGTGGAAGATGAATCTAAGGAAGGAGCTAGAGGGTGGGGACTGGGAGGAAAATTTTGAGACTAACACAAAATTCTCCATATGTGTTACTTTGCAGGAGCAATAATTTAAAACACTTTTTTGCTGGTACATCACACCAATTAAATTGTTTTGCATGGCAAAATCAAACTGCCTTTTTGTGCAGACGATGTAGGCATTTTGAAACCTATAACCACATATGGAGGGCATATCTGGGCGTGATGCAGTCTCTCGCCTCTCGCATTCTAAAGAGGCTTATTCCCCTTGATCAAAACCCCTTGGTGGGATTAGCTTTCATGAATGGAAACTCTTAAGTAGAAAAAGTTTTGGTTGAGGGATGATACTCCCCTGCTTTAAGTGGTAATGCATAAGATCAGATATAATTTCCTAATGGACAAACTGATGGCACACGTTGGCAACTCTATCAACATTTCATAAAACATGGGCATTGTTGAGGAATTTGAGGGTGTCCTTTGAGCCAGTAGCTTCATGCATTTACCTTCCTCCCCGATGGTAGTGATCTCTCTCCAGTCTTTTGCCCTCTTTCCATAGTCTCTTCACTTCTAACCTTATCTTTCTCTCTCCTTCCTCTATTCCCATCCTGCTCCCATCAAATTGAATCACAGCTTGCACATAATGTAAAATTGGACAGAGGTGCACTCATGGATTTCTAACCAGTCGAAAAGTCAAATGAGACAGACCTGAGCTACTTTGCAAGAGGTAATTGAAGTAATTATGATCCTCAGCAGTTACAGCAAGTGTACACCCCACCTTTATTGTGTCAGGCACCTCGTGGGTATCCTTTGGCACCCACACAAGAGCTTAAGAGCTCTGCATTTGGTCTGCAAACAAGCAGATAAATGCGTACAGGGGAAGCACTGATTTACACAGCTGCACACACTCACTATACTCATACAGTCAAAAACAATATGTTACAAGCAGGACTATGCACATACATACATATTCACATATGATGTTGTCTATTATGAAAATATGTTTTTTTTTAGATGTTATTATGCCTACTATGTCCAGGTAAAGTGGCTCTGGCATCATAAAAAAGGAGTGTTTTATAAATACAAAATCTCTCATTTTCATTTTCATTTAAATTCCAATCCAATCAAAGATATCAATGGCTGCCATTAAAAATGTTGGGGCCCCTTACAAAACTTAAGTACTGGGGACTGCCTCCGAGTCTCGAAACAGAGCCCACCCCCGAGTCCACTCATAAGGATGCAGAGTACTTGTGTAAAGGATGTAGTGTGTGTGCAGGGGCGGGCTGGGCCGGGGGCAGGGAGGCAATTCTAAATTCTGTTAGGACCGGCCGCTGCAGGGCCGGCCCTTTAAATGCTGCAGCCGCCTGAGCGCTCTGTGAAGAGCCTCAGGCGGCTGCAGCTGCTCCTCTCCTCCCTTGCCCTCCCCTGTAGTGTGGCCGAGCAGCTCTGCTGTCCGCGGTGCCGGCCGGACTGTTAGGAAGGAGTGTGCACTTCCTGTCAGTCCGACCGGTTACAGGAAACAGAAACTCCGTGCGGAACAGGGGGGGAGAGGTGAAGGGGGGGAGGAGAGGTGAAGGGGGAAGGAGAGGTGAAGGGGAGAGGAGAGATGAAGGGGAGGGGAGAGGAGAGATGAAGGGGAGAGGAGAGGAAAGGGGAGAGAGAGGAGAGGTGAAGAAGGGGAGAGGAGAGTGATGGGGAGGAGGAGGTGAAGGGGAGAGGTGAAGAGGGGAGGAGAGGTGAAGGGGGGAAGGAGAGGTGAAGAGAGGAGAGATGAAGGGTGGAGAGGTGAAGGGAGGAGAGGCGAAGAAGGGGAGGAGAGGCATGGGAGGAGAGGTGAAGGGGAGGAGATGGGGAGGAGGAGGTGAAGGGGAGAGGTGAAGAGGGGAGGAGAGGTGAAGGGGAAGGAGAGGTGATGGGGGAGGAGAGAAGGGGAGAGGTGAGGGAGGAGGAGTGAAGGGGAAGGAGGAGGTGAAGAAGGGGAGAGGAGGAGGAAGAAGGAGAGGAATAGCTGGAGAGGACAGGTGATGGGGAGGAGAGGTGAAGAGGGAGGGAGAGGTGAAGGGGATGAGGAGAGGTGGAAGAAGGGAGGAGGACAGGTGATGGGGAGAGGAGAGGTGGATGAGGGAGGAGAGGTGAAGGTGGGGAGAGGAGAGGAAGGGGGAGAGGAGAGGTGAAGGGGAGGAGAGGTGAAGAAGGGGAGAGGAGAGGTGAAGAAGGGGGAGAGGAGAGGAGAGGTGAAGGGGAAGGAGAGGTGAAGGGGAAAGAGAGGAAGGGGGAAAGGAGAGGAAGAAGGGGAGAGGAGAGGTGAAGGGGAAGGAGGAGGAAGGGGAAAGGAGAGGAAGGGGGGGAAAGGAGGAAGAAGGGGGAGGAGAGGTGAAGATGGGGAGAGTAGCGAAGGAGATGGGAGAAGAAGAAGGGTGGTATGAAAAACGGGGTAAGAAGAACAAGGGGGGAGTAAGAAGAACACAAGGAGGAGGGGGAGAGTAAGGGTGAGGAGAAGGGGAGATGAGGAGAAGGGGGGGACTGAGAAGAACACAGGGAGGGTGGGTGGTGAGGAGAACACAGGGAGGAGAGCGGATAAGATGAACACAGGGAGGGGGGAGGTGAGGAGAACACAGGGAGAGGAGAGGTGAGGAGAAGGGGAGATGAGAAGGGGGGACTGAGAAGAACACAGGAAGGGTGAGTGGTGAGGAGAACACAGGGAGGAGAGCGGATAAGAAGAACACAGGAGGGGGGAGGTGAGGAGAACACAGGGAGGGGGGATGAGAAGAGCACAGGGAGTGTGGGGCAGAGGAGAGACCACTAAGGGGCAGGGGAGAGCTCTAAGGGACAGAAGGGACAGCTCTATAGGACAGGGGGCAAGACAGGGAGCTCTTTCACACTACGCGCACACACACAATGCATCCCTATACATACACAGAAACACACAATGCATCCCTACACACACAGAAACACAACATGCTTCCCTTACACACAGAGAAACACACAATGCATCCATTACACACACACAATGCAACCCTTACACACAAAGACAATGCATCCTTTGCACACATACACAGAAACACACAATGCAAACCCTTACACACACACTGCTTTTCTTACATACACACAGAAACACAATGCATCTCTAACACACACTCAATTCACACACTTACAGACACACACCTTGCATCCCTTATGCATACAAACACAGATTCACGCAATGCATCCCTTACACACAACAGGAAACACACAATACATCCCTTATACACAAATACACACTGCTTCCACTACACACAAACACACTGCATCACCTGCACAAACTGGTATCCCTATACACTACATACCATAAGCACACATATTAGATCCTCTACAATAACACATAACACATCCCCTACACACTCCACTCCCTGTGAGCGAACTCATGGGTGGGTGGAACATATAAGTGGACTTATGAGTGGGCCTTGTGGGCATACTCACCGTCAGGCCCTGGGGCCCAGAACTTGAGCTGTGTAAGGGGCCCCAAAAAATGGAGCTGCTTCCAATTCTCCCAGAACATTGAATTTTGTGACCACAGTTGCAAACAGCCTCCAGAGATCCTGTTCTACACCAGACCAGTAGAGCCAAACTACAGCCCATCATCATCCTCATCTTGTTGTAAGTAGGCAATCTAGTATATTATTAGTGACACTAATCTATAATTTACCTCACATTAAAGGGACACTATAGTTCCCAGAACGACTGCAACTTAATGAAGTGGTTCTGGTGTCTATAGCCGGTCCCTGCAGGCTTTTTAATATAAATATACACTGTGGCAGCACTGGCGTTAGTTCGTATGGCAGCTCATATAGGTGGGGCATTGTGATGTCACATGGGGGGGGCGGCAAATAAAGCTGTTCCCCATGCAGCCACAGGTGCCGCTGTGCTGGGAGATTGTGATTACTCTTCACTTCCTCCCAGCCTACAGGGCAGCGCATGGGAGAGAGAGAGGAGGAGGCATGATTTGATCTTACAACAAATCCAGTAAGCAAATCTTTATTTAAATCAGCTCTGTTTCCACAGTTTATTGGTGTTTACTCTGATGTCTGTATTAATATTGAGGGATTTCTAAGTAGTAACATCAGTGTGTGTCAGCAGGGCCAGCTGTTGGGGTGTGCACGCTGTGCGGTCACGCAGGGTGCCATCACAATAGAGGCGCCCCGCGGACAACACAGCTCACAAGTTGGGGACACCAGCCTATTCAATTTAAACGATTTGCTGGTGGTCCACTGGTGCGCACCAGCAGTAAGTGCAGTCAGATTATAGCCTCTCCCTCATGGTTCCGACGCTCAGTTAGTGAGTCAGAGCACAGGCTCAGAGATTCTCATTGAAAGTCAGAGCCGTGAAGGAGCGGGTATGGCAAAGAGCTACTGATTAGCATAACACCAATATCCGTTATAAAACCAGGAAAAGGTGGGCACCATTGCACTGATTTGGTGGTGCAATGGGCCACTTGACTGGTTTTGCCCCCCAGGCCTAAGGCTGCCAGCCCTCCCCTGCTTACACAAATCAACTTTGAAACCATATTGTAAATGCTATAAATACATTGATTTCATTTGTGCTATTTTAGGATAGATTGACTGTTCTTACCTTTATTTTAGCTTCTTTTATCCTTTTTTTGTTTTTCTAATTATGGTGTGTACTTTTAGAAAATGTTAATATTTGTTGCTTCTGTGCCCTGTCATTTAAAGCAAGCTGTCTGCAAATGTTTGGTGACCAATTTAGAAGTGCAATAAAGGAGTAAAAGACCATATAATGATATGATAAAATTCAAAATCATGTAAAAAAACAAACACAGGAATTGCATATACGGTCAATCTAAGCATCATAAACACTTTGCATTACATTGATGATATGGTTATTAGCCCATTCTCTTTATTGAGAAATTTGTAAACATTGCAACTGCTATTAAACAGCTACTAGGGTTCCCAGTCAGGCAGTCTATGGATTTGCAAGTGGTCATTCCAATCAGGCCATCGGGCATACTGCTCAAATGCCCGGACTAGCCATCGGCAGGGAAGATCACAGGATCTTCCCTGTTGGCCCATGCAGAGCCGGCACTATCAGAGCAACGGCCCTGCTTTGTGCCTTCATGGGCCAGTGGGGAGATCAAAGATCTCCCTCACCAGCCCACAGGCAGTTACATGCGGCCACCGGCTGGGGATGGAGGGAGAGAGGATCCGGTGGAGCTCTAACCTGCAGCTCCGCCAGGTTCCTCTCGCAAGGTTGGAGCGTTGCCATGGTTACCACGGCAACGCTCAGATCTCGCAAGAGGGAACTCTAGCCCACTAGGACCACCAGGGATGGCAGCACAGCCCCCCTCCCTTCTTACCTTTTGACTGGGAGGGGGGATATAACACACAGACAGCTCGCACACACAAATATATATGTGTGTGTGTGTGTGTATATATATATATATATATATATAACTAAAAATACAACCCTCAGTGAGTTAACAGACAAAGAAAATTAGAAATGTAGAATGTGACAGCAGATAAGAACACCCTCACACACACAGCACCCCTTTACACACAGCACACCCAACACACTGCGCCCCTCACACATACAGTATGTCCAAACATATATGTATATATATATATATATATATATATATATATATATATATACTACAGCACACCTCACACTGCACCACTACACACATTCCGCTCCAGATACACGCTAGATTCCTTACCCAACTCTGGATTATCTAGATCCCTACATACATTCT
>OW240914.1:122368780-122389628 GCA_933207985.1 Pelobates cultripes | reverse complement strand
GTTTATAATCAGGGTTTTTTTCACCCGTGGCGCCGCCTCCCCCTTCACCTTTTTTTGTTTTGTCGACTCTATAGGGCCTGTGAGGGAGCCCTATTTTTCAGGTGTACTGCCTTATATTTATCTCTGTAAGGTCTAGTATATTAGCACTGATCCCTTGTACATATTATTCCTCCTAATACACTGACATACATGCACACCTCTTAGGGAATATCCAGGATAAAGGTCTCAGGTGCTTTTGATGGTAGTTATTACGAGTCATTCCAAGAGGAATTGGTGCCATACCTTGAGGTCCTTTTTGACGATTTTATGAAGGGGTAACCCAAATTCTGACCAAAATAGTCCTGATTCCGAAACAGGGGTATGATGAAAATCAAGTGACTAACTATAGATCCATCTTGTTGACCTAAAAGTATTCACCAAGATACTGGCAGAACAGATTAACTCCCACTTAACCTTCTTTTGATCCACTATGACCAAGTGGGATTTATCACGGGGAGAAAACTCCATGAAAATACCCACAGAAACATAGATTTCGTTTGGCGGTTAGTAGAGACTTGAAAGCCTTCTCTGGTCCTCTCCTTAGATGTGATGAAAGCAGTTGACCAGATTAGGTGGCCATACCTATATGCACTTCTCATACTCTGAAGTCTAATAGGGGCTAATGTAAAGACAGTTTGTGCCCTCTACACTAACATGTGCCCAAACACTAATTTCGGCTGTCTAGTGCCATATTGAGAATGGCACTAGACAGAAATTTATTTGCCTTAACCTTGAAGACACTTTAACATACCATTTGTAAGCACAACTAGATCTCTGGAGTAAAAACAGCTGAGAACACATTTACTGTGTCTGGCTATGCAGATGATTTACTTCTCACTATAACCAATCCCCTAACCTCCATGCATCACTTCAACATGGCTCCCGAAACCTTTGGAAAACTTTATGGTTTTAAGGTAAACCTAACTAGATCATTGGCAATGCCTATCAATATTTTGGCTGCGAGTGCGGTGCTCATCAGGTAATTTTACCCCATTAGGTTTATCATGGATTCCTTTAAATACCTTGGAATCAATATTATGCCTGACCCTAGCAAGTTATATGATCTTAACTACACTCCCCAAATCCTCTCCCTGTTCAGAGACTTGGATACATGGGTAGACAAACCTATTTCTGGATAGAAGTATCCATCCATGTTGTGGATATGAATATCCTCTCTAGACTGCTCTTTTTATTTCAGTCTTTGACAATTCCATTTACTAGAAAGGATCTAGCCCACCTAGAAGCCATTGACAACTTTATGTGGCAAAAATGGCACAGGGTAGTCTTGTTTTTGGGGTTCTGTGCCAACCAAAAACAGCCAAAGGCTAGGAATGCCTCACCTGTACCTCTATTACCTATTTGCCCAACTGACTCATGTTGTCACCTGACATTCCCCTCCCGACCAGAGAAGGTGTGTTGATCTTCGGTCACTATTCGCAAGAACTGATCTTCTCCAATTCTTCACATTCATCTCCTTTTCAGAGTTGCAAACAATGGCCCGACTCAAACCAAGAGGTTACTTTAGATATATCCAACTAAGAGGCTTGAAATGAAACATGCTGCCCAGACTCCCTTAACATAATTTGAAGGTCTATGTTTACAGACAAAAAAACCCAAATATACACTCATCTTTGCACATACTCAAAGGAATGGGGCAATATCAAACATGCAGAGTTGTGGAAGATGAATCTAAGGAAGGAGCTAGAGGGTGGGGACTGGGAGGAAAATTTTGAGACTAACACAAAATTCTCCATATGTGTTACTTTGCAGGAGCAATAATTTAAAACACTTTTTTGCTGGTACATCACACCAATTAAATTGTTTTGCATGGCAAAATCAAACTGCCTTTTTTTTTGTGCAGACGATGTAGGCATTTTGAAACCTATAACCACATATGGAGGGCATATCTGGGCGTGATGCAGTCTCTCGCCTCTCGCATTCTAAAGAGGCTTATTCCCCTTGATCAAAACCCCTTGGTGGGATTAGCTTTCATGAATGGAAACTCTTAAGTAGAAAAAGTTTTGGTTGAGGGATGATACTCCCCTGCTTTAAGTGGTAATGCATAAGATCAGATATAATTTCCTAATGGACAAACTGATGGCACACGTTGGCAACTCTATCAACATTTCATAAAACATGGGCATTGTTGAGGAATTTGAGGGTGTCCTTTGAGCCAGTAGCTTCATGCATTTACCTTCCTCCCCGATGGTAGTGATCTCTCTCCAGTCTTTTGCCCTCTTTCCATAGTCTCTTCACTTCTAACCTTATCTTTCTCTCTCCTTCCTCTATTCCCATCCTGCTCCCATCAAATTGAATCACAGCTTGCACATAATGTAAAATTGGACAGAGGTGCACTCATGGATTTCTAACCAGTCGAAAAGTCAAATGAGACAGACCTGAGCTACTTTGCAAGAGGTAATTGAAGTAATTATGATCCTCAGCAGTTACAGCAAGTGTACACCCCACCTTTATTGTGTCAGGCACCTCGTGGGTATCCTTTGGCACCCACACAAGAGCTTAAGAGCTCTGCATTTGGTCTGCAAACAAGCAGATAAATGCGTACAGGGGAAGCACTGATTTACACAGCTGCACACACTCACTATACTCATACAGTCAAAAACAATATGTTACAAGCAGGACTATGCACATACATACATATTCACATATGATGTTGTCTATTATGAAAATATGTTTTTTTTTAGATGTTATTATGCCTACTATGTCCAGGTAAAGTGGCTCTGGCATCATAAAAAAGGAGTGTTTTATAAATACAAAATCTCTCATTTTCATTTTCATTTAAATTCCAATCCAATCAAAGATATCAATGGCTGCCATTAAAAATGTTGGGGCCCCTTACAAAACTTAAGTACTGGGGACTGCCTCCGAGTCTCGAAACAGAGCCCACCCCCGAGTCCACTCATAAGGATGCAGAGTACTTGTGTAAAGGATGTAGTGTGTGTGCAGGGGCGGGCTGGGCCGGGGGCAGGGAGGCAATTCTAAATTCTGTTAGGACCGGCCGCTGCAGGGCCGGCCCTTTAAATGCTGCAGCCGCCTGAGCGCTCTGTGAAGAGCCTCAGGCGGCTGCAGCTGCTCCTCTCCTCCCTTGCCCTCCCCTGTAGTGTGGCCGAGCAGCTCTGCTGTCCGCGGTGCCGGCCGGACTGTTAGGAAGGAGTGTGCACTTCCTGTCAGTCCGACCGGTTACAGGAAACAGAAACTCCGTGCGGAACAGGGGGGGAGAGGTGAAGGGGGGGAGGAGAGGTGAAGGGGGAAGGAGAGGTGAAGGGGAGAGGAGAGATGAAGGGGGGAGAGGAGAGATGAAGGGGGGAGAGGAGAGAGAAAGGGGGGAGGGAGGAGAGGAGAGGTGAAGAAGGGGGGGAGGAGGAGAGGTGATGGGGGAGGAGAGGTGAAGGGGAGAGGTGAAGAGGGAGGAGAGGTGAAGGGGAAGGAGAGGTGAAGAAGGGGGAGAGGAGAGATGAAGGGGTGAGAGGTGAAGGGGGGAGAGGAGAGGTGAAGAAGGGGGGAGAGGGAGAGGTGATGGGGAGGAGAGGTGAAGGGGGGAGAGGTGATGGGGAGGAGAGAGGTGAAGGGGAGAGGTGAAGAGGGAGGAGAGGTGAAGGGAAGGAGAGGTGATGGGGGGAGGAGAGGTGAAGGGGAGAGAAGAGGGAGGAGAGGTGAAGGGGAAGGAGAGGTGAAGAAGGGGAGAGGAGAGGTGAAGAAGGGGAGAGGAGAGGTGAAGAAGGGGAGGAGGACAGGTGATGGGGGGAGAGGAGAGGTGAAGAGGGGAGGAGAGGGCAAGAAGGGGAGAGGAGAGGCGAAGAAGGAGAGACAGGTGATGGGGGGAGGAGAGGTGGATGAGGGAGGAGAGGTGAAGGGGGAGAGGAGAGGTGAAGGGGAGAGGAGAGGTGAAGGGGAGAGGAGAGGTGAAGAAGGGGAGAGGAGAGGTGAAGAAGGGGAGAGGAGAGGAGAGGTGAAGGGGAAGGAGAGGAAGGGGAAAGGAGAGGTGAAGGGAAAGGAGAGGTGAAGAAGGGGAGAGGAGGAGGTGAAGGGGAAGAGAGGTGAAGGGGAAAGGAGAGGTGAAGGGGAAAAGGAGAGGTGAAGAAGGAGAGGAGAGGTGAAGATGGGGAAAGTAAGTGAAGGGGAGGAGTAAGAAGAAGGGTGGTATGAAAAATGGGGGTAAGAAGAACAAGGGGAGAGTGAGAAGAGCACAAGGAGGAGGGGGAGAGTAAGGGTGAGGAGAAGGGGAGATGAGGAGAAGGGGGGGACTGAGAAGAACACAGGGAGGGTGGGTGGTGAGGAGAACACAGGGAGGAGAGCGGATAAGATGAACACAGGGAGGGGGGAGGTGAGGAGAACACAGGGAGAGGAGAGGTGAGGAGAAGGGGAGATGAGAAGGGGGGACTGAGAAGAACACAGGAAGGGTGAGTGGTGAGGAGAACACAGGGAGGAGAGCGGATAAGAAGAACACAGGGAGGGGGGAGGTGAGGAGAACACAGGGAGGGGGGATGAGAAGAGCACAGGGAGTGTGGGGCAGAGGAGAGACCACTAAGGGGCAGGGGAGAGCTCTAAGGGACAGAAGGGACAGCTCTATAGGACAGGGGGCAAGACAGGGAGCTCTTTCACACTACGCGCACACACACAATGCATCCCTATACATACACAAACACACAATGCATCCCTATACATACACAAACACACAATGCATCCCTACACACAGAGAAACACACATGCATCCATTACACACACACAATGCAACCCTTACACACAAAGACAATGCATCTTTGCACACATACACAGAAACACACAATGCAAACCCTTACACACACACTGCTTTTCTTACATACACACAGAAACACAATGCATCTCTAACACACACTCAATGCACACACTTACAGACACACACCTTGCATCCCTTATACATACAAACACAGATTCACGCAATGCATCCCTTACACACAACCAGAAACACACAATACATCCCATATACACAAATACACACTGCTTCCACTGCACACAAACACACTGCATCACCTGCACAAACTAGTATCCCTATAGACTACATACCATAAGCACACATATTAGATCCACTACAATAACACATAACACATCCCCTACACACTCCACTCCCTGTGAGCGAACTCATGGGTGGGTGGAACATATAAGTGGACTTATGAGTGGGCCTTGTGGGCATACTCACCGTCAGGCCCTGGGGCCCAGAACTTGAGCTGTGTAAGGGGCCACACAAAAAATGGAGCTGCTTCCAATTCTCCCAGAACATTGAATTTTGTGACCACAGTTGCAAACAGCCTCCAGAGATCCTGTTCTACACCAGACAGGTGGAGCCAAACTGCAGCCCTTCATCATCCTCATCTTGTTGTAAGTAGGCAATCTAGTATATTATTAATGACACTAATCTATAATTTACCTCACATTAAAGGGACACTTTAGTCCCCAGAACGACTGCAGCTTAATGGAGTGGTTCTGGTGTCTATAGCCGGTCCCTGCAGGCTTTTTAATGTAAACATACACTGTGGCAGCAATGGCGTTAGTTCGTATGGCAGCTCATATAGGTGGGGCATTGTGATCATATAGGTGGGGCGGCAAATACAGCTGTTCCCCATGCAGCCACAGGTGCCGCTGTGCTGGGAGATTGTGATTACTCTTCACTTCCTCCCAGCCTACAGAGCAGCGCATGGGAGAGAGAGAGGAGGAGGCATGATTTAATCTTACAACAAATCCAGTAAGCAAATCTTTATAAATTTGGGGGATCAGCTCTGTTTCCACAGTTTATTGGTGTTTACTCTGATGTCTGTATTAATATTGAGTGATTTCTAAGTAGTAACATCAGTGTGTGTCAGCAGGGCCAGCCGTTGGGGTGTGCACGCTGTGCGGTCACGCAGGGTGCCATCACAATAGAGGCGCCCCGCGGACAACACAGCTCACAAGTTGGGGACACCAGCCTATTCAATTTAAACGATTTGCTGGTGGTCCACTGGTGCGCACCAGCAGTAGGTGCAGTCAGATTATAGCCTCTCCCTCATGGTTCCGGCGCTCAGTTAGTGAGTCAGAGCACAGGCTCAGAGATTCTCAGCCTGCGCTCTGACAACATTGAAAGTCAGAGCCGTGAAGGAGCGGGTATGGCAAAGAGCTACTGATTAGCATAACATCAATATCCGTTATAAAACCAGGAAAAGGTGGGCACTATTGCACTGATTTGGTGGTGCAATGAGCCACTTGACTGGTTTTGCCCCCCAGGCTGCCAGCCCTCCCCTGATTATATTCCAGCCACATCTGTTTTTGGTTCCACCGTTCCTCTCTTCCCTTTTTAGCAAGAAAATAAACAATTTGAACAAAAGATACCACCCTTTGGAGGGCGAAAAGTTGGGTACTGGATCCTTGTGATGGAGCTCCTATACTTCGACTGAGTACCTCCTCCAAGTCTGCTTTCTGGCTGCTTTCAGGGACCCGGAAATACTTCATGCTCAGTCGCTGAAGATTGACTGGGGTCGCTGAGAACTTCTT
This sequence comes from Pelobates cultripes, assembly GCA_933207985.1. NCBI lineage: Eukaryota > Metazoa > Chordata > Amphibia > Anura > Pelobatidae > Pelobates > Pelobates cultripes. The sequence continues at coordinate 122,383,070 of OW240914.1, read as the reverse complement.
CCACCCTGGACCAAGCTGTAGCACTCTCCTTCCAGGCAGGTATCGTCCCCTCTGTCTTTGCCTCCTCAGCTCCTCTCCCAAGTAGGTATCCACAACTCTGCTTGCTCTGTGACTAGCTACTGCCTTTACAAAGGCACTTGTGGTTAGCTCTTTTTAACTTGTCCTAGGATACAGGGACAAAGCAGTCAGCCAAAAGATCTGTAGACTCTGTTACTGGGATCTCCAAATAACAATAATATCCTCTCGCAGTGTTGCAATCTGCTGCTGGGGAGGGAGACTAGCTACCAATACCTCCTCATGCTAGGTTGCAAACTGCTGCTAGGGAGGGAGGCCAAATACCTTCTGTCCCTGGAGCCCATTCTGCTGCTTTGGAGGAAGGCCAGCTACTTCAACCTCCTCTCACTGGGTTGTCATCTGCTGCTGAGGAACAAAAGATCATTCTGGGTTGCACTCTGCCGCTGGGGAGGGAGCTCACTTCCTTTGGTTGGGATCTGCCATTGAGGAGGGAGGCCGACTACCTCCACTCCCTCATGATTCCCATGATCCCCAACCTCGCCTCAGCCATCCGGATCTCGTGGTCCCGCTTTGCTTGCTGGTAAGCAGTCACCTCATCCATAATTCTCTGGATGGTCTCCACTGAAGGATAATGGACGTAATAGGCCATCTGCTTAAGCACTTCGTCAATATACTATGAGACAGTGATGGAGGACGCCAGCCCAACTCTGTTGTCACCTCCTCTCAGATCAGTTGCACCACCTTCTGGCCTTCAAGGCTCTCCAAAGGTGCATGGGATTTGAGCTTCTGCCATGGCCCTTTAATATTTTTTCCCCTTTTTTTTTTGGTCTACCTGTCCTGAGGTAGAGGGGTAAAACTATTCACTGATATTACTGCTAAAAAGTATATATGAATTTTTAAAATGTATTTATTTATTTTTGGTTGGAGTTTAGACTCATTTTTCAACAAACACTTGCGAGCTGCAAGAAAGCAGCTTGAGATATAAGCAATAAAATTAAATCTGAAAAAAGTCTGTACAAATAGCCTTTTATAGAAGTTACTTCTTCTAATTTCATGGTAACCCAATATATAGGAAACTATTTTCTCCTCTTTTGGATAAACCTAGGGTGCTAAAGGTATATGGAGTCCATAGGCGTGCGCACAGGGTGTGCTGGGTGTGCCTAGGCACACCCTAATCCCCATGGCCCGCGCTATGTGCCTCCCTCCATGGGCCTGTGAGGGAGATCAAAGTGAGGAAGTGAGGGAGGCAGGAGATGACCCGGGGATGACCCGGGGAGCTCTTGCCAGCAGCTCCGCCGGGTTCCTCTCGCGAGGACGGAGCGTTGCCGTGATCTCTCGCAAGTTCACTCACTACTGGACCACCAGGGATGGCAGCAGCACGGTCCCCCCTCCCTACATAAGGTAAGAAGGGATTTTAACTAAACTGCCCCCGCTCCCCCACACAATACACACAAACATACAGCACACACACATCACCCTTACACACACAGCACTCACACTAACAGCACCCTTACACACACACTAACAGCACCCTTACACACACAGCACCCTCACACACACACACACACAATAACAGCACCATCACACTAACAGCACCCTTACACATCACACACAGCACCCTTACATACACAGCACCTTTACACACACAGCGCCCTCACACACACAGTGCCCACACACACACACAGCACCTACACACACACAGCGGTATATGTGTGTGGGTGTATATATATATATATATATATATATATGTATACGCGGCGTGTGTGTTTGTGCTTTAGGGTGCACACCCTTATACAATAGGCTGCGCACGCCTATGATGGAGTCACTCTCAAAGGTATATAGAGTCACTCTTAAACTTTAAAAATAACAACAACAAAAACTAGTAATATTTGATCATATTAGTCACACAAGTATTAAGATATAGCAGGATAATGATTTTTATATTTCAAAATTAGTAACTTGGCTTTGAGTTCCCCAGAGAACCAGATATCATGTGGCCCTGGGTGATTCTGTAAAAGCAAACATCTCCCTGCAAAAGTGTTAATTACAGTAATTTCTCTGTGCCCCAACTACCGAGTCCACCTAATCACTTCTAAATGCTTCCCGCAGAACAGCTTTTCCTGTGGGCCACACTCTGCTGAAATATAAATTCTTGCTAGTTTCACACTGTGCAAGTACATGTTTCCAGCAGTGAGACACATAAACATACTAAGTCTAATGGGAAATGGTGGCATATAGAATTATTACATAAATATTATGACAGGTAATAAGTTGACTAATAGGGAAGTGTATTCCCTAACTGGCTAAAATAATAAAATAATCAAGTTAATAAAATAAAATCACCAGTATCTAAGAGACATTTTTATTTCCTTGTCACACAGATTCTTACTGCAAATCACAAGTGCACAGACCCATGGAAACATTCCCGTTTCTCATTAAATAGTCGTCAGTATTGACGCAAGTAACAGATGTCATTATTGATCTACAAATTCTAGAAAGCCTGTCAGCTACTTGTAGTGTATGCGGACCTGGGAGTGTTGTGGAATTTGTAGTACAATAAAAGATGAAGATCCATATTTGACTACCTATTTAGTACAGTACATGAGCTTCAGTGCTCCTGGTTTCAGATGCAGTTCCCTTTAAGACTGTTCAGTTTTTCTTCCTCCATCAATGGAATGGGGATTAATAGGACAGAGGAGAGGTTCTCTTTAGACCTGTATGGATGATTCTTGCTTCTGTGTAGTGAGGAATCTCTCCTCTAATCTTTTCCCATAGTTGCTCCTTATGCAGACCCTATTAAACCATTATGAAAATAAACATTGTCTGCTCCAACTCAGGACATCTTTACAAAAATTACCAATTAATGCTTTGGAATATGAGACAATTTTCATTGTATACAACCCTGGGACAATAACCATCTAGTCCCTCATGCTGCTTTCAATAATATCATGATGGTACTAAGGTAGAAGTGGAACAAAGATGTAATTTGATGAAGGAGTCCTCCAAATTTCTTTATTTGGAGAAATGTCATAAAATGACAGTCTGCTAATCTTCAAGAGGTAGACTTTCTCATTCATCAGCCATTCCAGCCGAGAAAGAGGAGATTCCTTCTTCCTGTATTTCCCAAGATAGTGGATCAGTGAAGAAGAGATCTCAAAACATCTAATTTGTGTAGAAGAAAAGGCTGTGCATGCATAATTACTGTCTCCAAATGCGTTATGGTAAAGAAACTACTGTCAAATGCTGAAGACACTGAGGCACTGAGACATGCACATACTCCCATTATTGAAATAATGGATGGCTGACAGTAGGCAATCTACTTCCTATTCTGGACAGAACTCACTAAGCAGAAGACTTCCATCAACTGCAAGATTTGAATGTATCATCACTCTGTATATATTGCATTCAAAAATGTGGGCCAAACCCAGTCACTCTACTTTCTCTTTAATGAATACAGTACTTCAGTGCAGCCATTAATAACCAGCAAGAGAGCCAAATTTCCTCATATCTCCTCATTATTATTATTATTATTTTATTATTTATATAGCGCCAGCAAATTCTGTAGTGCTGTACAATGGGTGGACTAACAGACACATAATTGTAACCAGACAAATGGATGCACAGGAACCGAAGGGTTGAGAGCCCTGCTCAATGAGCTTACATGCTAGAGGGGGTGGGGTATAGTGACACAAAAGGTATAAGTAGGGGTAATGAAAAAGGTTGCTAGAAAAGTATTCACTGAGAACTTAGGTTATTTTTGACAGTTGCAGAGGAGGACACATGGGGTGATAGGGATGAAAACCCGCTAACAGTTTAAATTACATGCTTTCATGAAGACGTGTGTTTTCAAATATTTTTTGAAGGAGTGGAGACTGATTGAAAGTCTAACAGAGAAGGGAAGGGAGTTCCACAGAAAATGTGCAGCCCTGGAGAAGTCTTGGAGGTGAGCATCAGATGTGGAAGTACTGACAGAGGATAGACGTAGGTTTTTGGTAGAGCACAGGGGCCTCAACGGGACATACTTGTGTATTTGGGAGGATAGGTAGGTTGGAGCAGCATTATGTAGGGACTTGTAAACAAGCACCAGAATCTTAAATTGAGCCCTACATCTAACTGGAAGCCAATGTAGGGACTGACAGAGGGGGAGGCGTGGGAGCTGCGGGCGGACAGGAAAATGAGCCTCGCTGCCACCTCCATTATAGATTGCAGCGGTGCAATCTCGGAACACATTAGACCACTGAGAACGGGATTGCAGTAGTCAAGGCGAGAAAGAACAACTGCATGGACTAGCACCATAGTCACGTCTGGTGTTACATAGGGGCAGATGCGAACTATGTTTTTGAGATGGAAGCGGCAGGATATAATAACCTGGGTTGATTATATAACACTCATTGTCCACTCATTAAAATGTGTTGTTTTTTTGACATCATTGATGCTACATTTAAGAAAAAGCATTATAAAACTGGAAACTAAACATTTTATTTTATTTTGAAAGAAAACAGGTGCCAAATTAACAAAAAAAAACTTTATTTTTTAGCCTTCTAAAATATCATTACATTCAGGGCTGCCATCAGAAATTTTGGGGCCCCTGACACAGTTCAAAGTCTGGGCCCCCCGGACTTGCCCACGGGGCCCATTCTGAGTCCGCCCACAAGGATGCCCTGTCTTTGTGGTGTGTAAAATGGATACAGAGTGCACATTTGTATACTGGATGTAGTTTTGTATGTTTTAGATAAAGTGTGTGTTTGTGTAGTGAATGCAGAGTGTGCATGTGTTGTAGTTTTAGTGTGTGTATGGTGAATGCTGTGTGTGTTTGTGTTGTGGTTTTAGTTTGTGTATGGTGAATGCAGTGTGTGTTTGTGTTGTGGTTTTAGTTTGTGTATGGTGAATGCAGTGTGTGTGTTGTGGTTTTAGTGTGTGTATGGTGAATGCAGTGTGTGTTTGTGTTGTGGTTTTAGTGTGTGTATGATGAATGCGGTGTGTGTTGTAGTTTTAGTGTGTGTATAGTGTATGCAGTGTGTGTTTGTAGTTTTAGTGTGTGTATGGTGAATGCAGCGTGTGTTTGTGTTGTGGTTTTAGTGTGTGTATGGTGAATGCAGTGTGTGTTTGTGTTGTGGTTTTAGTGTGTGTATGATGAATGCAGTGTGTGTCTGTGTGTTGTAGTTTTAGTGTGTGTATAATGTATGCAGTGTGTGTTTGTGTTGTGGTTTTAGTGTGTGTATGGTGAATGCAGTATGTGTTGTAGTTTTAGTGTGTGTATAGTGTATGCAGTGTGTGTTTCTGTTGTGGTTTTAGTGTGTGTATGGTGAATGCAGTGTGTGTTTGTGTTGTGGTTTTAGTGTGTGTATGATAAATGCAGTGTGTGTCTGTGTGTTGTAGTTTTAGTGTGTGTATAGTGTATGCAGTGTGTGTTTGTGTTGTGGTTTTAGTGTGTGTAAATGTGTAAAATAGGCGGCTGCATTGGGGGGTCGAGCCTTTTTGTATATGACACACATTTATTTGACACACTATTTTATCCCCCCCCCCTCCCTGCTTCTTACCTGACTAGGGAGGGGGGAGATTGCATCCCTGGTGGTCTGGTGGAGGGAGTCAGCCGCTGTACAACGTAGATGGGGGCCATCCAGTACCATCTTAACTCTCCAGCAGCTCCTGTGCATGTAACTCTCGCGAGCGGTGCCTGTTTGCAATGCAGAGCGTTGCCATGGTAACCCGTGACAATGCTCTGCCGGCCGCGGAGCTGGCAAGAGTTACAGGCACACTTGCTGCTGGAGAGTTAAGATGGTGCTGGCTGGCCCCCATCTGCATTGTACAGGTAGCCGGGGCCCGAGGTGAACATATAGATAGCGATAATCGCTATCTATATGTGCACATATGAAATGTGGGGCCCGGGACTCCCAGAGCAGTCGAACCCCCCAGGACCGCCGGGCCCATGACAACCGTTATGGTTGTCATGCCCTGATTACATTATCCCAGTAACTGCTAATCTAGCTGCTCCAAATATTTGCAAATTGTGAACTCAGGGAAGATATAACTGCATATGCCTTAAGAATTACTAGACCCAACTTACCATACTTTACCATTAGACAAGTAAGTGAGTTAGGAACAACAGAGAACAAAGCTGTGCTGATAACAAATAAACCAACTACGACCTTATACGGAAATGTAGGAAGGTATGCATAGGAACACAGAAAATAAAATTTGAGATTCTTGGTTAGTTCATAAAATTCTGGTTTAATGAATAACCTTCTATATGTGAGAGCTAGACACACTGGTACTTTCATGTTGAAAAATGAATGGATTGCAAACTCCAACTCACATCATACCCAAGTTGCCATTTATTGTACACTGTATATGATTTTGGGAGGTGTGCTGTTTTTTGTTGAGTTTCTTCTTTTGCTTTAATGTGATAATTCTTATATTAAGATGCAGGAGCGACTGTCAACTATCACATGGTAAACCATAAAACTAAAACATAAACTACTGATATACCCAGGAGAGGAAGCAGCTTGAGAGGCCAAAAGTGCCGTGTAAGCCAATCAGAATGTGTACACTAAGGACTAGCAAGCAGTTGCTCAAGTAAGGAGAGTGAGGTTCAAACTTACAGGAAAGTATGTACAAGAGATGGATGGAATTAAACTTACATTGGTACTCTTGTCCTATTTAACAGGTGGGTGGGTCAAAAGTGGTCAGTCCAGTTATGGGACCTGTGCCTCTGGTACTGCCCAAAGGGAAGGACCACCCACAAAGTGGACAAGCCTGGCTGAAGAATAGTTAGTACATCTAAATATGCGCCAAATTTGCTGCCACTCACATTGGCCAACCCCATTGGATCATGCAAAGAGAGCTGTTATAGCAATTTCTGGGGACAGTTCCCTGGTGTCACCAAAAGTGACACAAACCTGACATAGCGGGACAGAAGCCTGAAATGAGTGATGTTGTGTCATATTGAGGGCAGTTGGGAGTTCTGCATTGAATGTAAACAAACTACAAAGGCATTGTGTACAGTGAGGATGGCAGGGTTTAATAATGGATAAAAATAGATTAGCTACATTGCTACTTCTTCCAAAGTGTTAGGCCCTGCTCAGGGGTACAGTAATACCTGGTGTCAGTGTGGAGAATCCAGAGATTGCGTTGCTTACCAGTAATACAGTTTTCTTTTATTTGTGGTATACTCAAGTCCCAAGCAGTTTTACTGCTCTAAGACATCACCATTAATTATAATTCAACACATAGTATCCCAAAACATCATACTTTATTTCTTTATCAATCGAGCTGCTCAATTTATACTGTGCAATAAATATACTCTATATCCCACAACAGTCTACAATCATTTAAGAAGAATATTTTAAAAATTAATTCATTTTGAAACAAAAATCAAAACCATACTAAACACATCAATCCCCTACATTTATAATCTATAATCCTCTACATTTTGTGATATCACATCCACTTTAAGATTTATCACGCCACTTATGTTTACACAGTAAAGAGTTTTAGTATGTATAAAATAGTTTTTTAAATTACCTATCTTAACAATAGTTTTTCAAAAATAAGTATATTCATAAATTAACATTCAAATGCTGTGTAACCGGTGGCTATTGATTATGACCTATACTGAAATTGCTTCACATTGTTTTCCTGATTAATGTTGTATACAATAAATAGCCCACTTAATGTCATATCGACCCCATTTAAATTTGCAGGTTAAAAAAGTACTTTAATACTGAGGAGAAACAATCAGCTAAAAAATATGTTGCATAATACAAATTAGCACTGGCCGTTTCTCATGTAAAAAAGGTTTTTTGTTTTATGTGTAAATTGTACTTCTAGATAAAAGCACATAGGAGACATTTTCCGACCACTGCTCCTCTGGCTGAATTTGATATATGCTACATCTATCGCGAGCCTAAGAACCCTTTCAAGGGACCATAAAAATGTTTCAAGTGGCTTACCAAAGTACTCTGAGCTGTATTAAATTGGTCTATGTCATATGTTACATGGTCCACTTATTAATGCATTACCTGGTTGACAATGGGTCTAATTAGCTGAACAATAGCTGTCATCATTGACCAGAGCCCAAGTATATGCATGTTAAAGTAATTTTCTAATAAGCATCCAAGGAATCATGTATGATCACATACTTTAACGAAGTAACACCAATTATGTGTATACATGCTTTTGGTAAAACCCCTGTCAACCCTACTTTCTTAATATATTTCAGTTCTGACATAAAAATGATCTCATTAAAGATACAAAGTTCTAAATTTCATCCTGAGGTACTTGTGCCAGGTAACCTGAACTGAAGATCAGCACCGCTAAGATTATTAAGTTTTTTTTTTAAAAAACACATGAAATTACTATGCTTGCACAGCAGAACATCAATAAAGGGTGGACACGCAACTTGTGGAAATCAAAGTCCTTGTTCATTTAACAAATAGTCTTCTTTTAGCAGCAACATCTTTAGAACGTTACACAAACAACTGACATTGAGCTGTACGATAATCAGCTGCAAGTAAGAATGAAAATTCAAAGGGACTTTTAACAAATGTGTTTCTTGCAGTTTAAAAGAAAGTCAGAGTTCTGCTTTTCCCAAGAGATTCCAAGTTGAAATACATGAGTCATCAATATTAGTGCTGATTAAGCCAAGGGTAGACAACCTCCATTACTGCAGTTGTTGCAAAATGCAAACCCCATTTCAAGGGTCCTACAGGCCAACTGAGGAAAGGTAGAATTCAGAATTTGTTTGGAGTACACCTTTTTGGCTTACAACATGATGGGTGAGAGATGCCAGATGTTGTTTGCATCTCGCTATTAGTCAAAATCCCACCGTGGCTAGAAACCAGAGGTTTGCGTTTTTTTTCACATATCTTCTTTATTACTCATTTCCATAAAACTTGGACAACATAGAACCATGTTTCCTAAGATACTGGATTCTCTGTCATGAGATAAGAATTCTCTTCTTCATATGGTATCCTTCTGCAGGCAGAAGAGAGAGATGGTGACTCCAAGTATGGACTAGAGTGTCATAGAAAGGCTGTATAAGACAGACAAAGACAAGAGAAAGAATGTTGGAAACAAGTTAATTTGAGAATGATTAACAAGGAGAAAATTAGTGCAGCTGTGTAAATAAAATAAAATAGTGGATTGTGAAGCTATCTGTAAGTATATAAAATATATCATGAAAGAAACTTTGTATTATAATACAGTGGAACCTCGGAACTCGAATGGTCCCATTCTCAAACAATTCGGAAGTTGAACAAAAATTTTGAGTAAAAAATGTCTTGGTACGCAAACGATTTCCGGTATCCAATCATACATCAAATAGCCATGAGAAAAAAAAAATCACTCGGTACCTGAACATACAACAAAGAGCCAAATGTCTTGATATGCGAACGATCTTCGGTACTCAAACATACAACAAAGAGCCATGTCTCATTTTCAAGTCAGACAATTATTATAAATAATTGTAATGGCCAACAGTGAATTTTGAAAGGCAGGAACCACTCAAATAAATGTAAGGTGCTTATTAATAGAGTGATCATTGCATTTTTAATGCATACATATAAATGTAAAATGCTGTAATTTTAGGGGTCTGGAACGGATTAATCAATTTTACATTATTTCTTAGGAGAAATGGTGATTTGGGTCTCGAACACTTCGGGACTTGAACAGCCTTCGGGAACAGATTAAGTTCGAATTCCGAGGTTCCACTGAATTTTATTACCCATAACTATTGCTGTGTTTATTGAATTATTATATAATGTATATTGCTTTTATGTTTTGGATCTCACTGTAATCTAAGTATAAATAAACTAGTAAAAGAGATAATGGTATTATAAAACTGCAAAATGATGACCCATTTTTTTCCCACATATTGGCGTCACTAGTTGTAATCTGAAACATCTGCTATCAATAATAGTACATATATGGAGCACAATAGTACAGGGTAAAATATTAAATATTAATTCCTATTACCTAGACCAATACCTCAAGGCAATAGGGAGATAAAGTATATTTCATTCCATTGAATGCATCCCCTAAGGTATGTTTCAACTAAAGCATACAGTTAAATATGTACTATGTAATAATATCTCTACAAAGGTGATATAAAATTATGGTTTCTGTGAATGAAGTCTCTGTGTATTTTTTTGTTTTTTATTAAGTTGGCCTGTTGTCAGCAAAAATCCCAACCATTGTGGACAGAAATGGAATAGGACTGCTAATGATGTTCTCAGATACCCCCCCCCAGTTTAGAAACACTGAAAAGCTCCATATGCAATCTCCATGGACTTTTTGCCTGTTTTAATATGAAAAGGGCTCCCTCTATTTTAGAACCAGAGTTGTCTGTTAGTTAATCATGCTAATTCTTCTGAATTGTCCCACAATGCCCTTTTTGGACAGTTTGAGATTCAATGAACAATCTCAAGGAACACACTAACATGTGCAATTACATTGAGCACTGTGGAAATATACCAAATATTTGTATGATGGATTAGAGCAATAAAACTGTACTCACCGAGGTCTGGGTTCAATATGTTCAGATGATTTAATACTTAAAATGATATTGGGAATCAGGAAAAATGTGCACCAACCAAGGCAGAACCAGAAAGCATTCTAGAACGAAGATAAATCCATCAATATGAGGGGAGTTGCAGGGAGAAGTTTCATGAAGTAATATGATGGTAAATAGAGAGGTTATATGGAGTAATGCGAGGAGTTACATGGTGAGGTCACATGGAGTAATAGGAGGGGTTATAAGGAGAGGTTATATGATGTGAAAGGAAGGGGTTATATGAAGTAATAGAAGGGGTTACGGGGAGCTTATTTGAAGAATTTGGAAGTGTTTAAGGGATAGGTTATATGGAATAATAAGAGGGTTAGTATGTAATAATAGGAGGGGTTATACTAAGAGATTATATGAAAAATAAGAGGGTTGTAGATATAGATGTCAAATGGAGTAAAAGGGAACGATTATATGTAGTAATATCAGAAGATGCGATTGTTTGTTTAATGAATGTATGATTTTTTTTTTATCCTGATTTGGTATATTTCTGTCTCTCTTGAGGACAAGTGAGCCACAACATATGAATAGCATTGTGAAGGGTGCTGTAAACATATTTTAGTTTTTATTTAGCTCAGTACTTATGCAGTGTTCATGTTACCTTCAGTTAACAGATAATATTTATATCTGTGAATATGTAAGATGCCTGGCACCAACTCTCAGAATTGTATCTATGTGACTGTGCACAGCATTCTGAGATTTTTCCGTGTATCTTGTACATTATGTGGATGCTCATATGGGAAAGGAAATTGAATCTAATACTGCCTTATTGCAGACTCTGGCAAAAAAGTAGAATAATCATCTCATATACAGTACATGGTCATGCAGAAAGTGTAGATAAAAAGAACACTCCACGCACTGTAGTGATTATGGTGCCAGGAGTGCTGTAGTGCCACCCATTGTAAAGAGTCAAACAGTTTCCGGTGGTATGACTTCTTACTTGTTTACCAGGTGCGGCTCCTCTCCTCCTCTACAGCTCAAGGGGAGCAAGAAGATTCAACCCAGGAGGCTCTATGCCCTGTGTCTTGCATTACAGTAGAGCTATGACCTGTAGAGCAGGGCTAGTGCATTGACTGAGAGTGAAAGTTCTGGATCATAAGTCTTAGTTCAGCAAAGAGTGTTTACTGCTTTTACTGAGCTGTCGTGGAGGTAGAAAAAGAGGCACCTGGCGAACCCCAGGTAGGGAGTCAAACTGTTTTAAAATTAAAATAGGACAGCACAAGGGCACAGCTGGTACCATAACCTCTACAGTGTACCGTAGTGATTATGGTGCTTATAATGCCCCTTAAAGCATTGTTATTTACATGTAGGGGACCTTGTCATGACCATGTATGTTAGGTGACAAGTCCACTTTAATGCCTGAATAAGAAAATGAGTTTAGGTATGAAGACAGCTATTTAAGGCAGGATACTCTGTAGTTTCCTTACCCAAGGCATAGTCACATCATGACACACTACAACACGAACCCTGTCCAGAGTTAAAGGAAATGCACGACAAGAAGCGATATCCTCGATGACCTGTAACAGTAGAGCATATTGTCAGCTTTGTAGGCACAGTTTAAATCTCAGGTAACTGCAGTTGCGAAAATGTCTGACGGTCTCTGTTTGATCGATTATTTGGAAGCCCCGGAAGTACATCTCAAATTCAATAAACAAATTAAAGAAATATATACACTATACATAGTATTTTATTTTCACAAAGTTAGTATACCTATTTATTGAATGTATGCTTACTGCACAGTCTTACTGTTCATTTTATATGTCAAATAGTATAGGTTGCTTACTGTCTTTTTTACCCACTCCATGTATTGGGTGAAGTATCCAAGAGATTCATTGAGAAGGCATCTGCTTTCCTGATAAAATAAATTGGAATATGTAACATTAAAAACACATTTCCTTATTAAAATCATATTTAATGAAACATACCAGAGATACACAATATTTTAATTCCTTTGACTTACCGTTTTCAGTTCTTCAATGAAATCTGTTATTAGTGGTGTTTGCAGGGTTTGGACGTTCTTTATAGCACGGTCTATCCCTGTCTATATGAATAATAATAATAATAATAAAGATATTCAATGGTTAATGCAGGGCATCAAGCTGAAAATGTACAAATACACATATGGTTCACTAACTCACTTTTTCAAATCTTTGACACAATGGATGAGTGAGGGGAGTCATTTTTGATTGGCGTTTCATTCAGTCTTTTGTTGTGTCCCATGTTAACGTTATTGCTTAAATATAGTCAATACCTTACTGTAATGGGTTCTGTTTGTGGCTGCAATAGCAAAATTGTTAACTGGCTTTCCCTGACGTCTGATTGATTGATGACTGAGTTCAACCTGAGCTTGGCCAACAATCAATGTTAATATACTGAGTTCAAGAAGAATATTCTTAAAGAAACATATACACAAAGTTTAGATGTCTGGCACCTCTTGCCCCATTTAAAGATATGTTTTTACTCACATTATTTCCAGCGCCGGTCTCTGCGCAGCTGGCCCCACCATGCTTTGCCTCTTTGGCTGAGATCTTCAGATTTGATGATCTCAGCCAATCCAATGCTTTTCCATAGGAAAGCATTGGGTGGCTATTATTATTTTTATCTTATTATTTATTTAGCGCCAGCTAATTCCATAGTGCTGTACTATTGCGCATGCACAGCAAAATGCCATGCTGCACCAATCAGAATCTCCTCACTTATGCTGGTGAGATAGCTCAGGGGGCTAATGCATAATCAGTAAAATCTGTTCAACGCTTGGGTTGCAGGTTTAAATCCTGACAGGGATTGACTCAGCCCTTCACCCTTCCAAGGTAGATAAAATGAGTACCATTAAATTGGGTAATAGTAACAACCCATGAATGTTGGGTTAAGGTTACATCCCCAGGATGTACTTGAAAACCAGAGTAATCTGAATGTACCTTTCCTGGTTAAATACTTTGTTATTATTATTTAACAAATGCATCTCTATAGGGAGCTTTCAATGTCAGTGACACAAGAAGCACTTCTGTAGGGACAGGCTGTAGACACCAGAACAACTACATTACGCTTATTGAATTTGTTCTGGTGAGTAGAATCATTACCTTCAGGCTTTTTGCTGTAAACACTGTCTTTTCAGAGAAAATGCAGTGTTTACATTACAGCCTAGTGATAACTTCTCTGGCCACTCCTCAGATGGCTGTTAGAGATCCTTCCTGGGTCATGGCTGCCTAAAATGCATCCAAACATTCAGTATCTCCTCCCTCTGCATGCAGACACTGAACTTTCCTCATTAATTGATTCAATTCATCTCTATGAGGAGATGCTGATTGGCCAGGGCTGTGTTTGAATTGTGCTGGCTCTGACCCTAATCTGCCTCTTTGTTAGTCTCAGCCAATCCTATGGGGAAGCATTGTGATTGGATCAGGCCACCACTTCTGATGATGTTAGCAGGCAGTGGCAGGTCTAAAGGAAACATGGACAAACTATGCAACTGCAGGCTTGAATCTAAGAAAGATTTTACTATATTTTTAGAGGCATGAGGGGACCAGGGTGGCTAGATGGTGGTTCTAACCCTATATGGTCAGGAATACGTGTTTGTGTTCCTGACCCTATAGTGATCCTTTAAGCATTAGAAATGTATTATATTTGAAATATGAAAACTATACATTTTGAAAAAACAAGTTATAGTCATAATTAGGTGAAAATTATTGAAATTAAAATAGAAAAACAATAGAA
>OW240914.1:122328402-122351741 GCA_933207985.1 Pelobates cultripes | reverse complement strand
TCTGGTGACAATAAATTGCCTGAAATTTAACCTTTGGCGTGCCCTCATCCTTTATTTTAAAATCACTGTCATTGGTGTCCCACAGGTAAGTATTATTTGGGCTATATGATTCTGCAATAATAGGTGTTTATTTTACAAATGCATCCATTGTGTGCCTGATAGTCGTGGGATCTGGGCAAGAGCGAACTTCCTTCAGATAGTTGCTAGTATCTGGCTGCAAACTATAGAACAAAGTGTGATTCTTCTCAAGCTGTAGGTTTGCTACTTTTTTCTATTGCAATTTCTTACTTGGATATTATATGTACAAATGTAATGCAGAAACTATCATGCTCATGGATCTGAAAGAAATGTGCAATGTATTGTACATCAATTTGACATACCTAGAAATGTTAAATGCCTTTTAGGTCCAGTTACCTGTCCATTAATCTGATTCAATGAGTGCAGTACCAGAGGGAACACTGTATCAGATCCCCTGGCCCCGCGCCGATCGTGGTGACCTTGCTTAACTCATCACAGCGAGCGGAGTCATCTGGTCCCAGTCTCCAGACTGGCAGTGTGTCTGACGCTGCACACTCCAGAGCAGCTTCCTTATATGTGTGCTGCACCCGGTCATGTGACCCGGCACACAGTGATGACCTCAGAGACCACAAAGGAAGGGAAGAAACTCCTCCCACGTGTTGGGGCTAACACTAATTGGAGATTAGCCAACCCTGTGTGTATATAAGCTAACCTCTCCCTTGCCTCAGTGCCCTGTTGTGGTCTTTGGTTTACCATTGAGCGTTGCACTTATTATTTGGATTTCCTGGTTACTGATATTTGGTTTTGTCTCTCGTTATTCCGTCTCTCTGTTTCACTTGACCTCAGCTCGTGTTTTGACTATGCCTTTTTGCATAACCCGACCATTCTAAGGATTGGTATTGCAATTCTCCTACTCTGTCCTGTCTGCGTGTTAGGGTTCCCTAGTGAACGTTACACACTGAAATTGATCAGCATCTACCAAACATTACATACTCCACCCACTTGATAACAAAGGTTCAAGCCCTCATTGTGCTCAAAAAGTAAGCCAAAGGAAAGAGACTAATAAAACGTTATTGGTTTAATATTGAGCGCACAATGTTTGATTTTAAAGCAATCTGTTCCATCTTTTTCACTCTTGGAATCACACTGTGGTTTTTATTGGAAGATTAGTCAAAAGTGTACTAACAGTTTTCACTTCAGAACCCTGGAAACAATATTGACACCAAAAAGAGTGCTGTTTATTTATTTTTGTTTGTTTTTTCATTTATGCAGCTCACATCAAATCACTGGTCTGTCGACTTCTATATTCCAATATAACTAAAAACTACACAGGATGACTGATTACAAATCATTTACCTCATTTACTATCTCTGTTTATCCTCTTTGGTTTGACTGTATATTTACCATGGGTGAAATAGGCCACGGTAGTACATGCTGCTCCTCCCAGCGCAAACGAGGGGTAATTGATGGCAATTCTACTTCAAGGTTAGATAAAATTATTTATCAATTACGCTGGCTTGAGAAGCACTGGGGTTCATTATGGCGTTTGATTAATTGAGGCACTGGCAACACTCTGCTGCTTTTGCAATATGAAAAATGGCACCAAATAATTCATAGCCATGTGTTTGTATATAGATTTTTTAACTTGCTGGGAGGGAGCGGATGCAGAGTGTGGAGACTGGCTGCATATGTTTGTTATAGATCCCATCGTTTATATAGAAAGTAATCCCATCTAATGCACAGACACTGCAGTCAATTGGCAAATGTTCAACACCTATCTAAAACACTTGACATTAGACTTGTATCTGTTCATTTATAGCAACCTATATTCTTCCTGGAGATTGTTAATGCTAATGTGATGTAGCAGGGGACAAAGCATGTAATATGTTAACAATTCACTTTAACTTTAGAGTGTTGCTTAATATATATATATATATATATATATATATATATAAAATTGTAATTTCATTTGTATGTTACATGAGACTTATGGATATCATACACTGTTCACATTCTAGAAGAGCAATGAGTCTACTAGAAGCATTATCTGAATTAAAAAAAAAAAATCTGCGGGGAACACTTCTGAGCAAGCAAATTTGTTGCATTTACACCAGCTGCAATGTCATATAATCTCGAATAATAAAGAAGTCTGTTTGAATCCAGTAAACTTCAGCACAAATTGAATCAGAGGATGGCATAGTCAAATTCCAAAAGGCCAGAGTCAAGATTAAAATCAATTGAGACTAGAATGGAGGGCAGGAAATCAACATCACGGGCTGGATTCTAAGATAGCAGATAGGTTTAAGTCTAGTTATTAAATAATGATTCACTAAATGACGTCTATGGGAAAAACTCTATTTAACTACTAAAGATAAACTTACCTCTGATCGTAAAATCCATCTCCAAGTCAGAACCAGAAGATCAATTGGAATCTAGACAGAGACAGAATCAATACGTATATGCAACAGAATAATAACAAACTCAGAATAATAAGGCGGAATAACATTATATTAGCAGTGACTAATGGACACGTACAATGTCTGAGAGAGAAAGAAATAAAATCACTATATTAATCATAAATTTCAGCTTTCTTTACAAAAGTAAGTTTACTTTATGTGTTAATTTAAGATTCTACAAAAGACAAAATTGCATCATGTCTCCTTTGTGTAGTACTTTAAGTAATGATTGGAATGACTGACATCCTGCAGAGCCGCAGCTCCTTATATTTTGGGAAGCTCCAGGACATGTATTACTTTAATTCAGCCCTCTTTCAGTAATAATGTAGCAGGTGAGGGGCTGGGGAGAAAGAAAAAGTCAAATTCTGTCTCCCCAATTCCTCTCCTGTCTTATTATAATCGTGAGAGGAGCTGACTTAATGTAGGCTGCTGCAAATAGCAGGTGTTGGACAAAGTGTAATACTGACCAATCTCAGACAGGAACATATACATCTTGCTGCTGCCCTAAGAACACATTTGTTTTAGTTGGAGTAACCCCTCCAAGCCTGGTCCCCCCTAAACTTAAAGGACCACTATAGTGCCAGGAAAAAATACTCGTTTTCCTGGCACTATAGTGCCCTGAGGGTGCCTCCACCCTCAGGGTCCACCTCCCGCCAGGCTTTAGGGGGTGGAAGGGGTTAAACTTACCTCTTTCTCCAGCGCCGAGCGGGGGACTCTCCTCTTCCTCTCCGCCTCCTCTCCGGCTCCTCGGCTGAATGCGCGTACGCGGCAAGAGCCGCGCGCATTCAGCCAGTCTCATAGCCAGTCCTATGGACGCTGGCATCTTCTCACTGTGAAAATCACAGTGAGAAGCGTGGAAGCGCCTCTAGCGGCTGTCAACGAGACAGCCACTAGAGGCTGGATTAACCCTAATATAAACATAGCAGTTTCTCTGCTATGTTTATAGAAAAAAGGGTTAAACCTAGCTGGACCAGGCACCCAGACCACTTCATTAATCTGAAGTGGTCTGCGTGCCTATAGTGGTCCTTTAAAAATAAATATATAAAAGGCTTATACTCCCCTCGGTTCTAGCGCTGAGGCCAAGTTCTCCCTCAGCCCAATTTTCTTCTGCTGATATCACTCCTCCAAGGGGCAGTGCGGTCCATGAGGTTGAACTGAAGGGACGGACAACAGTGGCACTGAGTGGGTGTTCATGCTGCCATTGGCTGACTTGTGGCAGCATGTTGGCATGAGGCCAATTATGTTCTAGGCTGGTTATAGATGCCCCAATGACATTGCTGGAGATGGAGTTACACCTCCAACAGAAGATGCATTAATCTCTGTATGTGCAGCATTTCAGAGCAAAATGCTGAACATACAGACTCAAGGTATCATAGCCACTTTAAACCAATAAAATGTATATGGTGCTTGGAGTAACCACTTTAATCTAAACCCATAAAATTATTACACAACAGTGAAGTGTACATTAAGGGAAAATAATACTATCTCAGGAATCTGGAGAAAAGAGTAAATACCTAATTTAATGTCTCCATTCACCCTTGATGGCATTTACATCGTCCATAGTTATCTTTTTGTATAATTTAAACATGTGTTTAAAATAGATAGTGTTATACTATAATACCCCTGCCTTCTTTTACTCACAGTATGTATCCTCTATTAGAACGATGCCAGATAAAACCAGGTAAGTTCCAGAGTATAAAATTACTATAAGTGCTTGACTCAGGTGATATCTACCTATATAGAATTGAACTATCTGGCTAACTCATAGCTTCTATTGTGCCTTTCCTGCTCATATTTTTTGCATGCTCTCACTTTCTGACTTAGATATTCTGCTCTGTCTGCAATGGAGGTTTCTTCTTAAGAACAAGCTGAAACAGCCTTTCAAAGTCATAAACAACAGGAAGACGGGCATCAATAAAGTTTGATTTAATCAAGAAATGACGTCCACTTCATCAGACCCATCCATCACCTCTTGTTGTTTTTCATGCCAGAATGCTTTATGCTAGCCAGTTTAGCACTGAAGGAGGCTGGGTAGAAAATTCTTCAGTAGCATATCTATTCTTTAGTGAGAGAGTGGGGGGACAACCTCCTTTATTTCCTGTATTCCAAAGAAATCGCTCTACACTTAGCATTCTTTTAAAACACAAATTGCTAAAGCAAACTATAAATAAGCACTCGCAAAGCAAGACCGATGGGCAGAAACAAATAAATAAAACCCTCAAAAATTTAACATTTTTCATCAGATAAGCACAATCTAGAATAAGAAAGCTATGTTAAAATATCTGCTGAATATTCAGATGTATATTTTCCAGAGATAAACATTCTTCCATTTATGTTGCAATTATGCTATACACAGTCGACTGATTTAGTTATAGGTGTTTGCTATAGATTCACTGTGTTTTCAGTGTCTCATTCACAAGAGCAGATTAAATGCGGAATACATCATGGAAATGCAACGTCCTACAAAATTTCCCCTTTGGTTACATTCAAATCTCACCAAGGAAACAGTAACAATGAGACATGTCCTGGCTTAAAGTTGTATTCTGAGAAAACTCATGATTCATTATTTCGCATTTTAGAGTATCGCAATAGGAATCAAAAATAATATGGATGCAGCCTTTCTTATAGTTAAATTGTTACCTCCTAATTTTTTGCAAAGCCAAGTGGCTAATTACAACTTAGCTACTGATTGTGTTAAAAGTTTATTAATCTTCCTTTTCTTTTTTTTTACACTTTAACTTGCAAAGTATGTGAATTAGTTAAGTCCTGCAGTGCCGTAGGCACAGTGCATGCTTGCATACAGCACTGCTACAGAGAATTTCAAACGCGCATACACACATGCTGAATTTTTCCGTGAGAAGTCTAAGTGCTCATGCATTTACCCAAGACATCATGTGCAGGGTGACCAGATCCACCATGTTTCTGGGACACTTATCACATATACATATTGATGGGCAGCACATGAAAAGGGTAGCCCTGTAATATGTTACATTTAGAAGAAGTTGTATTAGATTAAGCAAATGGACAATGATGAATCCTGCAATTAGGCATTAGGCAATAATGCAGAATATGCATTATACACACTGCAGGGCAACCCCTTTAATGCAATTTCATAAATATGAGAAACTTATATGGGAACCTGTAAACATAGTGGAACTGGTCACCCTGATCATGTGGCAGTAAAGACCATTAAAAGCAGAAGAGCGCAAGAGGTCCTTTTTTTTTTTTTTTTTACTTACCTCTGCTTAATTCCCACCAATAAACAATTAAATTGCATTTACTGGGATGATGGAATAGTAAACTGTCACGTCACAGGAAGAGACTGTTAATCGTTAACATACAATGAAAAACCAGTGCCCCTCAGAGAGCATACATTAAACCACTTGGTTTTCTATTGGCAAAATAATTTACTATAAATAGTGATGCTTAAAGTTAAATGAAGTATTCATTTATTTATTGCCTATTTAAGCCATCTTTGGAATATAGAAATATGCAATTTCTCAATAAGTTATCAAGTATTCATAAAGAGCACAGAGATATTGTTTATGTACTTTCTTGTTGAAAAAAAAGTTTAAAAGCTATGTGAAATTGAAGCAAATCCATGATTTTTTTTTTCTTTTCACTTCACTACATCTTAAAAGCTACACCATCATGACTGGAGGTGAATATGACCCTCTCATCTGCTCCACAAATCATAGACTTGTCAATGTCTCAGATCCAACTCGGATCAACAGACTCTAATTAGAAAAGTATATGTGCCAATTATTCCCATATCCGTAGCAGTAGAGTATTTCATGATTACTGGGACTCACCTTTATGAAGACCATGATTTCCAACAAGTAAATCAAAGGAATCAAAGGAAACATGCTCTCCAGGCTATAATTAATATACACAAATTCAGTAGCCACATTACTAGCACCATCATATTACAGACAGTCCTCTCACTTTCTAACACAAAATAAAGCATTAGACCTGGGAGAAGATGTTACTAACATTAAACAGATTGCCAGCTATTTTGTCCTTTCTTCTTTGATGGAATAAAATCTCTAGACAAGTTCTCAAGCTGTAACTTTTAAAACCCTTAAAGACTAAATGTTACATCCTCCAAATCAGGTCCAACGATACCTTATTCTAGTGTGGAATTATTTAACCATTCTATAAACACCTAGCTGTATTTAAATGAGTGAGATAATTCATTTTGTAATAAGGTCTTAATGGAATACTCCAAACACCATAACCACTGCAGAGAGATGTAGTGGTTATGATGCCAGGAGTGACATTGTGCCACCCTCTCTTCCCCATTGTAAACAGTTTGACATCCTACCAAGTGCAGTTCCCCAACTCCAATTCTTCCTACGGAGAGTTGGAAGCTAGCTATCTGAGCTAAATCGGGAATTGTAGGGCTTAGCTCATTATCTCAGGGAAATAACCAAATGAAGCAGTTGAGTTGGGAACTGTGCTCTGCAGACTACAGCTAAAAAAAAAAATCAATGCATTGCCCCCCAATTCCACTACTTCATTTGCTTATAACTTTCAGATCTGGGTCCTTTCGAGGTTCCGAGGGTCCTCTACGGTCAGTGTTATACATTCAGTCATTCTCTCTTGCAGAACAAACGTCCCTTATGGACATAAAACTGCCAGATACCACTAATATCAAATGGGCAGAGACCATCAGCAGGCTCTTTTGACACAATTTTGATTTTCAGCTGTCTCATATTTCATAGTGAATAAATACACAAATGCCCTACTGGTCTTTGAAAAAGTATATGGGAAAGTATCACTTGGCCCTTTAGGAAGTAGGTGTCGTATTCACTCCTGTTCCTTACAAATCAAGCAGGAAAATACTATATCAAATTGCAGAAACTTTTTGTTTTCACAAAAAAAAAAAACATAATAAAAAATAATCTGGAGCCCACAAATGCCTTTATTTTTTTCCCAGTATCAAGAAAGTGAATGGAGCTGTCAAGTAGCTTGACTGTCATCAACTATTACTAAGGCCGCTTATTTTCTAAAAGTGTATAGAGATGGTCTTTCCCAAGGACAATCAATTTTAATGTCATCAAATGTACAATTTGGGGCTTTGTAAATGTAATATTACATCAGGGGTTCTCAACGTTAGTCCTCAGGACCCCCTACCAGTCCAGGGTTTAGGGATTACCTGGGTGTGTCTAAGGTGTTTAGAAAAAGAAAAAAAAACACCTTAGAGTCTAAGGTGTTTTTTTCCCTTTTTCTAAACACCTGAGACACACCCAGGTAATCCCCAAATCCTGGACTGGTAGGGGGTCCTGAGGACTGGGTTGAGAACCCCTGTATTACATAATCACAAAATCTTCTAATCTAGGTCATAATGTATGTCTGAACCCAGGGAAAAGTCTTTATATGTCCCCCGTCTCCCAATATTTACACTGAACAAAATTATAAATGCAATACTTTTGTTTTTGCTCCCATTTTCATGAGCTGAACTCAAAGATCTAAGAATTGTTCTATGTACACAAAAGCCTATTTCTCTTAAATATTGTTCACAAATCTGTCTAAATCTGTGTTAGTGAGCACTTCTCCTATGCTGAGATAATCCATTCACCTCACAGGCGTGGCATATCAAGATGCTGATTAGACAGCATGATTATTGCACAGGTGTGCTTTAGGCTGGCCTCAATAAAAGGCCACTCTAAAATGTGCAATTTTATCACACAGCACAATGCCACAGATGTCACAAGTTTTGAGGGAGCGTGCAATTGGCATGCTGACTGCAGGAATGTCCACCAGAGCTGTTGCCTGTGAATTGAATGTTAATTCAGCTGTCTCCAAAGGCGTTTCAGAGAAATTGGCAGTACATCCAACCGGCCTCACAACCGCAGACTATGTGTAACCACACCAGCCCAGGACCTCCACATCCAGTATCTTCACCTCCAAGATCGTCTGAGATCAAATCGTTTCAAATGTAGGTCAAATGGTTTATTGTCTATAACTCCCGAACCCCTGGTCTGATCTGGGTGAATTTTGAGTATGTTGGTCACCCACACCAGAGCTACCAGGGGATGCCACTTAGGTCCTGGTACCCCACAGTTTTGGGGTACATCCAAGAAACAGGTGAAAAGGTGCCAGGATTAAGTGTCACTCTGAGGGGAGGGAAAGTAGGGGAGGGAACCTCTGTATCATTGGTTACTGTTGTAATTACTGTAAATCCCTCCCTTGCATGGGAGAATCCTTTATAAGGAGCTGCTGTGAATAAATCTTTAGTTCTGCTCCTAATGCTGTGTGTCGTCCAGTCATTGGGATTGCGTTTGGAATATTGTTGGAGACTTTTTGTCTGCTGGAATTATTACTCTGTGGATTTATTATACTTGTTCCTGAGCCTTACTGGGATCTAAAGTGGAGATAGGCTATGCAATACTAGCTCTCCGCTGCACACACTGCACACCTCACATACACACTGCCTTCCATACACACCCACTGCCTTTGATACACACACTGCACTCCTCAAACACACAGTGTTTCCCATACACACACTGCACACCTCACACACACTGCCTTCCATACATACACACACTGCCTCTGATACACACACTGCACACCTCACACACACTGCCTTCCATACACACACACACACACACACACTGCCTCTGATACACACACTGCAAGCCTCACACACACACACACTCTCTCCCATACACACAATGTCTCTCATACACACAATGTCTCTCATACACACACACTCCACCACTAACACATACTGCCTCTCATACACACACACTGCACCCCTGACAGACACACTATCCCTCACACGCACACTGCCTCCCATACACACACTTCCCCACTACATTCCCATACATCATTTGTTCTTGAGTGCCCCCACACCCAATATCCTCAACCTAATTCCCCTCAACTCAGGAGGAATTTGAATTCTCTTGATATCCAGCAGCTCTCAACTATAATCCATTCTGAACTCTCATCCATCCCTACCCTCTCCTGTCCCTCTCTGGCTATCTCCTCGCTCCGAGCACGTACCTCAAGAAGGGTGTGCACCTCCAACCTCGGCATACTAAGTCAACACGTTACCTGCAGAGATACTCCCGTTCAGCTGAATGCTGCTGGAGGAAGGCCCGCACCTTGTCAGACTTTCTCCATTATAAAGTCATTTTGTCTTCATATAGCACAGCCCTCACCCTTGCTAAACAATCCTACTTTTCATCTCTTGTTAGTTCATGCTCACGCAACCCCAGGCATCTCTTTAATACCTTCAACTCTCTCCTTTGCCCACCTCAAGCCACCCTTCAAACTGACCTTTCGGCAGATAGCCTTGAATGCTACTTTACCGACAAGATGGAACAGTTAAGGAAATAATTTTACCCCCTTTGACCCTCCCTTTCGCAACCACACCCTACCCTACAGGCCTCCTCCCCAGCTATAGAACAGGAGGTGGCTTAGCTTCTCCTCTCCTCTCCTCTCGTCCCACCACCTGTCCTCTCATGGTTCTCCTCCTATCTCTACCAATGCTCCTTCAGTGTCTCTTTTTCCAACAACACCTCCTCCCCTTGTCCTGTCTCAGTCGGAGTCCCTCAAGGTTCAGTTCTTGGTCCTCTTTTGTTCTCTCTCTATACTGCCTCTATTGGAAAACTCATTAATTCATCTGGTTTCCACTACCACCTGTACGCCGACAACACCCAGATATACCTCTCCTCCCCTGACCTCTCCCGTGCTGTCCTACAACGTGTCACCAATTGCCTCTCTTCTATCTCTGATTGGATGTCCTCCCGCTTTCTGAAACTCTTATTTTTCCTCTTCATAACACTGATCCTCCTCCTTCACTCTCCCTGCAGGTTGATGGTACCTGCCTCACCTCATGCTTTCAAGCTCGCTGTCTTAGTATCATTTTTGATCTTGGCCTCACCTTTACGCCTCACATCCAGTTGCCAAATCCTGTAGATTCCACCTTAAAAACATTGCCTGCATCCGCCCCTTTCTTGCACAAGACACTACTAAGGAGATTGTTCATGCTCTAGTAATCTCTCGCATTGATTATTGTAACTCTCTCCTAATTGGTCTTCCCAAAAGCTGTACTCCACTACAGTCTATAATGAATGCTGCCGCCAGACTGATTTTCCTCTCCAGTTGGTCCTCTCACACCTCACCCTCTGTCAGTCATTACATTGGCTTCCTGTATCCTTTAGAAGTCAATTCAAAGTACTAATCCATACCTATAAAGCACTGAACAATTCCAGCCCCTCTTATATCTCTTCACTGATCCGTAGGTATGCCCCTTCTGTTAGTGTTATAACTTAGTATGCCATATGATTATATAATGCAACGATAATGTTAGATTTGTGGTAGGTTTAAGTCCAACATAATAACTTTGTCCTCATAATCTAATAGATGCGTTAAAGTAAACCTGGCTTTCACAAATGGTGAGAATTACAAAGTCATTTTAACACAGGTATGCAAATTAAATGTATACCTTCTATAATAAATAGATTAAAATAATTTTTTTAATTTGAAATTGGCTCCTAACGCTTTCAAGATGTCCACTACAGTGGATATTAAAGCGATAAAAAACGTAACGTATGATAGCAATTTGGCTAGTGCAGTGTATTGATTATATTATATTATCTATATCATGTCATTTTTAGCATGACAAGTATACTTTAGCGTTTCCAATCATCAGTTCCCCAGATTAGTTGGACTCAGCAGGTTTATCCGATCAATGCTTAACAGGCCCGCAAGTTGAAATATTAACATACCTGGGAAAATGATCTTTGACAACCAGCTGCTAACTTGAGGTTACGGTCTTTGATTGTGCTTTATATATATTGTACCATACAAGTGTGTGCTATAATAATAAATTAATATCATGAATCAAGGAGATAGGGGAAGTGTAATGGCATAGTTCAGTGCATACATCTTGCATATGGCATGTTCTATTTACTGCTTATTGGTCGTTCACATGTTCTCTAGTCATTGTAGTTTATATGCTGTTTGATTTATCTTGCCGAAGAGGAGAAAAAAACATCTAATCTCAGTTTCACAATTATAACACAAATAGGAGCAGATGAAGGAAATTCTTCTAATACACAATATTATTTTGCAACTGTAAAAGACTAGATAAATACATCAGCCATGTGAGCAGGGATTATTAATCAATAACGATAACAGTATTAGAACTCTAGAGAGAGGAACATAGACCAATTCACACTGATAAAGATAAACTTGCCTTTAAAAAGACTCCATAAAGGGAGTAAGACATGGGAAATTCATATAATAGATCATTTAGCAACAGTCAAACTAAGACATAAGCACAAATATATTCAAGTGGTAGATATTGCTGGAAGTATCTGAGCTTGAAGGAATTTTAATGCCATGACACATTTAAAATGGACAAATATGGACTTTTTTAGTGGTAACTAGAGTGATGTTTAGGTGGCTGCCGGTAGATGTCTACTAGTGAGAATTATTTTAGGTAACTTAGTACAAAAAAGGTGTGTGCGTGTGTGTATGTGTATATATATGTGTGTATATATATATATATGTATATATATATATATATGAGAAGGCGGAGCCTGGAGTTGTGGGAGGGGTTGCAACCGGCCTATATAAACTCCCAACTTACCTCCATACCTTGCTGACAGCGCTTGGTTACTTCCGGTTCCGACAACAGGAATTCTGATCAAAGTCAAGTCCAGCCAGGTTACCGATCCACCACGCCAGCAGGATCCCCAACCGCAAACAAGCCTTCACAGACAGCGGCATCCGGCAGTAGCAAGTAACCGTTGGTAACCGCGAGCACACCAAAGCTTCCCACGGCACTACAGCTTCCGGAGCAGCGGACCACACTTCCGGGTCAACATACCGGTAATCGTGAGTACATACATACGAACGGCCAAATGCACGAACCAACATAACGTACGAACCGACGGTACGAACAAACTAACAAAAAGGGGGGGAAACCAACTACACGAACAAACCAATCAGATGAATGGGCAACTAGACGAACAGTTATCACGTACGAACGACATATCATTCAAACGACACGGGCGGTGAAAACACATGAATGACGGTTATAATACACGAACAGCATAATTTCGGTTCAAACTCACACGAACCAAATGAGGTCAAACGAACAATACACTTCATAAACACGAATTGTTAAAAGTTTTTTCTTCTCATAGAACACACGGGGAAAAAACAACACCGCCACCTACGGACGCATTGAAATATGACACTCAATGCATGAAAAAAAAAAAAGAACGTGTTTAATATTTGTTAACATAGCCAGCAGTATATCATATAAAGATTATTTCGTGGGCAATTAAATAAATTAATTAGGGGAGCGGGCATGGTCATTATTAATAGATACAAATTAAAAGTATATAAATAGATATAAATATGTTTAGTTCTGTTTGAAGCAGGGTTTAAGTGTACAGGCAAAGGGTATTACTGTAATCATGTGAACGGCTTACGGGTAAAAGTAGGAAATACAGGTAAGATAAACAATATTGTCATGTCCTTGCAGGATTTTGGATTTTTCTCAATTTCAACATACAAGCATTCCAGCACAAGGGATTGACTGTAAAATACGGTATGTTAATCATGGGCTATCTTAGGTGGCACTTACGAGCGAATCTGTCCTGGTGAAGAACTATCATAGTCCAAACTTGTAAATTACATATGTTTCATCATGTCCTTGTAGGTCAAACATTCATCAAGGCTAATACAGGCCATAAGAAATCGGCAGTTAAAATAGACCACACTTAACATCTTTTCAAGAAGGAATTAAATAGAGCCGAACGCTTAGTTGTGGTACAGGTAATAAAAAAAAAAAAGAAAAGAATATAAGGGGAAGGGGTATTTCTATTTCAGGAATTTTATTTTAAATTACTTTCATCTTAGGCCAAGCAAACTAAGCATATACCAGTTCAACTGCAACCCTAAAGACACACTCATCAGGGACGTATAAGTCAAGTATCATACATACCACACGACATATGCACCGGCATTATAGTTAGGGATAAGAACTGCACTACTTAAGATAATCATATAATACTTCCCAGGAGAGCTACCATCCTCAACGCAGAGGTATTCACCCATCGGTCCAACTCATAGTTAGAATTTCACGGTACTCAACCCAAAGTACAGAGAGGGCCTCATCAGTCACGTCCAGTATACTTAGTATATGTTAATAGAGGCCCACCTTCCCACCACAATGCTTCGGTGGTCCAGACATATGTCCAACGCATAGATAAAGCCTTTATCTGTCAATCAACAATTAGCAGGGCCTCACCCGCCATGTTTATATACAACAGTTCACTATTAAGTCCAAACGACAACCCCAACAACAGCCACAAATCAAGACAGCCCCTGTTCATTGAGGTCTTGGACAATTAAAAAAATTGCTGCCGAACTAAGACGTAGGGGGGTACCATATCCGGCCACAGCAAGGAAAGCCGAGCTATATAGGATATCATGATGACAAACTCCGATACCCCTCAACCAAGAACCAGCTCTCAGGACAATGTGAATGAAACCTTGGCAGGGCTGCAAGTCACTATGACATCTATCCTGGCCTCCATTAGCAATATCAGCCAGAGAATGGACAGACTGGAAGCACCTGAGCCGATTATTGCGGCACCAGACATCAACCTAACTCCAGAAATTGAACACTTAGCGGCACAGGGTAATGTAGCAGGGGCACAAATTGCACAGAATCCTATCACCCACATCGTCACACCAGCACACTTGGTACCTCCTAACATTAGGAAAGATATATTAGAGGGGAAAGATGTCAACCTAATTTCCCTACTGATAGCATCACAAGACGTGTTGGAAAACAAGACCTATAACTATGGGGACTTGTCGGTTGTAATGAAAGCTAGAGATCCCAGACTAAGCAAAAAGCTAACAATACCTGAGTTCGTCCTAGCTTTCGGCATATATAGGGATGTGGTTTGCACCAGTTTTTCCAATTGTAGAGAGGAACTGGACTTGTATTTACACAAGTTGGTGGATCTGGGACACAAGGATAATTTTTTGATTATCATAAGTCATTTTCTGCCAAAGCAGCAGTTGCTTTGGTACAATTCAATATCAGAACTGATTGGTGACAGTTAGATACTGAACTTTTCTGCCGCCATTTTGCAGGCTCATACCACCGTCTTGTGCCATTTGTTCATCCAATTCCCATGCCACCAACTTGTGCCCAAACGAACCTAGTCTACCAACTACCAGCTACGCAGTTCCTAGCACCAGTAAAACTGACCAAAGGACACTTAAAGACAAACTAGGTAGGCCAATAGTCTTCTTGGGGAAGGCACAGATATTTAATAATTTTAACATGGGCGGTTGCAGCTTTAGCATATGCAAATTGTTACATGTCTGCACCATTTGACACAGAGCCCACACTAAGACGATGTGCCCTAACCACTTGTTCCCCAAGAAATGACTTATGGAAGTAAATGTCTACACGCTAGCTTTTTACCTTAGTTCACATCCATTCAGAGAATTAGTACAATTTCTGATCATAGGTTTCACGGAGGGATTTCACACGGGGTTAGTAGCACTACTATCAGGAACTGTAGAATGCAGAAACCTACAATAAGCCACTACTGACCCTTCAACAGTAGACAAACTGTTGCAAACCGAAGTGGGGAATCGTTTCATGTTAGGACCATTCACACAGCCACCATTCACTTGTTGGAGAACCAGCCCAATAGGAATTGCACTGGGGAAGTACAACAATAAAGCACGTTTAATCATTGACTTGTCAGCCCCTCATTCTAGCACCACACCAAGCGTAAACTCGCTCATACCATCTGCAGAATTTTCGTTACAATACGCTACAGTCGACAATGCCATACAAGCCATACTGGAAGCAGGGGTAACAGCTTGACTCGGGAAAACCGATATTTCAAACGCCTTCAAGCGGCTCCCTTTGCACCCCTCCTTATGGCATTTGCATGGCGTAAGGTGGAAAGGGCTATACTACTTTGCGAACTGTCTAATGTTTGGGGTCAAAAGTAGCCCCAAATTATTTGATCTTTTTGCAGAGACACTGTGCTGGCTACTATTAAACATCTGCTGTTGTCCAGTAATTATAGACTATCTGGACAACTTCCTAACAATAGAGAAACCAGGCGCAGTACCTCATAGCATCAACAAGACGGTAGCATTTTTCAAGACATTAGGAGAACCAGTGGCCGAGAACAAGACAGTAGACCTCACTACCAGACTAACCTTCCTGGGTATCGAACTGGACTCAGCAGCCATGCAAGCTATCCTACCATTGGATAAAGTTCAGAGAATCCGGGCAGAGGTTGGGTCATTCAACAACAAAGGTATGACATCAAGGAAAAACCCACAACCACTCCTGGGCTCTCTGATCTTCGCCATGAGAGTAATACCACATGGGAGAGCATTTATCTCACATCTCCTCAGTTTGTTACCTGGCTTGCCTAACGATGACAGCAGAGTTACACTAGACATTCAGGCTAGGGCAGATCTGACCATGTGGTACCATTTCCTGTCAGACTGGAATGGGAGAAACTTGTTCATACTACCATTATCAGTAAACTCCCCAGTGTTATTGATGAACACTGCAGGTCACGCAGGTTTCTCAGCTATCTTTGAAGACAGGTGGTTGAGGGACGTATGGCCTAGCGAAGCTCTAGGGTTACCCGCTTTCACAAAAACTTCGGCACTATTTGAGATCTACCCCATAGTGGCAGCAGCTAAAGTCTGGGTCTGGGTAGGGAAAGCAGTCAAGTGCTACACTGACAACATGGCGGCTTGTGAAATTCTAAACAAAGGCAGGTCATTCACTAACCACCATGAGCCTAGTCAGGAGACTCACATGGTTGGCAGCCACACACAATTTTTTCCTGACTTGCATACACGTGCCAGGTCACCAAATTTCCACAGCTGACGCACTGTCCCGTTCAAATTTACAGGTTTTCAGGCAGTTACACCCAACAGCAGAAGAACTGCCAAACGAGACGCCACAGTTCAGAGACCTCATCCTGGACTAAAAGTACTCATGGAGCACAGGAGAGCACTAACACAAGCCGCACTATCCACAAACACCAGACGCACATACACCCGAGCTTTAAAATTATTTAAGAAATTTATTTAAGAATACCTCATCACGAACACTTATAGTTTAGATACCATGGTGGCATTCACCTCTTTTTGCCATCTCAACCTGAAACTTGCCCATAACACCATAAACTCTATTTAACTTTGATACAGCATCATGTAAGCAACACATATCCCGGTATCAAAAACTTCATGTCAATACAGCCCATTAAAAACATTCTAAAAGGTATCCAACGCCTAGAAAACCCTAAGCCTAATGGTAACCATTGGTGCCCAGTACTACTATTCGACAAATTCATTTACGGTTTGGCTGATCAACCCAAACAAACTCCCCTCCTCGCAATACACGGTCAACCCCTAACTACATCAAAATTCATCAAATATGTAAGATTATTGTTCACAAGAATCGGGTACGATCCCGCGACATTCACCGGCCACTCCTTTCGTATCGGAGCAGCAACATCAGCCTCCAGCCAAAATGTACCAGTTCATATTATAAAAAAGTTAGGCAGATGGAAGTCTTCGGCATACCACCGTTACATACCTCAACCTGAGAAAGAGTTGAGACAAGCATTTAAACAATTGGCAAAATAAGAACTCATGGGTGACAATGTATATGTATACGTATTAAAGTGTGGAACTGATTTTTCTCTTTTGCCCTCTTTATTAACAAGCCTACCCGTACGTCGGTTTCGGCACACCACAACCGACTTAGTATATTATACTAATGATTAGAGGTATAGGTCCGCCTTCTTCCCTGACCACAAATGGGAAGGCGGAGCCTGGAGTCATGGGAGGGGTTGCAACCGGCCTATATAAACTCCCAACTTACCTCCATACCTTACTGACAGCGATTGGTTACCCCCACCACTCCACAAAGGAATCAGTTAATTGATGGGCCCTCTTTATTTACAGGTCTACCCGTACGTCGGTTTCAGCACACCACAATCGACTATATATTATATATATTATACTAATGATTAGAGGTATAGGTCCACAGTTATACGGCCTTCTTTCCTGACCACAAATATATATTTATATATATATATATATCTATATATATATATATATATATATATACACACAACGTGTTCTAATATTTAGCATATTTAGCTACTGTATTTCCTTTACTCACCTACTGTATCTTCTTCCTTACTCACAGTAAAGTGTCTTTTCCATTCTGTATAAATAGTGAATATCTTTATTCATTTTTAGGGTCATTTTATAATTTCTTTATTTTATATGGGATATCCCTTTACTCAATATGAACAGGACTCTGTTCTGGTATCATTTGCTGATTTGTTCACTTTGTGTCTTTCTTTTCTCTTATGTATTAAGGTACTGAGTGAAAGACTTACTTGCTTTCTGTTTGCTTTTTTCACACTGATGATGTCATGCTTGAGTCACGTAGCCTCACTTTCACAGTCACACTTTTTCCTGTTAATGTAAAGTTATATATTTCTGGGGTTTGAACATGTCAAGTGACTGAAATGTTGACAGGATACTTGCTTGATGGCAGACCATGTATCTCGTGAGACCCGGTCAGGGCGTTGCATGGTAACCCATGGCAACGCTCTGATTGGCCAGATCTTGCGAGAGACATGGTCTGCAGCTATGCATACTTCGAACGGTACAGACCAGCGGCCATGGGTGCTCTCTGGCCAGGCAGGGCAGCCTGGAGGGGCCTCGCACCCTGCGACATACTGAGCAAGCTGCCGGGCCCCTTCCTGGTCACCGACCAAGGATCCAACACAGTCTGCCCTAAGGTGGTTTAGGCTGCCGCAAGGCCTTTAAATGATTTAGGGCGGCCTAGAGGGCAATTGCCTCCCTGCCCCCTCCCCCCCCGATAGGGGTCTAGATGATTGTGTATTAGCAAGAATAGGTAGGTTGGAGCAGCATTGTGTAGAGATTTGTAAGCAAGTATTTTATGGGAAACTAACTGAGGGACTGACAAAGGGGGAGGGACATTATTCCTTAACATTATGATTATTATTATTATTATTTTATTATTTATATAGCGCCATCAGATTCAGTAGCGCTGTAACATATTGTCTTAAACACACTATTTAGGTGACTACATGCCCCTTAAATAGGATACAAACTTTCCTTTATTCTGCTAGAGCTGATCCCTTCCCCAATCCGCCTCCTTGGCTGAGATCATCAGAATTGTTAATTAGCAAATCCAATGCTTTCCAGTAGGATCATCTCATCCAAGGAATCAGGGTGAGGCCAAACACTGTGCTGGCCAATCAGCATTTCCTCATATAGATGCATTGAAGCAATGTATCTTAATAGAGACAGTTCAACATCTCCATGCAGAGCGTGACTGCCACTGGAGGTGTCCCTAGACAGCAATGTAAACACTGTATTTTCTGAAAAGGCACTGCTTACATGAAAATGCTTGCAGGAACTGACATTAAGCTATAGTTGTTCTGGTGACTATAGTGTCCCTTTAAATTACATTATTACAATTGTGCTTTTATTTCCCACAGTATTTTTTTTTATACTTTTACCTGTATTAAATAATTATTATTATTAAAATCTGAAAAAAAAGGTTAGAATGGCTTATATTCACTTTAAAATATGTAGAATAATGATGTACCTTTTCCCAACCTGTCGGCATATGTATGCCTGCATGTGTCATTATACATGCATTTATACTGATCTAAATAATTTTGCATTACCCATTAACCACGCAGTACTACAGCAGCGACAATGAAAGCCGCTTCATATGCATATTTTTTATTACCACTAATAACATGGTTTTACTATGTTTAGTCTGAATTTGTCAAACTTGATTTCAGGAAATATCGTACAATGTTTCCAAATTATCAACCTGCCTTTCCTTTTTTTTCCCCCATAGAATTGCGAACGCTATTATCGATCTGTAAAAGTAAATGCGATTTAGTATAATAGAATTTATAATATTTAGAATTCTTATTTGAAAAGCATTTTGTTCCGGCTAGCAAGCATGTTATAAAGAAATAGGAATCCACAAAACAAAGATTGATTTCCATGCATGAGAGGAAATGGAAGTAAATACAGGCAATTTCGATGAAAAAAAGGAGGTAATTTGCTCATTGAAAACATATCATATACGACAACCTATCACAGCTCCTGTAGAATTGGAAAGCAATATTTGCAATCTAGGTGTATTACAGCAGGTCACTGTTTCTATACGACTCATTTTTGTCATTTATAAAGTAGATTTTGAACACATTGTATTTCCCACTATCTCCGATAATAGTGTTTATACTTGCAGTTTATTGCAATGTGTAACCTGTAACCTTTTCTTTGGAATTCCGTGTTATTGAGGATTATATTTATTATTCAAGGATTCAATCAGTAAAACATACACACAGAACTGGATAGTATATACAGTGTATTAAACATTGCCTGATTTACACACATCTGGTATAATGAGGAGTACATGAAAGCAGTATCACATTAGAATGCAATGGCACACACAGACACAAACGAAGCTGTTCATACACAGTAATACACATACATATTATTAGATATGTGCCTTATATGTGTCCTGGCAGGAGATGGAGAGGCAATAGAGTTGGCCTGCCGTCCATGGGAAAATAGGCAATTTGACATAAATAAAACCTTGTCACGTGTCATAAAGTGTAATTACTGACAACCACAAGAATTTGTGCTCACATGAGCTGTCAGTGTAATTCGATTTACTAGAGTCGCACAAAGTGGAGAAAGCTCTGCTCAAACCTAGCGGAGAGAGTGCTCACATCAAGCGTCACGCAAAGCGGTGCGCTCACATGTAACTTCATGCAATTCAGATTGCTCACATCTATCTTCACACAATGCAAGGTGCACACATCTATCTTCACACAATGTAGAGTGCACACAGGTAGCTTCACACAATACAAGGTGCACACATCTAGCTTCACACAATGTAGGGTGCACACACCTAGCTTCACACAATGTAGGGTGCTCACATCTAGCTTCACACAATACAAAGGGCTCACAATAACTTCATACAGTACAGATAGTTCACATCTAAACATATCTAGTGGTATGTAATTAAAATGCTCATAGCATTTCACGAAAGTAAGTGCTCACAATTAGCTTCACACAACACAGATTTCATACACATAGCTTCAGTAAATGCAGTGCATTCATACGTAGCTGGGATGGCTAATATCAATTGCAAAATTAGTATCTGACACAAGCCACCAGATAGCCAATGGTGGCACACAACCCATGTAGCGAGAGGGAGTTATGCCAGCTAAGGAGGATCAGGCTGCAGGTAGGACTTGGACTCAGCGATGGAATGGAGGTGAGTTTTAGCCTTTTTTAAACTTGGTGGGGTGCAGACCACTTCAGAAGAGTTACTCTAATCAAATTCAGCCTTTTATGAAAACACAGTTTTTTGGCTGGAGTAAGCCTCTAAATTGTTTTGTTCTAACATTATACAGGGAGTGCAGAATTATTAGGCAAATGAGTATTTTGACCACATCATCCTCTTTATGCATGTTGTCTTACTCCAAGCTGTATAGGCTCGAAAGCCTACTACCAATTAAGCATATTAGGTGATGTGCATCTCTGTAATGAGAAGGGGTGTGGTCTAATGACATCAACACCCTATATCAGGTGTGCATAATTATTAGGCAACTTCCTTTCCTTTGGCAAAATGGGTCAAAAGAAGGACTTGACAGGCTCAGAAAAGTCAAAAATAGTGAGATATCTTGCAGAGGGATGCAGCACTCTTAAAATTGCAAAGCTTCTGAAGCGTGATCATCGAACAATCAAGCGTTTCATTCAAAATAGTCAACAGGGTCGCAAGAAGCGTGTGGAAAAACCAAGGCGCAAAATAACTGCCCATGAACTGAGAAAAGTCAAGCGTGCAGCTGCCACGATGCCACTTGCCACCAGTTTGGCCATATTTCAGAGCTGCAACATCACTGGAGTGCCCAAAAGCACAAGGTGTGCAATACTCAGAGACATGGCCAAGGTAAGAAAGGCTGAAAGACGACCACCACTGAACAAGACACACAAGCTGAAACGTCAAGACTGGGTCAAGAAATATCTCAAGACTGATTTTTCTAAGGTTTTATGGACTGATGAAATGAGAGTGAGTCTTGATGGGCCAGATGGATGGGCCCGTGGCTGGATTGGTAAAGGGCAGAGAGCTCCAGTCCGACTCAGACGCCAGCAAGGTGGAGGTGGAGTACTGGTTTGGGCTGGTATCATCAAAGATGAGCTTGTGGGGCCTTTTCGGGTTGAGGATGGAGTCAAGCTCAACTCCCAGTCCTACTGCCAGTTCCTGGAAGACACCTTCTTCAAGCAGTGGTACAGGAAGAAGTCTGCATCCTTCAAGAAAAACATGATTTTCATGCAGGACAATGCTCCATCACACGCGTCCAAGTACTCCACAGCGTGGCTGGCAAGAAAGGGTATAAAAGAAGAAAATCTAATGACATGGCCTCCTTGTTCACCTGATCTGAACCCCATTGAGAACCTGTGGTCCATCATCAAATGTGAGATTTACAAGGAGGGAAAACAGTACACCTCTCTGAACAGTGTCTGGGAGGCTGTGGTTGCTGCTGCACGCAATGTTGATGGTGAACAGATCAAAACACTGACAGAATCCATGGATGGCAGGCTTTTGAGTGTCCTTGCAAAGAAAGGTGGCTATATTGGTCACTGATTTGTTTTTGTTTTGTTTTTGAATGTCAGAAATGTATATTTGTGAATGTTGAGATGTTATATTGGTTTCACTGGTAATAATAAATAATTGAAATGGGTATATATTTGTTTTTTGTTAAGTTGCCTAATAATTATGCACAGTAATAGTCACCTGCACACACAGATATCCCCCTAACATAGCTATAACTAAAAACAAACTAAAAACTACTTCCAAAAATATTCAGCTTTGATATTAATGAGTTTTTTGGGTTCATTGAGAACATGGTTGTTGTTCAATAATAAAATTAATCCTCAAAAATACAACTTGCCTAATAATTCTGCACTCCCTGTATAAATCCACTTAGATTTAAACTTTAAAAGGGAATTATTAAGATCCCCTTTCAAGGCTCTTTCCTCAATATTTCAGTTACATGAAACTTAAGATGGTTTCGATCCCCATCATACAAACTCCTGACTTGTTTCCAGGGCCGGACTGAGGATACAAAGCAGCCCTGGAAAAAAAATCTATGCCAGCCCCATAAGTCATTGCGCCATATATTGTCGCATGTAATATGTAAGGCTATGTCTTGCCACCCCATATGAATGAGTAATATATATATATATATATATATATATATATATATATATATCTTGCTTTTTCTAATATAAAATATTGGTCCTTTCAGAGTAAAATGTTTAATTATACAGTAAACATACTCACATGCAGACAATCTTACTGACACAAGCTCATTGATACACAGCCTCATAGACAAACAATCTCACTGATATACATAAGGTCAATGACATAAAACCACAAGCTCACTCCGTAGCAGGCACACACACACACACACATGCAAGCAAGCCCACTCACTAGCAGGCGCGCACACACACACAGCTTAATGTAGTGGTTCTGGTGTCTATAGCCTGTCCCTGCAGGCTTTTCAATGTAAACACTGACTTTTCAGAGAAAAGGCAGTGTTTACATTCAGGGGCGGGCTGGGCCGGGGGGCAGGGAGGCAATTGCCCCCCAGGCCGCCCTAAATTCTTGTAAGACCGGCCTCTGCAGGGCCGACCCTTTAAATACTGCAGCCGCCTGAGCGCACTGTTAAGAGCCTCAGGCGGCTGCAGCTTCTC
>OW240914.1:122291501-122328302 GCA_933207985.1 Pelobates cultripes | reverse complement strand
GCTGTAAAAGAGACGTGACAAGTTCAGGTTTTTAAGTGTGAATTTTCATGGAGGGTTTTGATGCGTCCGTGTCCCACTTTGGAGCACTTGAGCAGTCTACATATTACAACTACACCATAAAAGCATACCATTTCTTAAAGAACACATGCCAGGGTATTTCAAAAGGCATAATTTGAACCATAGCGTGGGATAATTTTTCCGCTAGCTTGTACCAAGTGTAGTGGTGATAAGCGTTTTTTCTGCCTTTTTGACACACAAAGTGAGTTTGCACAGTATATTTTGCAAATCGTATGTGTGCTACGACTGTATAATACTTCATATGTTGCTCAGCTATGTTGGCTGAGTACAGCAATACCCCCTATGTACCTTTGCCAGGTATATGTGTACATCGGAGGGGCACATTTGAGACGCAGCCATTCAATTTTTTTCTAAATTTGAAGTTTTACGCTGTGTCCATGTTCCATTTTGGAGTAGTTTAGATGGTTGGTTATTGAAACTTCCCCACAAACACATACTATTTATTAAAGAATACACACTGGGGTAATTCAAAAGGTGTATTTTGAACCTTTGCGTGGGATCATTTTTTCTCTCGTTTGTTTCAGGTGTAATGAGCATTTTTAAATGTTTTGTTTTACTTTTTTAAACTTTTTTTACTTTTCAAAACTAGTTTTCAAACAATTTTTTTGCTTATTAATTTTTTTAAACTTTCCTAAACTTTCTTAAAACTTTTTTTTACAGATTTAACATTTGTATAAGCTTTTTTTTTTACCGTTAACCACTAACAAGCAGTTAGCAGCACTAACGGTAAATTCCCCAGTTTCCCATAACTCCCACCCACCCCAGCTAGCAAAATATATCATTTTAAAATATTTAAATTAATTAAATAAATTGAGCCCCTGAGGGTAAAAAAAAAAAAAAAAACAAGTTAACCCTAAAGGGTTAAAAAAACTAAACGGATCACAGTATAATACTGTGATCTGTATTTTGATCACTGTAGGTAATGATCAACTGGCAGGGAAGTACATTTTTATTAGGACTGGGTAAAGGATGGTGGGATTTTTTTTACTTTTTAAAAAAAATGTTATTAAAACTTTTTAAAACTTTTTTTAATGTTAACCCCTAGCTAGCCTAACACCAAATTCCCCAATTCCCCACTAACTTCCACCCACCCCAGCTAGCTAAACATACCATTTTAATATTTTTAAATTATTTAATAAAATAAAATTAACCCCTGAGGGTTACAAAAAATAAAAGTTATTTAAAAGGGGTAAAGGGGGGTGGGATTTTAATTTAACGTAAATTTTTTTTACACAGGGAGAAGTTCACTGCTGATCCATCTCCCTGCACTTCAAACAAAGCCCGGAAGTGCAGGGAAACGGATGGTAAGTCCCTGCAGCACATGTGCGCGCTCTGACAGCCTGTCAGAGCGAGCACTGCTGCAGGG
The DNA here is from genome assembly GCA_933207985.1 of Pelobates cultripes. NCBI lineage: Eukaryota > Metazoa > Chordata > Amphibia > Anura > Pelobatidae > Pelobates > Pelobates cultripes. The sequence continues at coordinate 122,326,858 of OW240914.1, read as the reverse complement.
GCAGCGCGATCCGGTGCTCCCGGTCTGCCTCTAATACAGAGGCAGACCGGAGCACCGTTAACCCCGTGATCACTGCGATCTGGGGTTAATTTTAACGCGGCGTTAAGGGTCTCCCCAGGATGTCTTGAAGGGGTTAAGGACAAGTCTCCAAAATTCTTGTCCAAAATAAGCAAGTGTGTGTTAGTATTATTGGAAACTGTGTGTCCTATGTGGTTTGTTTAGGGATCCCAGTAACAGAGTTTTCAGACCTGCAGCTGTCTGCAATGGTCTCTGATCCCTGGGGTATTCGATTTCATGCATTTATACGGCTAGTTTGGGCTATGATTGATTAGTGACTAGGTGGGTGGTTGGATGATAAGTTGGACAGAGCTGGGAGAGGGTGTATGTGTGTGGGGTTGTATGTTTGTGGAAAACTGTTTGTAGGTTGCATGTCTGGGGGTGGCTGCTTGTTGTTCTGCATCTGGAGCTTTAGTATGGTAATAGGGGCCTTGGTGGGTGGTAGGAACTGTACTGGGGAAAAACTGCCTATAGTGGCAGGATTATTGTGACAAAACTGTATACTTTATTCCCCAAGTTACTTTCTCTTCATTCGGTAGATAAATCTACCGAACACCGACCACCCCCCTGGCTCATTAAGATCAAAGAAACCACAGACTTAAGTGCTCTCCCAGTGTGGCCGCCGTTCGTATAAACTGAACAACACGTGCTGGAGAAAACAGTGGTCATCTTGTCGCTCGAAAGCAGGCAGTGGTTGTCAAGTGTCTGGAACTCTAAGTCAGACACTCGACCTCGTGAACACTGACCAAATTTCACGAACGCCTGCTTCTTTCCACAACAAGTCAATAGAACGCTGTTCGGTAGGTTTGCTCGCATGAACAAGGCGAACAAACGCTACCTGTGAGCCAGGGGAACAGTTCCCCGTCCAAAAAACATTTTGGAACTCCCGAAATTGACCTAGCGCTACCTCTGATTCTGTGGAACTAATTTGGGCAGGCGCCTCATGTACGGTCGGTCAAAACTTTACACCGGTGGCGATTCGGCTGTGTTAGTGGAATCTGAGCACTATTTGGACAACTTGGGCGCTCAGATCCAGGCTATCCAGGGATATAAAATTTGTGGGGGTTTCTATGTGTATTTTTTTTTGAAACTTTAAGTTTTATTGAAATTTCAACATGTCATATTGATAGGGGAGGAGGGGGGGAATAGGGTACAGAAGAGAAGGGATGTGGGGGGGAGGGTGGAGGGGGGGATTCGACATACAGTTACATTACAGGTTCGTATTACATTCCCAGCATAGCTTTACAAACCGTTTTGACAGGCATACATTAGTGGTTCGAAGTCATACATGGTACTAGTCCCCAGTGGGCGATGATTACAATACATTCACACATCCATTGACTGTCGCATCTGTAACCAATCCTAGCATTTTTGACAACCAATTTTAGCGTTTCCTGCAGTCATCCTGTAGACCCCTCATGTCTTATCCTGTCTCTGCCTAATGCCCCTTCCTGCCACGCTTTCCTACCCTGCGGCTTTTCCTAATTAAGTCCACCAAGTGGGCTATGTGTGTACTGTCCCCCATGTCTGCGAACGCCACATATGGGGGTCTCTATGCTGTCTTAGTGGTTTTGTGGCACCAGGTGGCCCATAGTATCTTGTTTCCAGGAGCTCCACATCTCCCATGCTCCCCCACAACGCTGCGGTCGTGTGTGTGCAGCAGAATATTGCGTTTCATAAATTAGTTGTTTATCTATGTCTTGTATAATGTGGAGGACGCTCGGGGGTGTGGTAGACTTCCAGGATCTCGCTATTACCCTCTGTGCCGTCAGTAGGATATGATATATTAATTTCTTTGTCGCAACAGGCAAGTCAGGGCTCTAAGGTGATATCGGTTTTGGTAGTTTGGGTTATAAGTTGTCGTACGTCTTTCCAGTACCTCTCCAGTTTAGGACATCTCCACCAAATATGTAGGACTGAACCCAGGTCTCCAGCACATCTCCAGCAAGTCGCGAGCGTGTGGGGGTACAGCCTGTGCAGGTGGGTTGGCACCATATACCACCTATATATTGTTTTTTGGTGTTGTTCAATAAGAGGGGCCGATTTCACTAGTTTCCTCACAGATGTTACTATGTGTTTCCATTTGTTCTCTGTTATGATAACGTTCAGGTCCGCAGACCAGTGTTGTGCCTGGGTAGAGCTATGAAACGACTGGTATGGTTGGATACTTTTGTAGCATTCAGATAGCGGTTTAAATTTAGGTGGGGGTACCCCTGTAATCCCTATTTTTTCCCAAGTCGAGAGTTCTCCACACCCGTCATGTCTTTGTGTCTGTTCTTTGTTGTGTTTGTGTAGAAAGGATTGTAGCTGGATGTGTGAATAGTGGGATGTGGGTGGTATTTTGTAGAGGCGGCATAGTTCCGAGAAGGGCAACAGTTTGCCCGCTTTGTGTATGTGTGCCAGGTGAGTGGCTCCCCTTTCTTTCCATGGTGCTGCATGGAAGGTAGGGATACAATACGTTAGTGCCTCGGTAGGGGTTGCTAGAGATAGTGGACAGTGCGATTCAAAGCCCGATCTGTATAGGTCCCAGGTATTTAATGCTAAGCTAAGTTGTGTTGGCATGGTTGGGGTAGTTGGTCTAGTGGTTTTCCGTAGCCACACTAGATTAGGGACTCGAAGGGGGGCTATAGCTTGATTTTCCATTTGTACCCATTGGGGTTGGCCCTTTATGGTAAGATGTGCTAGCAGCGATGTCAAGATCGCGGCGTGGTGATATGTTTTTGCTCGCGGGAGCCTTTGCTCGCGGGAGCCATTAATACTTTTTGAGAGATTCTCACCCGTCCCGTGCCCCAGGTGAATTGTAACATCTTAGCTTGTATATTTTTGAAATATGAATTTGGTGCTCTCCATGGGAGGTTTCTAAATAGGTATTGGAGTTTTGGCAATATGGTCATTTTAAGTGCTATTATACGCTCCGCCCAAGATAAGAAAAGGTGTCCCCAGCTCTTCAGGATTTCAGAACATTCTTTCCAGACCCCATTATAGTTAGAGGGAAACATATCATTCGGGTTTTTAGTAAATGTTAGGCCCAGGTATTTTAGACTTCCAGTTCTCCATTCAAATGGGTAGTCTCTCCGCAGTCGTGTCAAGACTTGTGAGTCCAGGCGGAGACCTAATGCTTGTGTTTTTGTGGCATTGAGGGAGGCCCACGGATCAATTTTCGCACCGGGGCCCCATGGGTCATGTGTACGCCACTGACTCCAGGGTATCTCATATGGTGCATATTGTGCCTTAACATGCCCCCATTTCTTCACCAATACATGCCAAAGTATGTGGTAAAAAATTATTTTGGGCATTTTTTACATACGGATTACATTTTTGCTGTGCATTTTGTATATTTCATATTTGCCACTAAGTTCAAACCCCCCAAATTATGCTCAGCTAAGTCTTCTGAGTAAAACAATATGCCCAATGTATGACCTAGACACTATTTTGTGAAGTTACAGTGCTGTAAAAGAGACGTGACAAGTTCAGGTTTTTAAGTGTGAATTTTCATGGAGGGTTTTGATGCGTCCGTGTCCCACTTTGGAGCACTTGAGCAGTCTACATATTACAACTACACCATAAAAGCATACCATTTCTTAAAGAACACATGCCAGGGTATTTCAAAAGGCATAATTTGAACCATAGCGTGGGATAATTTTTCCGCTAGCTTGTACCAAGTGTAGTGGTGATAAGCGTTTTTTCTGCCTTTTTGACACACAAAGTGAGTTTGCACAGTATATTTTGCAAATCGTATGTGTGCTACGACTGTATAATACTTCATATGTTGCTCAGCTATGTTGGCTGAGTACAGCAATACCCCCTATGTACCTTTGCCAGGTATATGTGTACATCGGAGGGGCACATTTGAGACGCAGCCATTCAATTTTTTTCTAAATTTGAAGTTTTACGCTGTGTCCATGTTCCATTTTGGAGTAGTTTAGATGGTTGGTTATTGAAACTTCCCCACAAACACATACTATTTATTAAAGAATACACACTGGGGTAATTCAAAAGGTGTATTTTGAACCTTAGCGTGGGATCATTTTTTCTCTCGTTTGTTTCAGGTGTAATGAGCATTTTTAAATGTTTTGTTTTACTTTTTTAAACTTTTTTTACTTTTCAAAACTAGTTTTCAAACAATTTTTTTGCTTATTAATTTTTTTAAACTTTCCTAAACTTTCTTAAAACTTTTTTTTACAGATTTAACATTTGTATAAGCTTTTTTTTTTACCGTTAACCACTAACAAGCAGTTAGCAGCACTAACAGTAAATTCCCCAGTTTCCCATAACTCCCACCCACCCCAGCTAGCAAAATATATCATTTTAAAATATTTAAATTAATTAAATAAATTGAGCCCCTGAGGGTAAAAAAAAAAAAAAAAACAAGTTAACCCTAAAGGGTTAAAAAAACTAAACGGATCACAGTATAATACTGTGATCTGTATTTTGATCACTGTAGGTAATGATCAACTGGCAGGGAAGTACATTTTTATTAGGACTGGGTAAAGGATGGTGGGATTTTTTTTACTTTTTAATAAAAATGTTATTAAAACTTTTTAAAACTTTTTTTTATGTTAACCCCTAGCTAGCCTAACACCAAATTCCCCAATTCCCCACTAACTTCCACCCACTTTAAGTTTTATTGAAATTTCAACATGTCATATTGATAGGGGAGGAGGGGGGGAATAGGGTACAGAAGAGAAGGGATGTGGGGGGGAGGGTGGAGGGGGGGATTCGACATACAGTTACATTACAGGTTCGTATTACATTCCCAGCATAGCTTTACAAACCGTTTTGACAGGCATACATTAGTGGTTCGAAGTCATACATGGTACTAGTCCCCAGTGGGCGATGATTACAATACATTCACACATCCATTGACTGTCGCATCTGTAACCAATCCTAGCATTTTTGACAACCAATTTTAGCGTTTCCTGCAGTCATCCTGTAGACCCCTCATGTCTTATCCTGTCTCTGCCTAATGCCCCTTCCTGCCACGCTTTCCTACCCTGCGGCTTTTCCTAATTAAGTCCACCAAGTGGGCTATGTGTGTACTGTCCCCCATGTCTGCGAACGCCACATATGGGGGTCTCTATGCTGTCTTAGTGGTTTTGTGGCACCAGGTGGCCCATAGTATCTTGTTTCCAGGAGCTCCACATCTCCCATGCTCCCCCACAACGCTGCGGTCGTGTGTGTGCAGCAGAATATTGCGTTTCATAAATTAGTTGTTTATCTATGTCTTGTATAATGTGGAGGACGCTCGGGGGTGTGGTAGACTTCCAGGATCTCGCTATTACCCTCTGTGCCGTCAGTAGGATATGATATATTAATTTCTTTGTCGCAACAGGCAAGTCAGGGCTCTAAGGTGATATCGGTTTTGGTAGTTTGGGTTATAAGTTGTCGTACGTCTTTCCAGTACCTCTCCAGTTTAGGACATCTCCACCAAATATGTAGGACTGAACCCAGGTCTCCAGCACATCTCCAGCAAGTCGCGAGCGTGTGGGGGTACAGCCTGTGCAGGCGGGTTGGCACCATATACCACCTATATATTGTTTTTTGGTGTTGTTCAATAAGAGGGGCCGATTTCACTAGTTTCCTCACAGATGTTACTATGTGTTTCCATTTGTTCTCTGTTATGATAACGTTCAGGTCCGCAGACCAGTGTTGTGCCTGGGTAGAGCTATGAAACGACTGGTATGGTTGGATACTTTTGTAGCATTCAGATAGCGGTTTAAATTTAGGTGGGGGTACCCCTGTAATCCCTATTTTTTCCCAAGTCGAGAGTTCTCCACACCCGTCATGTCTTTGTGTCTGTTCTTTGTTGTGTTTGTGTAGAAAGGATTGTAGCTGGATGTGTGAATAGTGGGATGTGGGTGGTATTTTGTAGAGGCGGCATAGTTCCGAGAAGGGCAACAGTTTGCCCGCTTTGTGTATGTGTGCCAGGTGAGTGGCTCCCCTTTCTTTCCATGGTGCTGCATGGAAGGTAGGGATACAATACGTTAGTGCCTCGGTAGGGGTTGCTAGAGATAGTGGACAGTGCGATTCAAAGCCCGATCTGTATAGGTCCCAGGTATTTAATGCTAAGCTAAGTTGTGTTGGCATGGTTGGGGTAGTTGGTCTAGTGGTTTTCCGTAGCCACACTAGATTAGGGACTCGAAGGGGGGCTATAGCTTGATTTTCCATTTGTACCCATTGGGGTTGGCCCTTTATGGTAAGATGTGCTAGCAGCGATGTCAAGATCGCGGCGTGGTGATATGTTTTTGCTCGCGGGAGCCTTTGCTCGCGGGAGCCATTAATACTTTTTGAGAGATTCTCACCCGTCCCGTGCCCCAGGTGAATTGTAACATCTTAGCTTGTATATTTTTGAAATATGAATTTGGTGCTCTCCATGGGAGGTTTCTAAATAGGTATTGGAGTTTTGGCAATATGGTCATTTTAAGTGCTATTATACGCTCCGCCCAAGATAAGAAAAGGTGTCCCCAGCTCTTCAGGATTTCAGAACATTCTTTCCAGACCCCATTATAGTTAGAGGGAAACATATCATTCGGGTTTTTAGTAAATGTTAGGCCCAGGTATTTTAGACTTCCAGTTCTCCATTCAAATGGGTAGTCTCTCCGCAGTCGTGTCAAGACTTGTGAGTCCAGGCGGAGACCTAATGCTTGTGTTTTTGTGGCATTGAGGGAGTAATAGGACATCGCCCCGTACTCTGTAATGAGCTTCATTATATTAGGTAGGGATTTGTCAGGGTTTGTGACATACAACAAAATGTCGTCCGCAAATGCGCTAATTTTTATTGTCCGCCCATGCCAGTCTACCCCATCTATTGCTTGGTGAGTTCGAATCGCTGCAAGTAATGGCTCTAAAGCTAGCACGTAGAGCATGGGTGACAAGGGACACCCCTGTCTCGTGCCGTTCGTAATTTTGAACGGTGCGGACAAAAACCCGGCCTGCAGGACCTGGGCTGAGGGGTGAGAGTACAAGGCAAATATCTGGGTAATGAATTGATGCGGAAATCCGAACCTTTCTAGCACCCGGCGGAGGAAGGGCCAGCCCAGGCGATCAAAGGCTTTCTCAGCATCTAAAGCCAGTAGTAGACTCCCCGGGCCAGCCCCCCGCATCCTCTCCAATACCAGGGATAGCTTTCTGGTGTTGTCCGTCCCTTGCCTCCCCAGCACAAACCCAGTTTGATCATCATGTATCAGTGTTGGAAGAATTTTACCCATTCTAGTGGCTAATATTTTAGCATAGATCTTAGCATCTGAGTTCAACAGTGAGATGGGTCTAAAATTTTTACACTGATCTGGGGGTTTCCCCGGTTTGGGCAAGGTTACTATTGTGGCTAGGAGCATCTCGGAGAGGAGTTGGCCCGTGTCAGTCGCCGTCCGAAACGTCCGCACCAGCCACGGGCCAAGTATGTCCGCAAATGTTTTGTAGTACAAATTGGACAAACCATCGGCTCCCGGAGATTTTCCCGCGGGCAGCTGTTTGATGGTATCCAGGACTTCATCTACGGTAATTGGTTCAAGTAGTGCGGAGAGCTGGGTCTGGTCCAGCCTCGGGAGGGGGAGCCCTGTCAAATAGGAGCGAATCAAAGCGTCATCTAAGGGGGCCATGCCAGGTTGGTCCCCCAGGTTGTAGAGGCCTGCATAGTAATTTGCGAACTCTTGTGATATCTCCATGGGGTTTTGTATCTTTTTACCCGCAACGGTGTGCAGGTGGGCTATCTTGGACGTTGCCAGTCTCGCCTTTAGGCGGTTGGCTAGATATTTTGTAGCTTTTCCGCTATGGTGATAAGATGTTGCCCTTAACCTTTGTAAAAAATAGGCGGTTTTCGCTGCGTTCAGTTCTGTTAGTTGATTTGTTAGGGTTTGCACCTGTTTGGCCAAAGCCGGAGATGGGTTTAGTTTGTTTTGGGTCGTCGCTACCGCCAGTAGCTTCTGGCATTCTAGTTGGGTTTTTTGTCTACTCTTCTTGAGATATGAGGAACGTCTAATAAAGAGCCCCCGCGCCACAGCTTTGTGTGCGAGCCACACGGTTTGGTCGGACACATCCCCCCCAGAGTTTGCCTGGAAATATTCTTCTAATTCTGCCTTCACCTGTTGTAGGAATGTGCTGTCGCGTAACAGCGATTAATTTAACCGCCAAATCCCCCTCCCCTTAAATTGGAAGGAGTCGAATAGATCCAGGTATACAGGGCTATGGTCCGACCAAGTTATATCACCAATATTACAGGTCGAAACTTGTGCTAGTGTTTGTTGGTCTACATAGAAAGTGTCAATCCGAGTGTAAGTGTGTGTATTTTTAATATTTTATGTTCTATGCTTAGTCAGTCTAGTGCCTGGTAGATAATTAGTTTAAGGCAAAGTAAACTAAATTATCTCCCAGACACAGAAACTCCGGGGAGTGTTCTGGGCGTGTTGTGGGAGTGTTCTACTATGTTTTTGCTTGAGACCCCCCTTCTGGGGGTCTGTGTATAAAAGTGGTATTATAAAACATTCCTGTTGTACCCATCATCAAGTCTTGACTAATGTTTGGGTATGTGACCCATGTACCACTGGATTTCCCCTTGTGCACAATTTGGATTTCTGGAACGGACGAATCAGCGATCCATGCGAACGGGTTATAATCACTATATATTGCATTTCAGGAGCATACCAACGAACGGTTTACGAAATACCAGGCGATTGTTACAATTATTATTAGGATTTATAATTCCATAGGGCTGTTCAGTGGAAAGGGACTATTGTGGAGTGGATAGTGGGATGACGGGGGCTGTAGTAGGCTGAGCCAAAATGTCGCACTTATTTTGGTGAGGTGGTGAACCCACTAATAAATTCACCTTCTATATCCTGGAGTGCTGCCTGTGTTTTTCTTCTTTGGTGGATTCAGCAGTGTCCATCCTATACACCTGGTGGAAGGCCGGAGCATATGTGCAGGACCTGAGTGCACAGTATTCTGTTTTTGGGGGCTGTAGCAGGGTGATAGGGGCTATAGTGGGGTTACAAGGGTTGTAGTGTGGTAACATAAGCTATACTAGGGTGACAGGGGCTGCAGTGGGGTGACAGCCCCACAATACTGGGGTGACGGGGCTGTAGTGGAGGGACAGGAGCTATTGGGGTGACAGGGCTATGGTGAGGTAACAAGGGGTTTATAAAAAATGCTTCCCTCCTTCCTGAGGCTTAGCTTGCACCAGGGAGGGGGGAATCCAGTTCCCTGATGGTCTTGTGGGAAATGCAGCATTGCCTGCACCCAGCTCTTCTGGCCGGCGTTGGGAAATGTAATCCACAGCAATGTGCCAACATAGTACAGGTGAAGGAGAGCCTCCCTCTATTCAGTGCCAGCCTTACATGTGCTGGCCACTGAAATTTCGCCTGTCGGCCTCAGGTACACACCAGGAGAATGGGTTGCCAGTGGGGGAAATACTGCCCTTCTGCCTGCCGGTGGCCTTGTGACAAATCCAGAATTGGTGGCCATGTTATTAGGCATCGGAGAGGCCCCGGTGGGCATTTGACCCCCAGTTTAGTCTGCCCCTGCTTAGAGTGCTGAATGCAAGCACAGAAAATTGCAGATGTCCATTTGGATCACTGCTGGAAAAAGGAGCTCAACTCAGTCTGCTACACATTTTCACCAATTTCAGAATTGGAGAAGATATATGATATTTTAATTATTTGGAATGGCACTGAACAGGGCCGGACTGGCCCACGGGGATACCGGGAAATTTCCTGGTGGGCCGCGGCACCTGGGGGCCGGCCGCGTTCCTGGGCCGGCCCTTTAAATACTGCAGCCGCCCGAGCGCTCTGTTAAGAGCCTCAGGCGGCTGCAGCTTCTCCTCTCCCCTGTAGCGTGGCCGAGCTGCACTCCGGTCCGCGGTGGCCGGCCGGCCAGAGTGATAGGAAGGTGCACACTGAGTGTGCATTTCCTGTCAGTCCGGCCGGTTACAGGAAACAGAAACTCCGCGCGGAACAGGAGTTTCTGTTTTCTGTCACCGGCCTGACTGAGAGGAAGTGCACACTCAGTGTTTACCTTCCTATCACTCCGGCCGGCCGGCCACCGCGGACCGGAGTGCAGCTCGGCCATGCTACAGGGGAGGGGGTAAGAAGAGAGAGGGGGCTAAGAAGAGGGGAGGGAGGGGAGAAGAAGGGGGGGAATAAGAAGAGGGGAGGAGGGAATAAGAAGAGGGGAGGAGGGAATAAAAAGAGGCGGGGGAATGCGGGAGGAGGGAAATGAAAGAGGGAGGGGGGGAATAAGAAGAGGGAGGAGGTGAACAAAGCAGGGGGGGAATAAGAGGGAGGGGAGTAAGAAGGAGGGAGATAAGAAAGAGGGGGAAGAAGAAGAAGAAGAAGGGGTGAGTAAGAAGAAGAGTGGGGAGTAAGAAGAAGAAGAGTGGGGAGTAAGAAGAAGAAGAGTGGGGAGTAAGAAGAAGGGGAAGTAAGAAGAAGAAGAAGAAGAAGGGGAAGTAAGAAGAAGAAGAAGAAGGGGAAGTAAGAAGAAGAAGAAGAAGGGGAAGGAAGAAGAAGAAGGGGAAGTAAGAAGAAGAAGAAGAAGGGGAAGTAAGAAGAAGAGGGGGAGTAAGAAGAAGAGGGGGGAGTAAGAAGAAGAAGTGGGAGGAAGAAGAAGAAGGGGGAGCAATAAGAAGAAGGGGGTAAGAAGAACAGGTGGGGGAGTAAGAAGAACAGGTGGGGGAGTAAGACGACCAAGGGGGGAAGTAAGAAGAACACAGGGAGGAGGGGGGTAAGACGAACACAGGGGGGGTGAGGAGAACACATAGAGGGAGGAGTGAGAAGAACACAGGGAGGGTGGAGGGGGGGATGAGAAGAGCACAGGGAGGGTGGGTGAGTGTGAGAAGAGACCGCTAGGGGAGGGTGGGGAGAGGAGAGACCACTAAGGTGCAGGGGAGAGCTCTACGGGACAGAAGGGGCAGCTCTATAGGACAGGAGCTCTTTCACACTACCCCACACACACACACACACACACACACACACAATGCATCCCTATACATACACAGAAACACAACATGCTTCCCTTACACACAGAGAAGCACACAATGCATCCATTACACACACACACACAATGCAACCCTTACACACAAAGACAATACATCCTTTGCACACATACACAGAAACAGACAATGCAAACCCGTACACACGCATGCAAACACACACACTTCTTTTCTTACATACACACAGAAACACAATGCATCTCATGCACACACATACAGACACACACCTTGCATCCCTTATGCATACAAACACAGATTCACACAATGCATCCCTTACACACAACCAAAAACACATAATACATCCCTTATACACAAATACACACTACTTCCACTACACACAAACACACTGCATCACCTGCACAAACTGGTAACCCTAAACACTACATACCATAAGCACACATATTAGATCCTCTACAATAACACATAACACATCCCCTACACACTCCACTCCCTGTGAGCGAACTCATGGGTGGGTAGAACTTATAAGTGGGCCTTATGGGCATACTCACACGTGAAACACAGGAGCCCCAGACAGCGAAGCTGTATAAGGAGGCCCAAAAAATGAATCTACTTCCAATTCTCCCCAGAACATTGAATTTTGTGACCACAGTTACCACCAAAACAGCCTCCAGAATCCTATTTCTACACACCCAGACCAGTGGAGCCAAACTGCAGCCCATCATCATCCTCATCTGCTTGTAAGTAGAGCAATCTAGTATATTATTAGTGACACTAATCTATAATTTACCTCACATTAAAGGGACACTATAGCTTAATGAAGTGGTTCTGGTGTCTATAGCTGGTCCCTGCAGGCTTTTTAATGTAAACACACACTGTGTGCAGCACTGGCGTTAGTTCATATGGGTGGGGCATTGTGATGTCACATGGGGGGGCAGCAAATTTTTATTTTGTCTAGGGCGGCAAAAATCCTTGCACCGGCACTGATCCTGGGCAGGTGCACCAGTCTACTGGTGACCCACAGGAGGGGAGTGCACTGATTGCACTGCACTCTCCTCCTGTCCAGCCCCATCTTTACCGCAGTGCAAGTGCCCTCTGCCCCTAATTTACAGTGGCTCACACTCACAACAAGCAGTGCCTGGAGCCGTGAAGGAGCGGGTATGGCAAAGAGCTACTGATTAGCATAACATCAATATCCGTTATAAAACCAGGAAAAGGTGGGCATGGATGGTGAACTGATTTGGTGGTGCAATGGGCCACTTGACTGGTTTTGCCCCCCAGGCCTAAGGCTGCCAGCTCTCCCCTGTTTACATTGCTTCCTAGTGACAGACACCAAGATGGTCACTAGAGGTGCTTCTTGTGTCAGTGCGGATTGGCTGAAATAATCAAGCTTGATGATCTCAGCCATAGAGGCAGGGCCAGTCGAGGGGAGACCAGCACGACGTGGGGGGGAAAAAAGGTGAGTAAAAATACTATTTTTAAAAACACACACAGACACACATACATACACACACATATACCATGACAGACACACACCATGACACAGACAGACCGTGACAAAGGCACACACACCGTGACACAGACAGAAACACAGACACACCATGACACAGACAGACACACACACCATGACAGAGACACACACATACCATGACAGACACACACCTTGACACACACACACACACCTTGACACACACCATGACACAGACAGACCGCGACACAGAGAGAGACACATTACATGATACAGACCAACACACAGACCATGACACAGACACACATTACATGACACAGACAGACACACACACACCATGACACACAGACACACACACACCATGACAGACATACACACACACCATGACAGACACACACACCGTGACACAGACAGACCATGACACAGACACACACCGTGACACAGACAGACACACATTACATGACAGACACACACACACACCATGACACAGACATACACACATACACCCCATGACACAGACACACATTACAATGACACAGACAGACACACACACACCATGACACAGACAGACACACACCATGACACAGACAAACACTCACACTGACACACATAATTGCTACCTTTGTGCTGGCGGCCGCAGGGGGAGCTCGCTCTTATAGCGGTAACAGGGGGGGCTGGCTGTCTCTGTCTCTGCTCCCCAGTGCGCAGCTTAATGAGACCGGGGCCGGAATATGACGTCATATTCCGGCCCCGTTTTTATTAAGTAGCGCGCGAGGGTGGGGGAGCAGAGCCAGAACAGCCAGCTCTTTATTACTGATATCAACTTATCAAAACTAATCTGCTAAATTGGATTCAGAAATGTATTTATTTTTATCTAATTGAGGTCAAACAGAAACTCAGTCGCTTATTTACAATAAATAAGACAGCCTTTTTATATCATACAGTTCCACACCTTGATAGAATTAATAGCAGATCGGATTGTACAGGGAGTGCAGAATTATTAGGCAAATGAGTATTTTGACCACATCATCCTCTTTATGCATGTTGTCTTACTCCAAGCTGTATAGGCTCGAAAGCCTACTACCAATTAAGCATATTAGGTGATATGCATCTCTGTAATGAGAAGGGGTGTGGCCTAATGATATCAACACCCTATATCAGGTGTGCATAATTATTAGGCAACTTCCTTTCCTTTGGCAAAATGGGTCAAAAGAAGGACTTGACAGGCTCAGAAAAGTAAAAAATAGTGAGATATCTTGCAGAGGGATGCAGCACTCTTAAAATTGCAAAAAGCTTCTGAAGCGTGATCATCGAACAATCAAGCGTTTCATTCAAAATAGTCAACAGGGTCGCAAGAAGCGTGTGGAAAAACCAAGGCGCAAAATAACTGCCCATGAACTGAGAAAAGTCAAGCGTGCAGCTCAGTGGCGGATCCAGAGCCTGATCTCGGGAGGGGCACTTGTAGATTATTTAAAGAAATAATCCAGACACAATAACCACTACAGCTCAGTGTAGTGGTTATGGTGTCAATAGTGCCGGGACCCCCTCCCACAGTAAGTAGTCAAACCGTTTTAGAACAGTTTGACAACTTACCTGAGATCTGCTGGGAAATGGGGCAGTAGTAGGGCATAGGAGCAGTGGTGTGTGTGAGTGGTGCAATGTGTAAGGGGTGCAGTGTGTGTGTGAAGGTTGTAGTATGTGAGTGAGGGCGGCAGTGTATGTCAGGGATGCAGTGTATGTGTGGGACAGTATGTGTGTGTATGGGGGCAGTGTGTGTGTGTGTATGGGGGAGCAATGTGTGTGTGTATGGGGGAGCAATGTGTGTGTGTATGTGGGGGCAGTTTGTGTGAATGGGGGGGCAGTATGTGTGTATGGGGGGACAGTTTGTGTGTATGGGGGGACAGTTTGTGTGAATGGGGGGGCAGTTTGTGTGTATTGGGGGGGCAGTATTGGGGGCAATATATGTGTGTGTGTGGATTTTTTTTATTATATATATTTTTATTTATTTAATTAAAATAAATATTATCCTATGTCCCCCCTCCCTTCTTACCTTTATTGAGGAGGAGGGGGGACATATTTTCATCCCTGGTGGTCCCAGTGGTGATTCCTTGGTGGTCCCAGTGGTTACAGTGAACTCTAGCCCGCGCTCCCGGGCTAGAGTTCACTCTCGCAAGATTTGGAGCGTTGCCGTGGTAACCGCGGCAACGCTTCAAATCTCACAAGAGGAGGACCCGGAGGAGCTGTAGACTGAGCTCCGGGTCCTCTCTCTCACTCCTTCCCTCCGCCGCCGGCTGTCAGCACAGTGCCTGCGGACCTGGGAGGGAGATCTGTGATCTCCCTTCCGGTCCGCAGGCACATTGCAGGGTTAGCACCTGCATGTGCTGGCAGGGGAGGGAGACCGGCGGAATTCTCGGGGGGGGCAATTGCCCCGTTGCCCCCCCCCTGGATCCGCCACTGCTGCAGCTGCCACGATGCCACTTGCCACCAGTTTGGCCATATTTCAGAGCTGCAACATCACTGGAGTGCCCAAAAGCACAAGGTGTGCAATACTCAGAGACATGGCCAAGGTAAGAAAGGCTGAAAGACGACCACCACTGAACAAGACACACAAGCTGAAACGTCAAGACTGGGCCAAGAAATATCTCAAGACCGATTTTTCTAAGGTTTTATGGACTGATGAAATGAGAGTGAGTCTTGATGGGCCAGATGGATGGGCCCGTGGCTGGATTGGTAAAGGGCAGAGAGCTCCAGTCCGACTCAGACGCCAGCAAGGTGGAGGTGGAGTACTGGTTTGGGCTGGTATCATCAAAGATGAGCTTGTGGGGCCTTTTCGGGTTGAGGATGGAGTCAAGCTCAACTCCCAGTCCTACTGCCAGTTCCTGGAAGACACCTTCTTCAAGCAGTGGTACAGGAAGAAGTCTGCATCCTTCAAGAAAAACATGATTTTCATGCAGGACAATGCTCCATCACACGCCTCCAAGTACTCCACAGTGTGGCTGGCGAGAAAGGGTATAAAAGAAGAAAATCTAATGACATGGCCTCCTTGTTCACCTGACCTGAACCCCATTGAGAACCTGTGGTCCATCATCAAATGTGAGATTTACAAGGAGGGAAAACAGTACACCTCTCTGAACAGTGTCTGGGAGGCTGTGGTTGCTGCTGCATGCAATGTTGATGGTGAACAGATCAAAACACTGACAGAATCCATGGATGGTAGGCTTTTGAGTGTCCTTGCAAAGAAAGGTGGCTATATTGGTCACCGATTTGTTTTTGTTTTGTTTTTGAATGTCAGAAATGTATATTTGTGAATGTTGAGCTGTTATATTGGTTTCACTGGTAATAATAAATAATTGAAATGGGTATATATTTGTTTTTTGTTAAGTTGCCTAATAATTATGCACAGTAATAGTCACCTGCACACACAGATATCCCCCTAACATAGCTATAACTAAAAACAAACCAAAAACTACTTCCAAAAATATTCAGCTTTGATATTAATGAGTTTTTTGGGTTCATTGAGAACATGGTTGTTGTTCAATAATAAAATTAATCCTCAAAAATACAACTTGCCTAATAATTCTGCACTCCCTGTATATCAAATTACAGATCACTGTAGTATCTTGTATTAATTGTCAAGGGCAGTTAGTCACAGTCAGAAAAATAGGCAAGCTTGGCTATTTGAAGGGAGCAAATAGTCCCACACAGACTCTTAGTCCTAGAACCCCCTCTGCAGAAAAGGATTACATTTTTAAAAGTATGCCAATATTACTTTCCCAAAATGGAAGGGATTTGTTTATTTCCCCTCCAGTATTATGAAATGCAAAATTGACTTATATAAAATGGTTACAGCCCAAGATCAGTTCAATTCATACGTTACCACCAATATGTGTTATATACAGTGGCGTACCTACCACAGTCGCAGGGGCCACCACTGCGAGTAGGCCGGTCACTTTAGAGGGCCCCTGTGACCCTGCACTGACCCCTGCAACCATGGGCTGCCGGCATACCATCTGGGGAGAGTTGTCCTGTGCGTCTCCCCTCCTGCCTGTGTGTAGCGTAGCCGAGCGGTCTGACAGGAAGTTCTCATGGGGCCCATGGCAATTTTTGAATCAAGGTCCCGTAGTTTGTAGTTACACTTCTGGTTATGCACAGAAGACTGTGCCTAGTGAAATTCCAA
Source organism: Pelobates cultripes (assembly GCA_933207985.1). Lineage (NCBI taxonomy): Eukaryota > Metazoa > Chordata > Amphibia > Anura > Pelobatidae > Pelobates > Pelobates cultripes. The sequence goes on along the minus strand of OW240914.1, from coordinate 122,310,214 downwards.
GATGGTTGCTGGAGTAAAGGCTGATTTATGCTAAAGTTTTGGTATTCTAATGATCTCTGCACCTCTGATCAGGGGCGTATTAGCCGCGAGGCTAACAAGGCATTTGCCTTGGGCGGCATTTTTCAGGGGGCGGCAAAAAACGCCGCCCCCCAAATGCCCAGGGCAAATGTCTTGTTAGCCTCGCGGCTAACTGACATTCTGGGCGCTGGGCGGCAGTGGCTGCAGGGCGGGCGGCCGGCGAGGGAGCTCTTCCCCTGAGCGCTCTGCTCAGCTCCCTCGCGCGCCGCCAGCAGAGTGAGGCTGGGAGCCGGAAGATGACGTCATATTCCGGCTCCCAGCCTCACTCTGCTGGCGGCGCGTGAGGGAGCTGAGCAGAGCAGAGCGCTCAGGGGAAGAGCTCCCTCGGCGGCCGCCCGCCCAGCGCTGCAGCCACTGGACCCCAGGGAGAGGAAGAACCCCCCCCAGCATTACCAAAGGTAAGGAGGCTGGGGGGGGTTAAATAAAAAAACAAAAAAAAAACACTAGTGTGTGTGTGGAAGTCTGTTAGTGTGTATGTTAGTGTGTGTATGTATGTTAGTGTGTGTGTGTGTGGATGTCTGTTAGTGTGTGTATGTTAGTGTGTCTGTTAGTGTGTCTGTTAGTGTGTGTATGTTAGTGTGTGTGTGTATATGTTAGTGTTTGTGTGTGTTAGTGTGTGTGTGTGTGGATGTGTGTTAGTGTGTGTCTGTTAGTGTGTCTATTAGTGTGTCTGTTAGTGTGTGTATGTTAGTGTGTGTGTGTGTATGTTAGTGTTTGTGTCTGTTAGTGTGTATGTTAGTGTTAGTGTGTGTATGTTAGTGTGTGTATGTTAGTGTTAGTGTGTGTGTCTGTTAGTGTTAGTGTGTATGTTAATGTTAGTGTATGTATGTTAGTGTTAGTGTGTGTGTGTGTGTGTCTGTTAGTGTGGATGTCTGTTAGTGTGGATGTCTGTTAGTGTGTGTGTTTGCCTGTTAGTGTGTGTGTGTGTGTTTGCCTGTGAGTGTGTGTGTGTGTCTGTTAGTGAGTGTGTGAGTGTGTGTCTGTTAGTGACTGTGTGTTTCTGTTAGCTAGTGAATGCGTATCTGTCAGTGAATGTGTGTGTGTGTATTTAGAAGGCGGAGCAGGGGGGAAGATTGGGTGGCGGTTGCGCGGGTGGGGGTGGCGCGGGGGGGTGCCTGAGTTTTGTCCTGCCTAGGGCAGCACAAAACCAGGATACACCACTGCCTCTGATGGTATAAATATCTGCTCATTTTGTTTGCAGAGCTGACCTGAGAGAGGTCCATACTGCCTAAATCTAGATCCTTTTAGCCACCTTCTCCTTATCTAAGTGCATGTCCAAAAAGTGTAGTTTGACATTATTTACCCATATCGAATGGGTAGATGTTTTTACATATTACCCTAATATTTGTTTATGTATTGTTGCTACCTGTCCAGCAGATGACTCTCTGACCCCAGGAATTCCTAATCTAGAGCTTTAAGTGTCATGGTATGTTGTAAAACCTTTAGGGGAATCGATTGACCTATGTTTAACCCAATATACTTTGATCAGTTTATACCTATCCATTCACTTTAGCGTGTTTGTAATTTTTTGATAATATATAGACCCTCATAGTTGCAAAGGCTATTGTTAATGTAATGCATTTTAATATTTATTATTTAAACTTTATCCTAGTAATGGTAGGCAACATACTTATTTATATAATTGCATATAAATATATCTAAGTATTATGTAGGTATATTTAGAATATATTTATATTGTTTAACATGATTATTTCTCCTTCAAGAGTGGTAAAAACAATGATCATTCATATAATAATTTCATCAATATACATTAAAGAATTAACCATTTTTAGCTTATGAATATCCTTCCTTCATTATCATCTTGACATATTACAGATTACTATTTTCTTCATTCATATTAATCAAATATATTTTGAGTATTTTATAGAATTTGTATGAAACATATCAAACATTATATCCTCAGTGACATTTACTAATATCTAGACACATGATTATATTTAGTTATGTCAAATGTTCAGAATTTATCAACACATATCCTAACAGTGCCTTCGTATCCATCCATGAAATTGCTTTGCAATTTTTTTTTTTTTTTTTAAATTCACATTTTTTCTTTTTTTCCCCATAAATGAAAACAAAGCATAATTTTAAAATGTTTTTTTTTTTTATCTTAACTGTCTCAGCCTCTATTGTGCTATCCACTGTATTCAAATGTTCCCTTTCAATCTTAAGTAAGTTACTTCCATTAACATAACTGAACATTCTAAAATAAAATTCCATTTCCTTCATTAAATTGCTCTTCAGAATTTATCTTGGGAGGAAAATGAAAATTGGGTCTAAGACTTCTTGGAACTAATATTTGATCAGTATAATGCTGTAAACAATAAAATCTCACACGAAATCCTAAGTTTCTGTTGATCTAAAATAAACCATCAATATCATTACCATTGTTTAATGGAAGGAAGAGGATTTATAGAAAACTCATTTGTCACCTCCTCCGAAGCAAAATAAAGATTCACCACTGAAAAAAAAGTTGGTTATCCTTGCACTGTTCAAAGAAGTAAATAAACATAAAAGATAAAATAAGTTTCTAGTGCTTAAAAAGTCCAAATGTGAAAGGCAGCTGTTACCCCCAAATCAGAGTCTCTCTTGTCTGGTCGTTGATGTGAAGTAGAGGAGATGAAAAATAGGAAGAAGTGCCTTGGAGGGGTCTTCAAACTCCAAGTGGCATGTAGTGGAAAAAGAGAGGAGAAATATATGGTGCAGTATGTCAAATTTCCAAAATAAAAACAGAAATTTTTACAGTGTAGGGAGCTATCTCTTAGCTCTAGATGTAATAAGTGGGCAGTACGATCGCCGCCTATGGATATAATGTTGAAATCTTGGTCCGACCGAATCAGGTATGCATATGTAACATAAACACAAGAGCGAAAAAATAGTACAATATGGCAGGAAACCAAAATGTAATAAATAGTATAAAAATGCACACTCACATTTGTTAGAGCCCTCTATGCTCCTTGCATATGGCCAGGAGTGGAATAATCCCCACTCTTGGGATATCGGTGCAGACTTGTTTCTTTCTATGGGTGGGTAAACAAAACAAAAAAAGTTTAATAGGTACTCGAACTTAGCTGTGTAACCATATAGAAAGTGAGCTACAAATAGAACACCTCTACAATCAAGGAGATGGGGATTGAACCCATAGAACAAAACACAATAGCAATTCAAATGTAACTTTTATTAACTCAATTTAAAAAAATGCCTGGTTCAGAATTAATTGCAAACACTGATTTGGCAGTTGCCCTGTGATTGTTGAAAGTGACACGTTAAAGTAATTTTACTATTGAACTGGTGATATAACAATGCAAAATAATTTGTGAAGAAATGACCATAGACATGGTTTCAGGAAAAAGAGTTATGTTAGTGGGAGAAGCATTATATCATTGGACCCAAGGAGCATCTAGAGCCTGCGCTGCAGAGTGCACTAGGGAAATACTCAATAAGACATACATATTTTGTCATATGTCATAAAGAGTTATTGCTGAGAAGCATTAGAATTTGTATTCACTCTAGCTGTCTGAGGTATTTTAATTACTAGAGTCACACTATGCTGTGGAGAGTGCTTACATCTAGCTTCACACAAAATAGAGCACTCACATGTAGAACCACACAATGCAATGTGCTCACATTTAGTTTCATACAATGCAGAGTGCTCTCACATGGTTTCACACAACACATAGCTTGCAGAATGTTGAGAAGACTTAGCCTTACAAAATGAGTATCCCGAGCTGTCAGTTTTACACCTGCAAGTCTAGCTTCTCCTTAACCAAGTGAAGAAAGGTGGTTCTACCCAAATTGTGGAATAAATCTGTCTGATGCTTGATACAATACAGGAAAGATTTCACGTAGGAGATATAAGCACACCTTTCTTAAAGGAATACTATAGCACTAAGAATACAAATCTCTATTCCAAAGGCTATAGTGCTTCAGGAACTCGTCTATTTCAGGTCCCAATCCCCCAGTCGCTTAAAAGTTTTACTAAAAATGATTTTCTTGCTTTTTCCAGTGTTGAGGCTCCCTTGGCACTGCTCAACTCTTCTGCTTCAGTGATGTCACATCTGCTGATAGCTCAATCCATTCCTTTCCATAGAGCAGCATTGGGAACCTAATGCACATGTGCAACAAGTACCGAGAGCACAGGCGCAAAACAACTAGATCACCTCATTGAGTGGCATTAGGCCATTCCCCATAGGAAAGTGTTGCATCAATACTTTCCTATGGGGTTTTGCAAGATGTCGGACGTTCTCATGCAAAGTGTGAGGACCTCCAGTGCAGTTTCATGAAGTTAAACTCTATGAAACAGTAGGAAGAGCCACCATGGGCACTCTTAACACTGCAATATAAATATTGCATTTTCTCTAAAACTGTAATGTTTTGCCTTGCAGGGTTAAGGGACAGGGACACTGCACTCAGACACACAGGTCACATAATCTGTGTCACACTTTCCCTCTCTGTAAGTGTCACTTTCTACCTCTCTTTACTACTCTCTCTGTCACTTCCCTCGTTGGTCACTCACTCATTTACATATTATAAATTGCATCCTCTTTCCTTCTATTATATAAACCCCATAAAATGTTGTCACTGGTTTTGGACAAAAATGTTGTCACTGGTTTTTGACATACATTTTGGACAAAAAAAAAATAGGGTATATGCTAACCAAACAGTACTTTCAAAAGTAATGCTGAATGAATGTTTGCATCATAATACAAATATAGAGATTTAAATGATACAGCGAGATCTAGCCAGTAGATATGGAGTGACAGACAGTAAGAAGATCTGATGTAGATGATAGATTTCTTGCCTACTGTCCCTGTGAAGGGCATTCACTCACTCTCTCCCCCATTCCTTGCTCAGTACAGGTGCTGCCAGATGCCTCATTGCATTAGATATGGGGATTTAATGAGTTTTGTAATCCAGAGCCAGTCAGATGAGCACATATCATTCCTCACACACCTGAAGGACAAGCAATGTCACCCCCACATCATGAACAATCCCACACTTCCTCTAGCAAATTATCTCCAATACCTACTTGGCAAATGTGTTCTCTCCTGAAATGGAAACACGCCATTTCAAGCTAAAAGAAATACCATTTATTTATGGTCAGTATGACTGGAGAATATTGTTTCTTGACATCTAGTTGTCATTGAACTATAACTCACATTACTCTTTAGAAGTCTGAATTCTTCACCAGTTAAAAGTGGTGCATGGCTTTTTCAGTTAAATCAGAAATAATGTTGCCATTAAGTTATTGTTTGTGTTTAATTCCCATCACTAAGAGCCTGTGTGATCTAAGGATAACGAATATACAGTATCTCACAAAAGTGAGTACACCCTTCACATTTTTGTAAATATTTTATTATATCTTTTTATGTGACAGCACTGAAGAAATTATACTCTGATACAATGTAAAGTAATAAGTGTACAGCCTGTATAACATTGTAAATTTGCTGTCCCCTCAAAATAACTCAACACACAGCCATTAATGTCTAAACCGTTCACAACAAAAGTGAGTACACCCCTAAGTGGAAATGTCCAAATTGGGCCCAAAGTGTCAATATTTTGTATGGCTAACACTATTTTCCAGCACTATCTTAACCCTTACGGGCATGGCGTTCACCAGAGTTTCACAGGTTGCCACTGGAGTCCTCTTCCACTCCTCCATGACGACATCACAGAGCTGGTGGATGTTAGAATCCTTGCGCTCCCCCAACTTCCGTTTGAGGATGCCCCACAGATGCTCAATAGTGTTTAGGTCTGGAGATATGCTTGGCTAGTCCATCACATTTACCTTCAACTTCTTTAGAAAGGCAGTGGTCGTCTTGGAGGTGTGTTTGGGGTCATTATTATGTTAGAATACTGCCCTGCAGCCCAGTCTCCAAAGGGAGTAGATAATGCTCTGCTTAAGTATGTCACAGTACATGTTGGCATCCCAGTGCCAGCAGCACTCATGCAGGCCCAGACCATGACACCCCCACCACCATGCTTGACTGTAGGCAAGACACACTTGTCTTTGTACTCCTCACCTTGTTGCCACCACACATGCATGATGCCATCTGAACTAAATGAGTTTATCTTAGTCTAATCGGACCACAAGACATGGCTCCAGTAATCCATGTCCTTAGTCTGCTTGTCTTCAGCAAACTGTTTGCGGGCTTTCTTGTGCATCATCTTTAGAAAATATTTCCTTCTGGGATGACAGCCATGCAGACCAATTTGATGCAGTGTGCGGCATATGGTCTGAGCATTTCAACCTTCAACCTCTGCAGCATAGCTGGCAGCATTCATACATCTATTTCCCAAAGACAACCTCTGGATATGACGTTGAGCACATGCATTCAGCTTCTTTGGTCGACCATGGCGAGGCCAGTTCAGAGTGGAACCTGTCCTATGAAACCGCTGTATGGTCTTGCACACCGTGCTGCAGCTCAGTTTCAGAGTCTTGGCAATTTTCTTATAGTCTAGGCCATCTTTATGTAGAGCAGCAATTCTTTTTTTCAGATCCTCAGAGAGTTCTTTGCCATGAGGCATCATGTTGAACTTCCAGTGACCAGTATGAGAGAGTGATAACACCAAATTTAACACACCTGCTCCCCATTCACACCTTAGACCTTTCAAATACACTAACGAGTCACATAACACCGGGGAGGGAAAAATACTAATTTGGCCTAATTTGGACATTTCCACTTAGCTGTACTCACTTTTGTTGCCAACAGTTTAGACATTAATGGCTGTGTGTTGAGTTAATTTGAGGGGACAGCACATTTACACTGTTATAAGGCTGCACACCCGAGGCTGGCCCTGGTGTCACCCGGCAGGCAGGCTGGCAGGCACGCAAGGGAGCGTCATCTTCCGGCTCCGGTATCAGTACACGGCGCGCGAGGGAGCTGAACAGGAAGCACTCAGGGGAGAGTGCTCCCTCGTGCGCCCGCCAGCCTGCCCGCCGGGTGACACCACTGGACCCCATTCAAACTGCCCATAGGAAAGCATTACTCTGTGATTTTCACAGTGAGAATCGCAGAAGCTCCTCTAGTGGCTGTCAATGAGACAGCCACTAGAGGCTGGATTAACCCTCAGTGAAACATAGCAGTTTCTCTGAAATTGCTATGTTTTCAGCTGCAGTGTTAAAACTAGAGGGACATGGCACCCAAACCACTTCATTGAGCTGATGTGATCTGGGTGTCTGTAGTGGTCCTTTAAGTGTATGTGTATCTGCATGCACTGACGTACATACCGCGGTCGCAGGGGTCGCAGCCCTGTGACTCCTGCGACCAGGTGTTGCGGCCCCAGTCCGCGCAGAGTAAGTGGGCGGGGTGGGGTGGGGTGGGGTGGGGTGGGGCACAGATCAGTTTTCGCACCGGGACCCCATGGGTTGTGTGTACGCCACTGAATGTGAGATACTGTACGTGGCAGTCCAGCAACAGCTGGACAACTGCTGGTGACTGCTGCTTTAGAAAGACAATGGGGAAGATTTATCAAAGTGTCACTGACACTTTTACATCTAATTTTGGGCAAATTTTCACCTCAATGTATTAAATCTGTCAGTTTTTTGTTTTTTTTTATCTGTTGCACCCTAACTGTCCAGTATGAAATTATGCATTTTTTTCAGTGATGCAATGTCACGACACTCCTTAGCTGATTTGCCCTCATGCAGTACCCACACTCACCACTATCACTGTTTGGCACTGTTCCTAATTTCTTTTCATTAGCACTTCACCTGGTCCTTGTTTAGCACCTATATAGTCTGGTTTCTCCCCGCACTCCTTGTCAGATCATTGTCTCTTGTCTCCTGTTTCTTGATCCTCTGTTCGTGTGTCTTCTTGGTCTTGTGTTTCCGTGTCCTCCGGGTCCTGCGTTCCTGTGCCTCCCGATCCTATGTGTTCAGATTCAGTGTTCCTGCCTCTGCCTTATTACCAGTGATCCTGACCCTGCAGCCTTGTTCGTTTGTCCTGCTTCGGGCTTTGCTTCCTGGTGCCATATATTTGTTTTGTGGCTCTGGATCTGTGTACCACCTATTTCTGTGGTGGCTGCACAATCCTGCCCAAATACATTCTTTATACCAAAGGAATGTTTAAGTATACGCTGCCTGCCCAATTTGTGGTTATCCTGACTTATTGTAAATATTATTCTTTGGCTTTGTATATATTTATTACACATTGTTTTGTTTTATTTTGTCCTTTGGTTCCCTTTAATATATATTTCTTGATTTATTCTATTCATGGTGTCCTTGCCTCTATTCTTTGCTAAATTGGTCCCCACCATTAAAGGGACAGTGCTGTTCCAGGGCAGCACCCCTTCATGTCATGACATGCAATTGATGTATCGATCTTTCGCCACTTCTTCGGGTATAATCTTCGGGTATAATGAGTGTTCTGTTTCTTTATTATTCTGTCACTCTAAATTTAGGGGACTTCTGAAATTGAATTTTGTTATGAAAACTGGCAGAATTTATTGAATTTATTTATATTAAGAAAACTGCCACTTTTTAGATTACATGTAGAACACATTAATAAATATAAGCAAAATAATGACAGAATCTAACCCTTACTTTTTAGAACACTTTGATAAATATTCTGCATAAATGGGAGCTGTGATGAAATGCCACCAGGCATGTGGGTCTGCCACCTCAGAGAGGGATCTGTTGCCCGGGGCTATGCCTCCTAAGGAGGCAGTATATGCCCTATTCCCACAAGAAAGTACGATCATGGATGAGTACATCAAAGAATCGTTAAGAAAGGCCATATATGTAAATGCTCTGGCCATGTTTCAGGATTTTATTAACAATGTACTCAAGGACTATATCTATTTATTTGTTACCTGGATGATACCCTTATTTATTCCCCAGACCTCCAGACTCATCATGAACATGTTAAACAAGTATTACTAACATTGCTTGATAATGGACTTTATTGTAAACTTGAGAATTGCATATTTGATCAGCATGAGGTTCAGTTTTTGGGGTATAATATTTCTGCCTATGGTTTCCAAATGGATCCTCGCAAACTAGAGGCTGTTCTTCACTGGCCGTTACCCAATGGGTTAAAAGCCATCCAAAGGTTTATCGGTTTCTCTAACTATTACAGGAGATTCATCAAAGGTTTCTCTTCAGTAATAGCCCTCATCACCAATATGACACGCAAGGGGGCTAATAGTACTATTTGGCCTAAAGAAGCTTTTGAGTTTCTTAAACAAATGTTCACATCTGCTGACATATTAAGACATCCTGACACTAGTAAATCTTTCCTACTTGAGGTTGATACCTCCGAGACAGGGGTTGGGGCTGTTCATTCTCAGAGAGAGAGTCAGGATGCCCCTTTGCATCCTTGTGGTTACTTCTCCAGAAAGTTGTCTCCTGCCGAGCGTAACTATGGCATTGGTAATAGAGAACTGTTAGCACTCATACTAGCGCTTAAGGAATGGCAACATCTTTTGGAGAGTTTCCAGGATCCCATTTTGATTATTACTGATCACAAGAACCTGGCATATATTGGGGATGCCAAACGACTGTCTTCTAGACAAGCTAGATGGTCATTATTTTTGTCTCGCTTTAACTTCATTATCACCTACAGACCCGGTTCTAAGAACGTTAAAGCTGACACTAGGCAATTTGACATTGAATCGGATCTAAAACAAGAGACATCCCCTATTATTTCTCCTGAGTGTATTATTGCATCCACTGTCCTTTCTTTATCATCCCCTTTGCTCCGTGCTATCATGGCGGCTCAGCCCCAGGCACCTTGCAACAAACCACAAGATATATTCCATTGCCTGACAAGAAAGAGGTGCTGAAGGTATTCCATGACAATGTGACCGCTGGGCATCCGGGTATTAATAAAACCGTATCCGCCATTAACAAGTCATTTTGGTGGGAGTCACTCAGGAGGGATATTAAAGATTATGTAGAAGCCTGCTCTGGCTGTGCAGTTTCGAAGGTTCCGCATAAACTTCCGTGTGGATTGTTACAGCCACTTCCTATACCCAGTATCCCATGCTCTCATTTATCGATGGATTTCATTGTTGAACTGCCTAGTTCCAATGGATATACTACCATCCTCATGGTAGTTGACCGTTTTTCCAAAATGGCACACTTTACTCCACTTAAAAAATTGCCATCATCTCAGGACCTGGTAACCATATTTATACGCAATATTGTCAGGCTACATGGTATTCCTCAAAATATTGTGTATGACAGGGGTTCCCAATTTGTGTCACGGTTCTGGAGGGCATTCAATAAACAGTTGGGCATTGAATTGTAATTTTCCTCTGCTTACCATCCCCAAATTAATGGTACGGCTGAAAGAGCTAACCAATCACTTGAGCTGCATTTACGTTGCTTTGTAAATAGTACACAGTCTAATTGGGCTGAATTATTGCCCTGGGCCGAATTTGCAAGGAATAATGCTACCCATGACTCATCTGGGCATAGTCCGTTTTTTGTCAATTCGGATCGTCATCCTGCTGTTCTCTCTGCTGTGTTTTCTGATACAGCTATCCCTACTCTGGATGATCACCTTACCTATATTCGTGATACGTGGACTAAGTTTCACTCCGCTCTTGAATCTGCAGCTGCTCGCTTTAAGTTTCACGCGGATAAATGGCAGAGTGCCAATCCAGTTTACCAGGTGGGTGATCAGGTTTAGTTATCCTCACGCAACATCGGGTTGAAGGTTCCCAGCATGAAGTTTGCTCTGAGGTTCCGTGGTCCTTTTCGTGTAGTTAGGAGAGTGAACCCTGTTTCTTATTCTCTGGTCCTTCCAGCGTCCTTACGTATACCTAATACTTTTCATGTGTCTTTGCTCAAACCGCTTGTTTGCAATTGGTACACTAGTCCCATTGTTCCCCCTCCTCCTTTGGTTGTTTCTGGACAGGAGGACAAAATCTCCTCCATCATTGATTCCAGGCTTTCTCGTGGTTCCTTACAGTATTTAGTTGATTGGACGGGGTATGGGTCTGCTGACCATTCTTGGGTTTCGGCTTCTGATATCCATGCTGGCCGTAAAAATTAGTTCTTTTTACGCCAAGTTTCCTCTCAAACCTGGTCCTGCCCACCTGGTGGGCGGTCTTCAGGTGGGGGGTAATGTCACGTATTCATCTGCACATAAATATGTGGTTAATGGCATTTACTGTCCTGAGAGGAAAAGTTGTGCCGAGCAACATTACCGTTCTGACAGGAAAAGTTGTGCTGAGCAGCAATAATGCTCACGGAAACCTGGTAATTACTTTTGGGGTCAAAGGCTGGTCATGGCCAATCAATTCCACAGGAGGGTTTTGTGCTGAGCAGCAATCAGGCACATGTAAACCTGGTAATTGCCTTTGGGGTCAAATGCCAGTTACAGCCAATCAGATCCACAGGAGGGGTATTTAAACTTTCTCATTGTCCTGTTGTGGTTTCATGCATATGGTTATCCGAGAGTGCTTTCCTAAACTTGATGTTCTGGTATTTGACTTTGGCTTTGCTTTCACTTCCCTGATATCTGTTATCCTTGACCTTTGGCTTTCCCTCATCCTTGTGTCTGATTCTGTGTCCCTGACTTCGGCTAGTATTTTGACTATTCTTGGAGACGTTAAGTCCGGCCATTCTAAGGTCCGGTTATATGTTATCCTTAGTCCTCGGTGTGACACAGTACTGCGTGCTGGATCAACTTGTAATCCTGATAGTTTATAACCCTCCACAAACACTAGACAACACATAGTGTAAGGTACAAGAACACAGCTTATTGTTACCAAACTGCAGTGTATATAGGGACAACAGCAACAGGGGTAAACTAGAACAGTGCTAACATTATTTGATCCCCAGATACCAGGGTGCCATAATAATAAAACATAGTAAATCTGTGTTTTGATATAAGGTATATACGCAAACCATACTTTGATAGGTCTCGTTCCACCAAGCAAAGTGTCCAAAATTCGCCTGGATCAGATGTGTTTATCCCAGGAAATTGTCAAATTAAGTTTAACAGGGATGAGGCTATATCCCGATCCTGCATGGAGTTCCAGGCTGCTGCAGCTAAGTGTCGTTCACTGAAATTGTCTGTTTCCTTCTTTGAAAAGAGTGCCTCCCACGGCTCTTATGTAGCAATTGTCAGCTTTTCCCTCCTCTACCTGCCCTCTAAAAAGTATTCTCCAAGGTGTTATATTGTGCCAGTAGGAATGGCTATTAGATTCACCGGCCAGCCGCACTGGACCAGGCTGACTTAGAGTTCCATGTAATTGGCGTCTGGTCATGCTGGGAGTGTTGCAGTTGTCCCGGGCTTCTGGGACAGTTTTACAACCTGCGATTGCCCAGATGTACAGTGGACATTAGATATGTCCCCGGTAAGTGCCAGCAACTTCTTACTTCAGCCCCTTGCACTTTATCTGCCAGGAGCTCATGTCAGTGCTGAACTCTCAAATGCGCAAGTTCACAGCATTAATGTCTAGTTGAGGGTCCTGCAAGACCACAGAAGCTTCCACAAAGAACCATATAATGCCTTATTTGAAAAACATATTGCAGAATTCTGACTGAAATATCCAATCTTTGGGGACATGGTTTGGCTGCCAACAAAGATGGCTGCATACAGCTTCCCTCCCTGAAAGCTCAACGACCTAGTAATGGGGAAGTCATCCCACTCCTCTGGGTCAGGGAAGACCTCTGCCTCCAAACAGGGGCCACTTACCTCGTCCCTATGGGAACAGCTGATGACACCTAAAGATCTGGTCGAAACAGGCCCAAGCAAGTCCCCTCCATTGGAGACCTCATGTTTCTCCTCAACAAGGTCAGAGACTGGTTCTGACCCACTGAACAGAGCTGCAAGATTGGCTGTCCCTGTTACAGGCTTCCCCCACCAAGTGGCTGTGGCCATCTATGCGGGCCAACTTTCAGACCCTATGCACAGAGCTGCATGATATGGTCAACCGAGAAGGCTGCGTATATGGGAAATGTGACACCATAAGGTCAGCTCAGACATTGACCACAGCCAGAATGCTGACAATAGCACAATAAATGCATATCATGGCCCTACACATAGAAGATCTGGACAACCGCGGATGCCAAAACAACATAAAGCTCTGTGACCTACCGGAGATCAAAGATTCCCTGATTCAGTTCTGCACACACCTGCAGAGTATTTTCAACGAGCTGCTGGGCAGTGAAACCCAAGGTCCAATCGAACTTGTGAGGGCACATTGTGCTGTACAACCGAAAGGCCCACATGAGGTCTGCTGCCTGAGAAACTATGAGACTGAAGACGACATACTCTGCAAACTGCCTGCATGCTAGCCTCCAGAAAGGTGATGACACTAAGGGCAAAGGCAGACACAGACTCCAGAACCAGGTTGCTAATGCTGACTATAAATCACAACTGACTCTACAGGCTGTACAAAATATGCATTTCTTACACAGTAAGCCTGAGAAGTGGGACTATAGAAAGCAGCAAAGATCCATAGCAGTCACAAGGGCAACCTCAATGTTGGCCAATGTTTAAATATTGTTATTGTTTGAGTATTCTTTATTGTTTGGATGGCACACAATGGCAGGACCTCACTAGTCTTGAATACAACATTAACCCAACTGAATCAGATGTTCCATAAAAGTGTTTTACCAACATAGCAACTGCTCTTTGCTCTATTTTAAAAACACTATGCAACTGTAATTTGCAGCATACATTGTATCATTTTATTTGAGCCTGGTTTATTACAACTCCTAGTGTATACTGGCAAACACTCTTAATAAAACGTTATTTACAACAACAAAAAATCCATGCTTTCACTATACTTGAGTATTTTTCTAAATCAGCACTTTTTTTCCTCAACTTTGCGATCAGATTTCAATGCACTTCAGTTCAGTGTTTAGTAAATAAACCCCAGTGGTATGTGTCAAGGTTACTGTCCATGTAGTTTGTCTAAAGAGAGAGAGGGTGCTTTCTTGTTTTTCATCAAAACTTCCACAGCTGCTGTAACTACAGAAAACCATTTCTCTCCCTTCATTTTGGCTTCCATTAAGTGACAGCTATGACAGGAACAAAATACCAAAATGGTCCTTAATTGTAGCCTTCTGATGCACTGAATGGAGCATGTGTTGGATCTCGCTGCTGACAGGGCCATGGTATGAGATTAATTTACCTGGATTTAAAAGTTTTATAATCTAGATCCTAGATACAAATAAAAGTCAAGTCACACAGAAGCTGGATGCTGTGGATGATTCTGGTTGGAAATAAAAATTGTGGACATTGTAAGATACTGATGGGAAGAACATAAATTCGGATTGATGAAATTGGTGCTTTTACTTGCAATCTATATCTTTACAGATTGCACCTAAGTATGTATTGTCACCCTATGTGTACTGTAAGGGTTTCTTTATTGCACTATATAGACCAGGGGTGCCCAAAAGGTAGAACTACAACTCCCATGATGCATTGCATGCCTTAAGAATTCCTTTAGAACAGGGGTGGGGAACCTTTGGCCCTCCAGATGTTGTGAATTACATCCCCCTTGATGCTTTGCCAGCACTAGAGCTGTAGGAGCATTATGTGAAAAATAGTCCAAAACATCTGGAGGGCCAAAAGTTCCCCATCCCTGCTTTAGAATGACAACGTATCATAGAAGCTGTAGTTTTAAAACATCTGGGTATCTACCTTTTAGGTACCCCTGATATAGATTTTCCATTATACAGATGTGTATGAAAGGTCAATGTAATAGTGATCAAAATCATTCTAAAAGGTGCACGACATAATACATTGGCAAATTTGGCATTTTAGTGCCACTCATCTTACCATTTGCACCAGACTAGAGTGCTGTTTTTACAAGACAGACTTATAATTTTGTCTTACAGGACTTCATTCTTTATTTTGTCTTAAAGAGCGTATTCTGTCCCTCTGCATCTCAGCAGAGGAACTACAAATTAAGCATCCAGCAATGTTGATATAAATTTTGCTATTCAAATTTCAGTTTCACTACAATGTGGAGTTTAGTGAATAACCCAATCTGCACGGGATTACCAGGAGTCCTTGCCGCAGGACATTTGTTTGGGCACGATTGGGTTATGTATAAAAAGTGTTGTTATTGGTTCCTATATTTGACCAAAATATTTACTTCCAAAGTCATGCATGTATTCATTAAGGGTATATCTACTAAACAGCAATTTCAACTTTTTTTTTTTTTTGCCAATTTGAGCAGTGGAGTATTCCTTTATGGAATTTAAACAATCCTTCAAATTGCAAACACATCTTTTTTTTTCTTTTAGTAATAGCACTAATTTGTCTTATTTTCTAATGTAATGTAATCAATTGTAGAATCATCAGGGAAAAAAAGATATAGAATCTAAAAAAAGGAAAAAAAATTGTCAGAAAGATGGATTATTTTGCTTCATTGGAGGAAATTCAGAGAAGCCATCAATGTAAAAAGGAGAGAGTAACAGTTTATACTTAGAAAATGACTGAAACGTGAAAGTGAGTGCAACATTCTTATATGTAAACCCCAACATTATTTGAAAAATGTATTTAAAACCCAATTTCTGACACATGGATATCTGTACTTCTGTACCCACCAGAAGCTTTAGACGTATATAAATGAGTGTATTCTTCTCGAAGGAAGAAATACAGACAGACAAACAGATACATACGTGTTGGTTTCCCCTTGTGGGACTCTACACATCACCTACTCCTATTACCTACATATTTTGGAGGGTTACCCCCTCATTGGAGCTCCCTATTAGGTGGTTACAGTGGTGCAGCTCATGAGCCCTTGACTCAGTGGCGGATCCAGGGGGGGCAACGGGGCAATTGCCCTCTGTGAAACTGGACGTCTCCCCTGCCAGCACATATAGGTGCTAACTCTGCAATGTGCCTGCGGACCGGAGGGGAGATCAGAAATCTCCCTCCCCGGTCCGCAAGCACTGTGCTGGCAGCCAGCAGGGAAGGGAGAGGGAGGAGAGAGAGGACCCAGGAGCTCAGGCTGCAGCTCCTCCGGGTCCTCCTCTAGCGAGATTTAAAGCGTTGGCGCGTTTACCACGGCAACTCTCCAAATCTCGCGACAGTGAACTCTAGCCCTGGAGCGTGGGCTAGAGTTCACTCTCCCCACTGGGCCACCAGGGAATCACCACTGGGACCACCAGGGATCGAAATATGTCCCCCCTACTCCTCAATAAAGGTAAGAAGGGAGGGGGGACATAGAATATTTATTTTAATTAAATAAAAAATAAATACATATATTATAAAAAAAAAAGCCCCCCCCTACCCTTATCACACACTCTATACACATACACCCCCATACACACACTGCCCCCATACACACACACTGCCCCCATACACACATACTGCCCCCATACACACATACTGCCCCCCATACACACACACTCTACACACACACATTGCCCCCATACACACACATTGCCCACACTCACACATACACTGCAATACTCACACACACACACTGCAACTGTTACACACACATACGGTCCCACACATTCACTGCATCCCTGACATACACTGCCACCCTCACTCACATACTACTACCTTCACACGCACAAACACTGCTCACACACTGTCGCCCTCACACACACACACACACACATACTGCACCCCTTACACATTGCACCACTCACACACACCACTGCTCCTATGCCCTACTACAGCCCCATTTCCCAGCAGACCTCAGGTAAGTTGTCAAACTGTTCTTAAACATTTGACTACTTACTCTGAGAGGGGGTCCCAGGACTATTGACACCATAACCACTACACTGAGCTGTAGTGGTTATTGTCTCTGGATTATTTCTTTAAATAATCTACAAGTGCCCCTCCCAATATCAGGCTCTGGATCCGCCACTGCCTTGACTTGTATCCGGACTCCTGTCTAGTGATGTCGTGAACCGTTCGCGAACTTGCCGCGAACGGATCGCCGCGGTTCCTGGCGAACTCCGGTCAGCTGACACATCCCTGCCAATCTCCGGCAGACCCTCCCTCCCAGACCCTCATACTTCCTGGACAGCATCCAAGTTGAAGGCAGCTTCAACATGGATGCTGTCCAGGAGGTGGGAGGATCTGGGAGGGAGCGTCTGCCGGAGATTGGCAGCGATGTGTCAGCTGACCGGAGTTTGGCGCGAACGGTTTTGTGGCGAACCGCGGCGAACCGTTCGCGGCAAGTTCGCGAACTGTTCGGACATCACTACTCCTGACCTGCACTCTGTTTACTTTATTTCTCCATTTTGTGATACATACACACATACATACACAGCAAAATTTTACAAATTTCCTGAAATACACAATTGTATGTGTGATTAGTTAACACCCCCAGAGTCTTCCAGAGCATTGAAGGGATTTTAAGCAGTCAATTTTGCTCTGGGAAAAGAAGGCAAAATAATGATTTATCAGTGAACGGCATGTTACTTCTAATTTTACAAAGAGAATTATTTTTGTAACATCGTTGGCAATTAGTGCTCAGTTGGATAATGGTAAACTTGTAACAATCACAGCAGTGCAGAGATTAACACCTATACTGTGTTTATAAATCCATTGGCTAATAGGCTTAACCTCTTATTGCCACAGGGGCCTGAACAGTGTTGGATACACTACAGTTCCCCATCTATTCCACTCCCCAGTAAACAGCAACCATATTCCTTAACAGCTGGTATGGGAAAGGTCATAACCACTGATTTAAGCTGCATGGATAAGGTCACTAAGCAGGTAATGTAACCTGCAAACAGTTAAAGCACAGATCACTAAATCCACAGCTTTTACCCAATGTGCAATGAACTGTTATTGGCAGCTAGCACCGTTATTTTAATAGGAGGTCATATTTGCATAAAAGAAGATGGAAAAGACAGTGAACCCTATAGTCTGATTCTACTGATGTGTCAGTTTGCTTTGCAAAAATAGCAAATATCAGTCTATTGATGAGTAGCTCAGCTTTCCAGACCTACCATGTTTTTCTTAACACTTATCACTACTTCATACTGACAATACATCAATAAATCAAAAGCTAGCAGCTACAGAAGGGTTTACATTATCCTGTGCTGATCCTTTTAAAAGTAATGAATATATTGCTAAGTTTGTTTCCGTCTTTCAAGAACACAGTTTTTTTCACAGCAATTAATTATGGGAAAATCATTCTTGTATCTTATTATTTAAAATAAAAGATTCTATGTATTATAATCTCTTTGTTTATATATTTGTAATGTATACATCCTTGGCCGAACTGGGAAAAAAAATTTGGCCCGGGCATTTAAAAGCAGAGCAGCCTAATAGTAGCTGTCTGTCCAGGGCATAACATGCGCAGAGTCCTGTTGAAGAGTATCAGGCCTAGAAACAATGCTGTGTGTTTTACACAGCACCAAGCAATTTTAATCACACAATTGCAGTGTGTTTGCTGGCGACTACGCATGTGCATAGAGGTGATTGTTTGTGGTGTAGCATGTGTAAAGCAGTCTGTTTGTGGTGTACTATGTGTCTTTTAGGACTGTAGTGTGTATGTGCTTCCAGCTGTTGTAGTTTGTGTGTATCTGCACAACGCTCTTCTCCTGACGATGACTTCTTGTAGAGAGGCCAAACTCTGTATCAGTATCTCTGTCTGGCCCAGCCTCCTACTCTGGTGTATGCCGCAGGCTGTGTGGAGGGGGTGAGGATATGAATCATGTCATATTCCTCCTC
>OW240914.1:122197962-122291401 GCA_933207985.1 Pelobates cultripes | reverse complement strand
ACTACATCGACTACACAAAGACACACTCTGCATCCACACACTGTATTCACTAAACACTACATCCACTACACACACTCTGCATTCACTACACACACTCTGCATTCACTATAAACACACACTTCATCCACTACACAAACACACACTCTGCATCTAATACACACCTCATGCATTACACAAATGTACAATCTGCATCCACTATACACACTGCATCCGTTAAACACACACCGCATCCACTTAAAACACGAACTCTGCATCCACTACACACATTCCACTATACACACACCAGAATCAGTACAGACACTGCATCCCTGTGGGCGGACTCGGGGGGGGCAGCACTTTGGGTGGACTCGGGTGCAGGCACCGGGGGGCCCAGACCTTGAGCTGTGTCAGGGGCCCCAAAATTTCTGATGGCAGCCCTGATCAAATTGGTTTCCTTTTGGGTAGACAATCATACAATAATACAAGGAGGGTGAGTGAGTCACTGGACTGGGCTCAGTCCAAGAAGGTTCCCCTTCTGACCCTGTCGGTGGATGCAGAAAAGGCCTTAGACAGGGTCGGATGAGGAAAAAGTGAAATATGATTGTACACACACACATATATATATATATATAAAATATAAAATAAAAAATATAAACAAGGTGCACTCACAGGTCTTCATTGAAAAAGACCCTTGTATGGGTCGAAACGTTGATCGTCATTAAATTGTGGCATTAATAATTTGCACGCTGGAATAAACGTATCACGTATTTAATGAAGACCTGTGAGTGCACCTTGTTTATATTTTTTATATGTATCAACGCCAGAGGTGGGCACCCAGGCAAGAATATTTTGACAGTTTACAAAGGGTGAGTGCCAAGTTCACATTTTTGTTTTATATATATATATATAAAATACAACTAAAAGAATCAATGAGCCAACCATGGTATGTGATAGAATCCAATAAAGAAGAGATAGATAATTTAGCATCTCTCCTATGGTGTGATATAGGCAAATCTAAATAGGCACTATCAAAGAATAACTCTCTCATTATTCATCAAACTATGAGTGAATGGTATAAAATATAAAAAGTTCTACATATTTCTAATAGAATCTTTGAAGGAGCTAGTACCATAGAATTAATTATTCCCAACATCAGCTTGAGGAGTTGGCAAAGACAGAATGTTTCAATAGTAAAAGATTTATACGAGGGTTTCCGGTTACTCTCTTTTCAGGAATTAAAAGTAAAGTTTGATTTATCAAATAAAGAATTGTTTAACTGTATGCGACTACATAGCTTCTTGAAAGAACACTGACTACATGCAGATAATGGAATAGGTAATTTACTAAGTAAAATATTTAAGGGACATCATATTAAGGCAATTCACTCGAAACAAAAGAGTTAATGAAAAATGAAATACTAGAGACCCCCTCTCCTTTTAAAAAATGGGAGCGAGACGGTCTGATAAATACACAATTCAAGGATTGGGGATTAGCCTATATGAAATTGAAAAAATCAGTACACGGCCTAAATTTATTAGAAAATTTTATATAGATGGTACTTAGTGGCAACTAGATTAGCCAAGATATCACAGACTAATCTGGGTATATGCTGGAGATGTATTCAATCAGAGGGCAAGATGAAACATATTTGGTGGTGTTGTTCTAGGATTAGAAACATGCTTTTGATTTAATCAAAGATGTAACTGGTATAACCTTAGAAACCGAAACCAGAAGTGGCACTGCTACATCAATTGGCAGCAACATTCTAAATCTTATGCCACTTTGGCAATTCATTCTTTTATGGCAATTAAAGCTCTTATTGCCAGACACTGGAAAAAAATAGAAGTTCCATCTAAAGATCATTTATAAATCGCTTTACCAGCTCGAAATGGAGAAAGGGATTAGTATATCAAACTCAAGAGTAAACCGTAATCAAATATCGAAATATGATAACTATCTAAAATTGGTCATCAGAACAGATTAACTCCTGGGCAGGATCTAGACCCATGAGTATTAGAGTGATATATATCAAAGTAATTTAGCTCCACAGCCTCGAAGGGAAAGTTAATTATGATTCTAAACTTATGAGAAGACATAAACCACCCTTCCGTAGAATGATTGTATTTGTCTTATGCATGATACCTGTATGTATTCAATGTTTTGATGTGTTTGTTAGTTATTCAATTGTGAAAAGAAATAAAGAATATATAAATAAAATTTTTAAAAAGAGGTCACTAGAGGAGCTTCCTTCACAATGTGAGGTTGCAGCTTATAGGAAAGCATTGAATTAAATTATTTTCTATGAGAAACAGTTGGATGTGCATATAGCTCTCGCTAGGTATACTCATACGTCTCCAATTTTCCAGGTTTGTATTTGTAATGCATGCTTCCCAACCAACCTTCCCTGGTGTCCTGCTTTTAGGAATACCAGGAAACATTCACCAACAATCATAGCACAAGTGAATCAAAAGATGTGCTTGCGCTATATTCAGTGTACAAGGACAGTGCAGGAAGTACTGAAACTGTCTTCCCCCCAGGGTCAGATCTCTGCGCTCCGGCCTGCATGATGGACAGGCAGCTTGTCATGCATTCACACCAGACTCACCTTCCACTAACTTGTGTGCCCCGCCCCCTTTCCAGATGATTCCACCCCTTTGGGGGCAGAGCTAGTGACACAACCAAATCACTGGCCCATCCCATTTACCTCCCTCCCACCGGCATCCCAATTTGCAGGACACCGGAGTTGGGAGGTATGCTACAATTAATTTTTCCTTTAAGCCAGGCTTCATCAAACCCTGGCCCTCCAGATGTTGCTGAACTACAACTCCCATGATTCTCAGCCTATCTATTTCATTCATAGACTCATGGGAGTTGTAGTTCAGCAACATCTGGAGCGCCGGAGTTTGAGGAAGCCTGCTTTAAGCTTTAGCTGCAGTTCTTGTCTATGCTGACTAATACACTCTATATTGCAATGGACTTATTTAACTAGAGGATACATTCTATATATAATCTCTAAGTACTTGATTGTTCGTAAACGTAAATCCAGGTGCAGCTAAGGAACTGGGAATCTGAGATTCAACCCCACCTCGCCACTCCCTAGCCTTTACATTCTATTGAATGTGGCTGCTTTTCAAATGAACCTACCAATCTAGACTGTAGAACAGGGTTGCCCAACAGGTAGATCCTCAGATGTTGTAGAACTACAACTCCCATGATGCTTTGCGGGCCTTTAGAATGCATTTAGAATGACAGAGCATCATGGGAGTTGTAGTTCTACAACATCTTGGTATGCTAGTGCTTGAACATTTGCATTTAGTGAAATATATCTCTACAACAATTAAAACGTTAGCTCTCTGATGGAAACAGAAATTTTCACATGTCACATTACACATTGTAGCAAGATTCTCACCGTATCATTTTCTTGATCCTGTAGTAAGGAAGTCTGAAACTTTTTGAGAGAAGCGATTTCATTTAGCAACTGACTCTTTATACTTGGATCACTCTGAGTTGGGAAAATAAAGAGATGGTTTTAATATGTTTGTGGTATAAGTCTTAACAGTTAGCTATCGGTAAAACAGTAGCCAAAATGTTGGGGAAGCTTGGTCTCCAGCCCTAGGTCAGAACATATGTTTACACATTTAATGGGTAATCTTATTGCACTTTATTTATGTAGGTTGTAGGTGTATGCTTGCTTACTTTGCACTTTATGTCTATGCACTTTATATTGTATACTAACTGATTGGTGTATTGAATGTATCCAAAAAAGAACTTTTCTTAGGCATAGATTGGTATGCTGTGAGTTTTTGCTATTTCTAACAGTAAACCAACCTGCTCTAATCCTACTGTAAATCAAGTAAAAGTAATTTATTTGCATAAAAATGGTACATTATTTGTATAGTACCCTAATTTCAGTGGTATGCCGGAAGAGCAGTTATGGAGAAGCCAATGATAGGGCTGATGCTAGGAAGGGGTTACGAAGAGGAGACACCGACTGTGAAATTCAGACTACAGAAAGGGTGGAACAGACATATTTTACTGTGAGACATCTATGTCTTATTTTATCTCACAATTATCTATTTGGCAATTGTTATATGAAACCAGCAGCACATTTAGCACAATGACTACAATGCAAATCACTAAATGAAGGATATTATTAAAGGGACTGAACAACTAATAAAATATGTGATAGCAACTAATAAGAGAAAAGGGTAGTATTAGCAAAAGAAAGAGGTTGAGAGCAAGAATAGATATAAGAGGTAGAATACTGAAACAGAATGATAGTGGAGAAACATGACAGATAATGAATACTCAATCCGAGAGTGAGAATGATAGAAAATAAAATAATTTATTAAATAAACTTCAAAGGAAGAATAAAAATGAATGAGTAAGAGAGAGAGCCACAAAGCCAAAGAGAGTATGAATGAGAGAGCCACTGGGCCAGAGAGAATATAAATGAGAGAGCCACTGGGCCAGAGAGAATATAAATGAGAGAGTCACTGGGCCAAAGAGAACAAGAGAGCCACTGGGCCAGAGATGATATGAATGAGATAGTCACTGGTCCAGAGAGAGTATGAATGAGAGAGCCACTGAGCAACAGGGAGTATAAATGAGAGTGCCACTGAACCAAAGTGAGTATGAATGAGAGAGCCACTGAACCAGAGAGAGTATGAATAAGAGAGCCACTGAACCAGAGAGAGTATGAATGAGAGAGTCACTGAGCCAGGGAGAGTATGAATGAGAGAGCCACTGAACCTGAGAGAGTAAGAAGGAGAGAACATCTGAGCCACAGAAGGTAAGGAGGAACGAATCATTGAGCAAGAATGAGTAAGAGGAAAAAGAAATAGGCTATGTGTACTGACTTAGCGAGCATAAGGAGGAGAGAGTCACTTCACCAAAGAGTGTTAGAATGAGAGAGCCACTGAGCTACGGAGAATAAGGAGAGAACCATTGAGCCACATGGGGTGAAAAGCAAAGAATCATTGAGCAAAACAGAGTTTGAAGAAAATAAAAGGCTATGTGTAGTGAGCTAGAGAGAGTCAATGCACCAAGGATAGTCAGAATGAGAGGGCCATAGTGAAAAAGGATATTAGTATCACTGAAAGACTTCCCCGACCCAGGGAAAGTATGAGTGAGACAGCCCTGAGCCAGGGAGACAATAAGAAGCACTGAATCAGAAAGAGTAAAAAAAAAGAACCACACAGAACCATAGAAAGCAAGAATGAAAGAGCCATGGAGCCAGAGACTGTAAGAATGACAGAGGCACAATAGCAAAGAGAAAGGAAGAAAAAAAAAATCAGATACAGAGCACAACAGAGTAAAAGAATGAGAGCCATTGAGCCAGAAATAGTATAAAGATTATGGCCAGTGAGCAAGAGGGAGTTAGGAGGAAAGAGCCACGGGGCCAGAACCACTGAGCTAGAGATGGTAAGAATGCAAGATTTTGCCAAAGAGAGATATGAGAGAAGCACTGAGCAGGAGAGAGTAGAGAGGAAAGTGTCACTGAGCTGTAAAAGAGAGTAAAATGTAGAGAGATACAGAGCCAGACAGAGTAAGAAGGAAAACCTCTGAATTACAGGATCTTTAAGAAAGACAAAATAAAAAAAACAGAGCGACGGAGTTAGAGATAATGAGGGTTTTTTTACATTATATTATTTATGATGATTTATATGAATAAACTTTACATATATATTGCAAACTAGACATGTGCATGCCAAATTGATTCATTCGAAAAATAATAATAATTTGTTTGGGCGGTCCGAAATTTGTTTCTGTTTAGACTATTTTCATCCATTATAGGGGGAAAAAACTATTCAAACAAAGCAAAAAGGCATGAAAATGGGCCAATCAGTGTATTGCAAAATATATACAGATCAAGTGAGAAGAAGAAGCCAATAAAGGAGTTGTAAAGGAGCCATGGTGGATTGTGAGATTCCCTTTGATGTACATAGAGCTTGTCTGGCATATCTAAACATTGCTCCTTTGAAGGCTTCAAGCTTTATTACGGTTGAGCTGTACTTTTACGCTACTTTGCAATACTGTGAGTCAGACTAGTAAATCTCACGGATGTTTTAAAGGAAATAACGTAAATATTTATCTTGTTTGCGCTAGTTTTTACGTGCACTAATAAATAAATCCCCATATGAGTAGATCTGGTTTATATCTCTGGCTTACCTGGATGGTGGCAAAAGTCTCCAAAGCGGATACAAACGGCTCAATGTCCACTTTCAGCAGAGGTTCTTGTATCTACGTAAATTACACAGGTTTGCTTATGTCTTCAAAATTACCAGTAATTTAAATATCATAATATTTTAAATGGTAAAAATTTGAAACAAGGCATTTTTAAAGAGATACAGTATACTAATCTGTGTGCCATGAATACGTCAAATGCCTGTTATGTTAGAATGTGGAATCCAAATCTAAAGCTTAAGCTAAATAAAAAAGGAAATCCATCACTTGAGTAACAATTTCATTTATCCAACCCTAGCATACTTTACATCTTAACAAAAGAGAACAGCCTATTGAAACATTTGATTCATCCACTGATTTTGGTTACAGAAATAACAATTAAAAAAAGGTATATTACATTTAAAAAAACCAAAACATATATTTTAAAGATTTTTCAGATCCGAAAGAGTATTATTTTGGAGATACAAAGTAATGTTTTTAAGCTGCAAACATAGAATCTTGCAGAGTTCCTCCACAGGTTTTGAAAGGATTCTGTACACATTTTTAAACATCTTTGAATATTCAAGTATGTTAGTTCATATGTGGGGTAACAGTTTGTTGATCCAGGAAAAAAATTTGCCTGCCATTTGACTATTTGACTAATTTACAATGTGCCCATTGTTGTATACTAATACAATCTTTTTTTTATTAAAACCCCACAGTAATATAAATAAGTGATTATCAGTGACAACCACTAAACCTAGAAAAGTTATTTGTACCATAAAAACCTAGAACAGAAAACAGGAGCTTATTCAATATCCATTGTCATCTAAAGTAGAATCTCCAACACATACATTAGATTGCATTCTGCCTTTAACGCGAGACAGTAACATAAATCTAAAGCCTACTAGCATTTGCTCATTTTCCCAATTTCTAGCTAGTAAATATTCAGTTGTTCTCCCTCCACTCCCAGAGTCACCTGCTCCATGATGCTGCTGGCAGGGACTCGATCCAGCCCACTGTTCTTATAGTCCGACAGTACTAATACTGCAATATTCACAAAAAGATCAAGTGCATCCATGTCCACTGGAATGTCTTCTATCTTGCTTTGGAGATCGCCTGTGTACTGGGAAGAGGAAAATAAGGATGGAAAGTATTAAGAAAGCAGACTAGAAATAAAAATTTGCTACAGGAATTAGATGTTGGCCTTACATAGCTCGTTGGAGCACATTACTCATTAATCATTAAAACAGAAGTCACACCGTGAATCAACTTTTATACATTTTTTTTTAAAACCCTTGTAAACAGTCTTGGCATGGATCTGAGTTCAATAATATCTTAAATTATAGCATAGCGTGATACTAAGCGTACACAATGCAATGTAAATGGTACCACCCAAATGAAACGTGCAGTTTTAACACTTGCACTGCGATGGTAATTCTCTGCATTCCACTTTCAGGTGGTCACTGACAGGTCGTCCAAGTACAGAGGGTATTATGCTCCATTTGTACCAATAGTTACACCTCAGGAGACACCAGGTAATATGTATTGGTAAAGTACCCTTCAATGGGCACTCGCTACAATTCTACGTGACCTAGAGAACTTGTTTATTTAGAAGCTTCACATTGACCAGTTTAATGGAAGCACACTGTCAGCCAGGCCTGGGGTGCCATTGTACATGGGTCCCCAACCCTGAAAACTAAAGCTACACTCGTACATATGGACTAGATTATACATCTACAACAACAACATATAAAATAACCATAAAACAGAAAGTTGTATTGTGACTGAACAAAAGGCTAATAACACATTTATACTAAACCAACAGTGCTCTTTTACTCCTAACTCACTGACTCATAGTAATGACATATCATAAATAATATTACACATACACATAGTGTAATTGATGCTTATAATTACTGCTGGTGTTCAGTATCACATGACTAGACATACAAGGCCTCTGGGAAGGTATTTACCTTAGAGATGTTAAATAGACTATCAAAATCAATAGAAGAATTAAACTGAAGAACATCCCATATTGGTGCTCCCCTGTAGCATTCTCTGGAAGAAAGAATAATTGATTAAAAATAGGAAGAACCTTAATGGATGCATTTAGGAAAGGTATGACATACACATAGCTACAGTATGTCCTGTTGCAAGGCCCTATTGTGTGCTACTTAACTAATGAAAACAGTTGTTGGTTTGAACTACAGGGCAATGTATAGTACACAAAAAGTTATTCAGGCATTTTAGAATAATAAAGCAAAATATTTTTTCTTGTATAATTTTTTTTCACATATTTCAGTTATTAATATGTGATGACGTATTAATATACATTTTAAACTGAACGAATCTCTGCAATGAAAGCTGCTCCCTAATTTGGTATTCTTAAATATGGCAATCCCACATAAGGACAGCAAAATACCCTTTTCTTAATTCAGGTCTTTCAGTTGCTTAGTAGATAATTCCCTAACTTGCTATCCTTATCAAAATGAATGGATCCAAAATTAATTCGTTTGTGTGTAATTCGTTATGGATCTGTTCATTTTATTTTTTAGTTGATTTGGAAATTTGGATGTTTCTGCCGAATTTGGATGAAATTCGATTGGGAACAAAACTAGCTGCACATGTCTAATGTTTATCACAGTTAGGTCCTTTAATTCAGTTCAGCGATACTCACTGATACAGGTCACTCAGATTCGAACTTTCTTTGAGTCCAAAAAGACGCTTCAAGTTTAAATTAGGTGGTAGGTTCTCAGGTTTATCCAGAAACTGTAAATAATACATAAGTTTTCTTATACACGATCACTGTGTATAAATGTTTACTTTCCAGCTTCATTCATACAGTTTAAATTACTCACCCTATAGAGGTCACCATTAGCCCAGTGTTTACACATTAGTGTTTGCACGTTTCCTCCGACCAGGAATATTAGAAACACAAATATTACGAGCAGCCAGGAGAAAGAGAATGATAGGTAGATCTCACTGTAGAGAAAGAAAGATCATGTTAACACTGCAGAAGGTGTACATCGACTTACTAATATACAGACCAGGCATCCTAATGGAGCACCGGCCAAGAGGCACAATGATGTCCGTGTGACCGGTGGGGGGTGGGATTAGTGGGAGCACATTAAACCACTCTCTCTTTAATAATTACCCCTTCTAATGCGCTGGCCGAATGAGGCAAAGTGAAAGCCTTTGCCTCAGAGGGGATGTGAGCTGCGAGGAGCAGCAGCGGCTCATGGCCAATCACTTTGTGTTAAGGGCTGCTGGGATAGATGACATCATATCCCAATGACCAAGGGTTGTGAAAAGAGAAGGCTGGTCAGTTTCACTTGGACAGCAACAACTGGCCACTGGTGGGAACTTGTTTAAGTTATATTATATATCAATCATAAAAAAACACCAATAAGTGTATATATGCTAGTGAGTTTGTGTAAGAGCCCCAGTGTGTTAGTGTCAGTGTGTGTGTGTGTGTGTATGTATGTTTCTTTGCTTCAGTAAGTGTGTGTTTGTTTCAGTGTGTCTGTCAGTGAATGTTTGTTTCAGTGAGTGTGTGTTTGTTTGTCTGTCAGTGAGTGTGTGTTTGTCAGTGAGTGTGGATGTCAGTTAATGTGTGTGTGTTTCTGTCAGTAAATATTTGTTTCTGTCAATGAATGTGTGTGTTTCTGTCAGTGAATGTGTGTTTCTGTCAGTGAGTGCGTGTATGTGTATGTCAGTGAATGTGTTTGTGTGTATGTGTCACTGTGTGTAAGAGTCAGTGTGTGCATGTATGAGCCAGTGAGTGCATGTGTGTGTATATATTAAAGTAACAGTATAGGGTCAGAAACACAAACGTATTCCTGGCCTTATAGTGTTAAAAGTACATGTAGGGTCCCTGGCCCCCTCCTGCCCCCTGGCCCCCTCCTGCCCCCTTTAACGCCTGCTGGCTAGAAAAACAACGATCCTCGTTGCTTCCGCCTGGGTGGACTGCCTAATATGCCTCTGGAGTGCTCATTTAGGCATTTTAGAACATAAGACTCTATTACTATAGTAGCAAGTGTCAGAGAACTGGTTTAATTTTCTACAATGTAGCCAAACTTTCTGCAATACAGGTGGTCCTCGTTTTCCTGTTTTACGACGGCTCACACCTACAAACAGTGGTAAGTGCGAGCCGTCGTGGGGATTCCCTGCTCTGGTGCATTCGTCTATGTTCGGGGAAACTTCCCTGAACATAAACGCACGCATCAGAGCAGGGAATCGCTTTAATCTATGTTTGGGAAATTTCCCTGAACATAGATTTAAAGGAATTCCCTGCTCTGGTGCATTTGTTTATGTTCAGGGAAGTTTCCCTGAACATAGACGAACGCACCAGGGCAGGGAATTCCTTAACTTCTCACTTACCAACCAAATCGTTCTACGACCGGGTAAGTGAGGAGTGTCTATATATGGGAGCCAAATGTATGAATGTTAAATGCATGCTTACTGTAATGCAAAAAAAGGTAACTAAAAATCTAAAGATAAAATGGTGACCTTAGAAAAAAAAAACATAATACACCAGTTGTTGTATAGACACCTTACACTATAAGGGCTTGATATCCAGCTGTCCGTCTGACTGTTGCTGCTGAAGGATCACTCCGTGTATAAAGACCATAAATTCCAAGAAACAGCCCCAGAAAAGTACAGACAACAATCAGGAGAATCATGGTGCACAGGACAATTCCAATCACCCATCTTTATGAAGGCATAACAAAACATATGGTTAGATGATGAATAGTAATTCCATTAAGCAATTATAAATTAGAAAGAGATTTAGCGGAAGTGCCTGAAGGTGCTTTAGTCAGTGGTTGCATTTGGATATCCTACATTAATGTCTAACAATGTGCTTCTGCTGCATTAATTGGGGACATGCCTTTGGTGTCCTCAAATGCTACAAAATAACCCAGGTTAACGAGAAAGAATCACAAATACGCAGAGGGTAAGAGAAGGTTATAATATATACACAAGGGTTAAAAGGGGATTCAGAGACATACAAGGAGTAAAGCGAGCTAAAAAGCATCACAAGAGGTAAGAGTGAGTGAAGAGACACACAATGACTAGTAGAGTGGGTTAAGAGACACAGAAGAAGTAAGAGGGGGTCAAGGAGGATTACAAAAGACACATGAGGATAAGGGGGGTTTTGAGAGATACATGGGGTAAGAGGGGTTAAACTAGACAAAGAAAGACACACAGTAGGGTGATGAGGAGAAGAGAGGCACAACATGGATACAGTGACACACCCTGAATTTACAATTCAGGGGTGCCAACAAACATTTCTTCCCGAGTGCCAAATAACAAAGGTATGCCTTGGAGGACAAATGCAATGGAATGTTGTTCTTAATTTTTAAACATTTAGAAAGTTAGCTTCTAATTACTTTTAGAAGCTTTTAGAAAAAGGGTCTCCATATACTATATACCACATATGTATCCTCTCTTTCCTATTTAGGTCTTCTATGCTGCTATTCCCTAAGGTATACTTAATACCAGTTTAGTTTACTGCCTCTTTTTTCTGGCAACTGATGAGGTTCATTTATATACTATACCTTTTCTAGTAATAGACCTTTGACATCTTTTGTAGTCTTAGGGTTTTTTTATTATATTCTAATAAAGTTTTATTATTTTTCTGGTACTATTTATACTTTCTGTTGAGATTGGACTGGGTTCCTTTCTTATTGGCTGCATTCTAGTAAGGCAGCTTTTTTTGAAAGTTTTTTCTATAATTTACTATTTCTTGGGTTATCCCCTGTTACCCAGTTTAGGTGACCATATTTACCCAGGGGAAGGGAGAGAGGCAGGGTATTTTTCCCTGTCCCTATCTTCCAGTCCCCTGTGTATGTTTCCTATTTTTTGAGGAACACAAGGTTCTAAGGGCACAAAAGAGCTTACATTTTAATGTTCTTATGGAAGTAATTTCACCTGTAATATTCATAGCGTTCCACCTCATTCCCATATCTTTCACTCGTCTCTTCCAAATTTAGTAATGCCTTGTTTACAGGGCCCATGTATTTCTGTAAGGGAAGTGTGGACACATAATCTTTGATTTCCTTCTCAGTCCTGATCATGGTAATCCTAGTTTCTGCAATAGAAAAAATTAATAATAAGAAGAATGTAAACATTAGTATAAATGAATAAATCTAACATATGGGATACGTTGAACTTTTGAGTCTAGAACTCACCTTTAACACTTTCCACAGTCTTATCATTCACTAATGTTGGCACTTTATTCATAGCTTGGAATCCCTGAAAGGAAGGTAGAAAATACAATACAGATTCAAAGAGAGCAAAGAGAAGAGAAGGAGATATAAAAGTATAAAGAGATACAATTTTCAATGGTCAAATAAAAAGAAATGACAATATAACAGCAATGGTGGTATTATATATAGTGGTATAATATTATAGTTAAGGTAGTTAATCCTGATCAGCGGGTAAACACTGAGGATATCAGAACATGTATTTGTTGGATGGAAGAATGGGATATTCCAAAAGTACTTTGGTAAAAGTATATAACATGACAGCATCCTGTTTAAACAGCATCTCTCTCAAATGTCCCTACTGAAGAGGGACAACCCTTGTTTTGGGCAAATCCCTCTGTCCCTCTTTTTATCAAAATGTCCCTCTTTTCTAGGAGCTCCATATTGTTGGTGTGTTTTAGTGTATAGCAGCGATAATACTCCCAGTAATGTGTTTTTAAACTACAATAAAAGGTATTTGGAAATCAGTCTGTGTAAGTAAGACACTTTTTAGTTGCATAATTGATCTATCTATCTATCCATTATCTATCTATCCATTATCTATCTATCTATCTATCTATCTATCTATCTATCTATCTATCTATCTATCTATCTATCTATCTATCTATCCATTATCTATCTATCATCTATATTCTATCTATCCATCCATCTATCCATTATCTATCTATCCATTATTTATCTATCCATTATCCATCCATCCATCCATTATCCATCCACCCATCCATTCATCTTTTTTTAAAACACCAAAGAGTGCCCCTCTTTGTCAAATTTGAAATGTTGGAATTTAAGCTGTTGTGTGGATGATAGGGCCAAAAGAAAGAGAGATAGTGAAAGGCCAAGAGAACAACCAAGAGACATTTCAAGGAGAATAAATAGGATAAAATAGAAAGAGGAAGTCGCTGCATGGGACACATAGTGTAGGAGGATGAAAGGCATCTTGGTGTCATAAGAATGAAAACACTGGTGGATTAAAACCTTCTTGCAGAGAGGGCAGCTCGAGAAGCAGAAACATTTTATTTAATTACCTGCTGAAAGATTCCTGTCAAATTGACTTTCCTCACGTTTTTTAATCTATTCACATATTCACTCACAGTAAGGATCTAAACAAAGAATAACAAGGATGATTTTAGAAGCAGTTTTCATATTTTGTCCCATATTTTGCTTATCTGCAATGATTTCATATTCTAATGCTTTTCACCCTCTGTTCAATCTGCAGATTATAGCTCTTAGTAGTTTCTTATTTCAACACTACCCAATTTAAAACAGATGAACCCTGGAGTAATAAAATGTCAAATACTACAATATATTAATATGTATATGTTCACACTGTCACATCAGGCTGGCACTGTTTATAAATAACCCCAATATATATTGCAATGAAAAATTGGTGTTCATATTCAAATGGTGATCAAAAGGAGAAAAGTCAACAGGAAATTCTATTGTTCCTTAGTGATTTCTCCACATTCAAACCTTAGCCCCAGAACTACTCATTATAGCCCTTTCCCTTTGGGTACCCTGGTGGCCGTGCTTGGACTGACTAGCACCAGGCTGAAGTTCTTCTTTAGCACTGCGTCCTGCATTCCAGACTGGTGACCCATATGCCGTCTTGGCCTTTTCTCCATCCTTACACTCTCTGCATTTCATGCCATTCTCATTCCAGTTAAGCACTCTATATGTTTCCCTATATATGTACCTGGCTGTAGTTCAGTCCGAGTTCCAAATTCTGTATAATCCCCGCAAGCTCACTGCAGTTTTTGCAGAGTGGGTCAGAAAGGACTTTTTGCAGGTTCATTTTATGGGTTCTGAGTTCATCCAACAGTTTGCCTTGCCTCTGGTTGAGGTCAGTCATAGTCCTGTTCACATCCACTATGAGTTGTGTTGCATTTACCAATTCTATTAACAGACATTAGAAGGATTGATAAGCCTCAAAGGCAGATAAGTTTCAAAATTCAGTTGGAATGAACAGTTACACAACACTACACAATCAATTACATAACCCCAGAAGCTGGAAGGAGGGTCTAAGCTCTATGGAAGGGCCCGACTAAACATTATATACTTCACCTCTTTAGTCAAGAAAATGTCCCTGTGTCCACAGCTGTTACACACCACTCATGAATTTGGCCACAGTATACAGTATAACAACTACATAATACTGCTGGGAAACCTGCACATTCATGGTGCTCACAGAAACGATGTCATTTTTCCTCTGATTGATACACTGCTAAGTGATATTTTTAGACAATTTCATTGATTGTTCAATTGTCATATAAGAGTACACAGAGGAGATCCAGTCAGTCAGAGCAGTAGTGAGGTTACTAAAGACACTCATACACTGAAGAGGACCTAGGATGTCTAGAATGTAAGAGAGTCTCACTTGGGTATGTAAATCGAAAGGAGTAACAATGTATTCACATATTGCATGCCATATATCCTACACCTGG
Organism: Pelobates cultripes; assembly: GCA_933207985.1. Classification (NCBI taxonomy): domain Eukaryota; kingdom Metazoa; phylum Chordata; class Amphibia; order Anura; family Pelobatidae; genus Pelobates; species Pelobates cultripes. The sequence goes on along the minus strand of OW240914.1, from coordinate 122,276,547 downwards.
GTGTTTAAGGGAAAGTGATTACGAGCCTTGTAAACATATCCTCTTGCCCACTGCACCATTTTGATTCTTGTGGAATATATTTTTGGAATATGTGGGACTCATGTTGTACCCAGAGACTCTAGGTTTTGGCAGCTTTTTTGGATGTGAAGAAGTGTCAGCATACCTACCTATGTAACGTTAGCATTACCCCTTACACAATTTTTTCACAAGACTAGCTCCTTCCTGTTCCCTTAAGGACACCAAGGGGTTCTGCACAGTTCCCTGGGATCATCATTCGTAAGGAAAAATGTTTTACATGAGGCTCAGCCAGTGATATATACGGTCTTAAAAGCAAGGCAATATGATGATGAACAGGGGAAAAAAATATATTTTGAAGACTTGATGTCTTACTTACGTTTTGCTGTTGCAAGAGCATCGGTTAGAAGAGGAAAAATTTCACTGTTGAGTTTGGAATGTACTAGGTTGTCAACATGTTTGATAAACTCTGAAAGAAGAAAACAGAGAAGGGTTAGCATTGAAATCTAGAATTCTCTACAGAAAGGTCAAGGACTCAGAAATGATTCAATTCTCAGGGCAATTTCTAGCTCTGCCTTGGCCTTTCAGTTCATGCTGGTAAAGGGGACATGCATTTCATACTTAGACATTTTTTCTTTGCCTCCTTATTTGTCTGATACTTTTTTAATTTATACTGGAATAAAACTAGATATTAACTTTTTTGGATGATTTTCTAATTATACTCGGTTCTGTTTGTTGCATATAGCTAATTAGGTCAACATAAATCACTGATTTAATAATGTTCAACATTTCTCATTAAATCTCTCTACTGAGGTCAATGACAAGACTTCCAATTATTTGTGACTTGCTAAATACCTTTTGATGTTGCTACTTGTGGCGTGGGTATAATGCTCTTTTGAGTTGACCTCATAAGTGCCTTGTTCTTTACATATTATGTTTTACTAATTTGTCACCACAGGGTATACATAGTGTTTATCAGCTCCAGAGTCAGATTTCACTATGGATAAACAATACTTGGAAGGAACATGCATCACTTTGAGACCACTATTTTATTCAAAGCTTTGAATGGGACAGTTGCCATTCTCAAACTGTTTAACCCCAAGTCTGTGTTCCAGCGCCGAATCTCCCTGCCTCTTTATCCTTCTGTTTTCTCAGAATATTTAAACCGGAAGGCTCTCGCAGAATTGGACAGCAGCGCCGCTGATTGTATGAGAGCAGTGAGCTGATACTCTCAGACAATCTTTGATTCATAAAACTGGCTTGAAAAGAGATGCAGCTTTTTAAGGTGAGACAGTGCCAGGTAGCTGACACCATAACAACTTTTTATGAAGTTGCTATGGTGCCCATATTAGTCCTTTAATGAACTGGTCTAAAAATAAAATTAAAAAAATGATGGGCAAGGGGGGAGGCCGAAGAAACTCCCCTACCTGTGAGGTGTGTCCAACATTCAATCCAACCAAGTTTATAAGCGTTAATTACATACATTTCAAAGTTTTTCTTGCTATATTTTGTTTACTTGTTTATAAATGTTTCTTTTCTGGTTTAAAAAATAATTGTCAAGTTGCTTTAAAAGAGTACATCTGGCTGGATTATCCTACATGTTTTAGTAGATGAACTCTAATAGAGAAACAAAACGGTAGTTAAAGTGGCAGCAGTAAATACAGTAAAGTAAAGTAAAATTTAATGGGGGAGCTATAACAAACCAATGTGCCACTTTGGGTGCAAAGTGCAAATTGCTGAGAGCCATGTAATGGTTTCCATGGTGACTGTTCTTAATTTAGTTCTTTGACCCCCAAAAGCAGCTGTTTAACCTTGAAGATTTTCATTCAATATATTCTTTTCTCATAAATGTCTTTTTCCGTTCTATGTTTTACACATTGACTAGCATTCAAAATGATCTTAGGTATTTATTTCAAGGCTGTCAAGATTTTGCATTACAGGAAATTGATTGCCTGGAGCACCCTTTCAAGATTTAATTAATTATAGAGCCCAGTGTACTTGTGCTTGCCACAAGGACTGAAAAGTTTTTTTGGAATTATACACCAGACCCAATTCATTTGGCTGTGAACCTGATCTAAAAAAAACAAAGCTTTGTACGTGTCTGAGGCATGAATAAAAAAAAAACCAAAGCATTGTTTTGACAAGAAAATAATTAAATCTATACATTGTACTTCCTGAATCATAAGTAAATATAAACATTTATAGACATGGCAAAACTTGGTGCTAACTTGGGTGCCAACTTCTACATATTGAGGTAATGTCTATTGGTGTCCATGGTGATTTGTTTTTATTGTCCCATAATAGCACCAGTTTTTGCCTTGATAAATCAACCCTGACCTGTCCCAGAATGCTTTGCTTTCAGGACTGCTTAGAGAGAATTGTGGGTGAGATAAGAGACCTGGATTTCAGTGCAACTACCTATACCCCAGCAACGGAGCACATTTTTATTATGTGAGCAAATCAGCTTTAAAGGACCACTCTAGGCACCCAGACCACTTCAGCTTAATGAAGTGGTCTGGGTGCCAGGTCCAGCTAGGGTTAACCCATTTTTTCATAAACATAGCAGTTTCAGAGAAACTGCTATGTTTATGAATGGGTTAAGCCTTCCCCTATTTCCTCTAGAGGCGCTTGCGTGCTTCTCACTGTGATTTTCACAGTGAGAGCACGCCAGCGTCCATAGGAAAGCATTATGAATGCTTTCCTATGTGACTGGCTGAATGCGCGCGCAGCTCTTGCCGCGCGTGCGCATTCAGCCGACGGGGAGGAGAAGAGGAGGATCGGAGGAGGAGAGCTCTCCGCCCAGCGCTGGAAAAAGGTAAGTTTTTCCCCCTTTCCCCTTTCCAGAGCCGGATGAGGGGGGCCCTGAGGGTGGGGGCACCCTCAGGGCACTATAGTGCCAGGAAAACGAGTATGTTTTCCTGGCACTATAGTGGTCCTTTAATAATTGCAGTTTTAAAAAATAAACACTACTATGCTAAGTATGAGAGTTCCTTTTACATAAACCTTCCTTCTATAATCCCACTTTGAAAAATGCCCAATTATTTTTGTTAGGTTATATGTATGATAAAGATCCAAGAAATACCTTTGTCTGTTTTAATAAGACTTTCTGAGTGAAAGCAACAGTGACATATCTTGTTTTATTTATGGATAAAGCACTTTCAAGACAATATTTTTAAGGTAAGCACAATGTTAATGCTCCTAAGTGTCACTGATATATATTTCCAGACTAAAAATCATGTATCACAAGAGATCCTTTGACTTATTTTACTACATTAGAAGCAGGTTTCACGTTTGACCTTTTAAGCAAGATATAGCACACCCATTGTTTTGGACCCTGAAAAAATACAAATTAGTGTAGCAGGTTAATCATTTTTTCATGACTAATAGAACCCATCAAAACAGAACATTTTTAACCAACAGTTGAGAACAAGTCTGGGAGATGTTTGACTTGTTCATAAACATAGAAGCAGGGATACTACCAGTCAGACTGCTCTGCACATTATGAAACTAATATACTCTACCAATTTGTTCTTCAGATATGGTTATATTCCCTAAAGCACACTTAAACGTCCCCTTTTTTAAACAATTATCATACCATGTGACTGGCATTTCCCACTGCTTCAGTCAGTCGCAGCTGCGACCCGTGTGACCGCGGTATGTACGCCAGTGGCTTCAGTACAATGTATGCACTGATCCTAATACTTACGATAGTTATATTTAATTGCAATAATGATTTAATTTTACTATTAAAACCTCCAAATCAGGTGATGTTCAACTGAGACCTATGGATTAGACCAAGATGCCTAAAAGGTAGATCCCCAGATGTTGTAAAACTACAACTCCCATGATGTATTGCATTCCTTTAGAATGCCGTTAAATAGCAAAGCATCATGGAAGCTGTAGTATTAAAACATCTGGGGATCTACCTTTTGGTCACCCCTGGATTAGACCTACTATAAATTATTTTTCCTATTCTTTCTCAGAAAGGATTTCAAAGTGGAGAAATTGCTATTAAAACCAAAATACATTTTTTGCTGATCATACCACCATTGTTGCATTTAATCTACTTTTATTAAAATGTAATAAAAAGCACCATATTATAAAAAGAAAGATAAAGGTATAAAAAGTGAAATGCATTATTTATGATTATTCAAAACTAATTATTTAGTACTTCTGTTCTTTATTCCTTTAATATTCTCTTTTATATTTTACTTAACATTCTCTTTCTTGCTGCAGTCTTTCCAGTTTCCTTCATCACTCCTTATCTTTGCTGTATATATGCTTCATGGATTACTAACAGAGCAATAACAAAATAATGATGATGCGAAACAACTTGCCTTTGTGCTTGAGTTGAAAAGAGTTGGAAAACCACTACATTTCAAAATACAGGAAATCCTTAAATGGGAACTGTCACTTCTCAGGATTTTTTTATATTTTGTTTAGTTATGCCTATATTTAACAAATATGTATTTACAAGATAAAAAATTTTTTTTTTAAAGTCATCACTCTCTATACCATGCAACTGCCTTGTCTGAAATAGATTATGATATACTTTGCTAAAACAGAGCACCTCTTGGAAAAAAAAGGTTAACACAAGTTAGAGGTGATTTCAATATTTATTCAGTGGAATAGATTCCAGAGAATCGACAGTTTTAATGACTGGGTTGGCAACCCTCACCTAAACCATCGGTTTGTTCATTAGTGGACTGACTTTTATTTGGTAACTTTTGGGCATTCAGACAAATTCAAACTGACTCCGGGTAAATGACCCAATTAAGTCAATCTCTTCTACAACAAATATTTTTCTCTTCAATGTCACCTTCCCTGCTCTGTAGGTCTCTGGCCAAGGGTCCAACCTGACTTCTTGTTTCTTATAAACCCAACTCTTGGTCTGTATTTTATACTTTACTTACTGTACACACATTGTGTTCTGTTTTCTCGACATTCAATACATAGTAACTTTGTCATACTCACTGTGTACGGTATACTGATTATTAAAAAAGTACTCCTTATATTGGCACAACTGTGGATACATTTCTGTTACTTCACAATTGAATTTTCTCCCCACAACCTTTTGTCTCAATGTACAATTCCCATAGACCGTAAGTTCGCGGGCATGGTTCTTTTCTACTTTTGTTTTGGCGTGTCTATGTATTTATCCAATGTTTGTATTATCATCCATGTTATTTTTGCATAAATTGTAAAGCATTTTATAAGAACTGTTAAATAACCAAATTACAGTTAATTGGTATTATTAATATGATACATAGCATTTTTTTTAAATGCTTTTGTTTTTTTTGTTTTTGTAACATTGTAGATATTATATATCATATTTGGTTTTCCATTTATATGAAATAATATTTTACTTACTCTGTAATTCATCAAAGACTTTTAGCTTGGGAACAGAGAATTCAGAAACGACCTTTTCAAGAGCCTGAACAAAAAGTAAACAACGTTAACGTCAACAATAAAAAACCTTCTGATATGCAATATGTTTTCTCTATCCAACATTTTGAATTGCTTAAGAGTGACATTTTTTGTTACAAGGGAGTGACTGAGAGTGTGAATAATAGACTTGCAACAACCAAGAAATTTTACATGACTTCATAACTTATTGACAGATGCTTATGAAATTGGATAGCTTATTTAAAACAAGAGCAAAACTAAAGTTTTTTTTTTTTTATTTGTGCAAGCTAATTAATAAACAAATTTACTGCAGTATAATTATCGGGAGATCTGTGACACACTCATACACATTCCTCTGTGTTTTATCACTGGGTGTATAGGAGTGATACATTTGTTATGACTGCAGATCCCTGTGAACTTCTTATACACACTGTACATAAATGTATTTTTTACTTACATACATACATACTGTACAATGGAGAAAACACACACACACACACTGCAAAACATTGAATTTATTACATTTTGTTAGTGGACCAGTTCATTGCCTGGTTCTAGTGTCTGGTCACTGCTAAACTGTGAACTGGTTCCCTTCCTCCAAACTAGATATGTTTTCTGGTGTTACCTGTGCACTTCCACAATCCCTATGCATGGAGGTTATTTAGTAACTCCAATGGTGATTAGATGTAAGCCCACCTGCCACATCAAGGCAAAACCTCTTAAGTGGGTCCTACACTATCAATTCACTTTGCTTCCTTCAGGTTCAGGCAAAGAAATCTGTAATGAGACAGAGAGGGGTATTTTTCTAAACCCCTATATACTTATTATATTTTAATAGGGAACACATAGGGTGTGCTTCTCTCATGTTCAGTTAACAGTGTTTGTTCTATCTAGAAGATATATGTGCCACATTTTTCTGTCATGTATGTCACAGCAATTGCGTAATAGTGATCTGAATGAAGTAATTATTTAATGGAGAACTGTCACTTTCTGTCACAATTTATGTTTACTTATCCCAACATTTAACACTTATCCCCACATAAAACAAATATGTACTTGTGAGGTGTGAAAATATAATTCATTGCAGAGTTTTTATCCAGAGTTGCACCTTTTTATCCTGTATCGGGGGGCCTCCATATTAGCATCCTGTCAATCATTGTTATAACATCTATCCTTTGCACCTGCTAGCCAGCATAGAGAAGGCATACAGAGAAGAGGAGTAAGGAAACAATGATTCTATTTCTCCTCTTCATTTACAGAATTAAATAAGAGGATGCATCTTCCTCTCTTCACTGTACATTTATTGGCATGAATGAGTACAGTCACATGACTGCTAAACTGGGACAAATTGTTGTGTTAAAAACATTGCCAGATTTTTTATTAAATAGAGTATTCTATTCTCCAGCAGCTCATAAAATGTATGTAGTGAATCATTGCATGTTTTCTTGTTTAACATATTTTGCCCAAGAGGGCAATTTAGTCCAAAGAACAAGAAATTGCTTGATATTGTCTGTGAATTGCTATAAAGAACTGCCATTCCGTGACATTTTTAATTTGTTTTGAGCATCTATGGCATTTAATAATAAGCAAAGATTTTGAATGCCTGCAATCAATACCCTTTAGTACAAAGAATACACTTCAACAGCTAACAAAAAGAGAAACCAATTACGGATTTTATAGCCCACTACTATTTTTCAAAGCTTCTGAGATTTGTTTAGTGAAGATGAATTAATTACACAGGCTATAACATTAAGACCTTAATTTCACCGACCAGTATGCACACAGCTATGCTAAAATACACACATTAGCTATTTCTTATGAACTAATTTAAAGTGTTTTCATTTGTAACACTTCTTTCTGTTACAAACTTGTATTCCTATTGGTTAAGGATGCACTTATAATACGTCTTGCAGCATCTGGAAGGTGATTTTAAAAATTCCAAGTGTGTTCTATGTTTAGAAGGGAGAAGCAGCATTTAAAATACATCTTGAAATTGGACATTCCCAAAATTAAAGGGTTGTACCAAACACCAAGTCCACTTCAGTGATTTGAAGTGCTCATTGTGCCTGGAGTCTGTATTTCATAGCACAACGCTGCACAAATCTGTGTTTAACCCCACAGTTACTGGCTGTGTATCTCCACTTCCATGAGCATCATCAAACTAAATTCTAGGCTTGGTAATATCAATTCTGTGCAAAATTACATGCTGGTGACAGACAGACAGACAATGGCGGCATGGCCTTTTCTCTGTGCTGCCCTTGTCCTCCCCTCAGTCCATTCTCCTGATTTTCCTCCACATTCAGAAAGGGGGAGTGACATCAGAGGGGAGACTCTCACAGAAAGGGTTAGTACAACCAAAACTAGCATTTTATGAAAAAACTGTTTTTTGGTTGGAGTGACCTTTTAAAGATGTTCGGGGTTTAAGCCACGTTCTATTCTAATCATAATACTTCAGTTGGAAGTACATCCAGAATAAAACTTTAGATTTTTATAAATGCAATAATAAAAAAAGTCTGAAAAGTTTAGTGTAGGCTTTTATAACCATATTATATCATTGATACAGGTGGAATTTATCACCTAGACCACTTCCACATGTTGCTAGTCTTCCACCCATTAAAATTTCTTTAAAGCCCTTGATACCATTGTTGCCATTATTGGATTTATGGACCTCATCTGGAATTTTTGGGGGAATCCTCTACTCAGTATGCTTAATGGTCAAATTCCACCCTCTGGCTTTCATTAACAGCTTCTAAATGGTTCATGTGACCACAACCGAGTAGTCTGTGTCATTAGACATTCTTACAGTGAAGGGTAACATTGTAGTTCCCTAACTTCTACATATGATACACTGATTTAATTGCATGTGTATCCAGGAAGTCTAAAACTAATTATCAGGTCGTCGGACTCTCCTATTCAAGGGGAATTGATTCTGTGACACTCCTAAACATAGCAATAATGTGCTCTAACACTCCAAATCTTGCAAGAAAAAATGTTTTTCACCCACCACAATGTATTTGATTACTTCTAGCAATTCCTAGAATGGAAGAAGTATTCTGTTATTTTCCAATACACCATTAGCTCGAGAATGTAATGTATTATAACAAAAATAATATTCCGGCTCTCTTGCACACTATGATTTTAAAGTTCACACTATCTGCCTATTTAAGCCCACTGCTTTAAAGGAACACTATAGGATCAGGAACACAAGAAGAGAGTGACAAGGGAGGGGGGAGAAGAGAGTGACAAGGGGGAGAAGAGATTGACAAGGGAGGGGGGAGAAGAGAGTGACAAGGGAGGGGGGGAGAAGATGCACAATGCATTACACACACAGACACACATACACAAGCAATGCAACCCTTACACACAATGCATCCCTTACACACACAGAAGCACACAATGCATTCCTTACACACACTCAATGCATCCCTTACAGACGCACACACTGCATCCCGTACATACACAGAAACACACCTTGCAGCCCTTACACATACAAACACAGATTCACACAATGCATTCCTTACACACATATCAGGATATCCCCTACACACTCCACCCCCTGTGAACAAAATCATTGGTGGAACATGAAGGTGGACCCTGGCACCCAGACCTTGAGCTGTGTAAAGGGCCCCAAAAAAATGGAGCTGCTTCCCGTTCTCCCAGAACATTGATTTTTGTGACCACAGTTACAAACCGCCTCCAGAGAGCCTGTTCTACACCAGACCAGTGGAGCCAGAAGGCAGCTAGAGCCCATCATTATCCTCATCTGGTTGTAAGTAGGCAATCTAGTATATTATTCGTGGCACTAATCTCTAATTTACCTCACATTAAAGAAACACTATAGTCCCAAGAACCACTGCAGCTTAATGTAGTGGTTCTGGTATCTATAGCCTGTCCCTGCAGGCCTTTTAATGTAAACACGGCGGCACTGCAACACTGGCGTGTTAACATGGCAGATCATATGGGTGGGGCATTGTGATGTCACATGGGGGGGCAGCAAACTTTACTTTTGCGTAGGGTGGCAAAAATCCTTGCAACGGCCCTGTCTCCATAATAAATGCTGCTGCAAGACTCATCTTCCTGTCCACACATACCTTCTGGTCTTCGCTTACAAATCTCTTCATTGTACTGCTCCTGTCTGCCCATCTTCACTAATACACAGGTATATTCCATCCAGGCCCCTACACTCTGCTGAATACCTGCATTTAACCTTTGTTCGTACTCACACTTCTGATTCTTGCCTTCAAGACTTTGCTAGGGCTGCACCGTTCCTTTGGTACTCCCTTCCTTGCTCCATTAGAATCTTACCCAGTGTCCATTGCAATCATTGGAAACTTACTTCTTCAAGAAGACATATCAATTAAACTGTCTCCCTCCCTACATCACACTATCCCACCTTCTCTCCTGGAACTGCTAATAGCTAACAAAATAATCCTTCATTGTAAACTCTTCTTACCTATCCATTACATGAAATACATTGTATCCTTAACTCTACCCAACATACCCAAATCCCCCAGAATGTAAGCTTATTTGAGCAGGGCACTGAACACCTCTGATCTTGCATGTCCAACTTGTTTTGTTGCATATACATGTTTGTAATTCTTCCTGCTGTTCAGCGCTGCAGAATGTTTTGGTGCTTTATATATTAATTAAAAAAAAGAGCTGCCAGGATTTAGTACTGGGAGAATCGTCAGCGAAAAGAAAAATGCCAGAGCATGTAATGGTTGAAATCCCAGCTTAATTAGATGTAACTCAACTTAGGACAGCTGGATATCCTTACATATCTTCCATAACTACATTTAGTATCTCAATGAAATTGTCACAGGTTATTAAGAGTTAATCATTTGAAAGGTTTCCAGGACAGCTCATTAGCAGTATTCCCGAGATTCCCTGTGACCTTCCACCGTGTAGCTTCAAGGTAGTTACTGTACACTCTTCATGTCCTTTAGTGCTTTATAAGTGCTGGATGTGCCTTATCTCCCTCCAAAGTAACCACTTTGCTGAACTCTTGCTATTTCCAGCTTGTCCCTTGCTTTGATTTCTTACCTCATTCCCAGGAGAATTATTCTGTCTCCCTGTATTAGCAATGAAGCGTGTAGGCAAATCCCCTACATCTTCATTCTCTGTATTCATTCCCTAAGTATTAACCCTTATACCCCAAACAGCTATACTGAAACAAAAAACAAAAGGTTACAGACATTTCAAAGGGATAAGAATACCTTGGGTGTAATGTGCCACCAGAAATATATATGGATTATTAAAGGTAACATAATGAAACACTTTTTTTGTGTTAACAATTTGCATTCAAGCTGCTTTGGATGCATTCTGGATACATTGTGGGTTGTGACCTGGAAACTCAAAACCTTCCATGTTTTGGGCTTTTCCTGCATTGTGTACACAATGGGATATTGCATGTGTTTGCATGTGCTCATAGTGGTAAAGGAGTCAAGGTTGGTTGACTAAGCATTATGGGAAATATAGTCCATAACAGTTAGAAAACCAAAGGTCAGTGCAGTAGAGTGCACTTTGCTTTTCTCCAGTCACTACCAAGGGATGGGAGAAAGGACGTTCTGCCTTTCCAAACCCTTGCTGAAGTCAGAGGGGACAGTGTAAAGTCTCCATAAGTACGTATATATAATAATATGTGATTTTTTTTTTCCGGACGACCTGTGTTTGCCATGTTTACTCACCCGGGGGATGCTGTTTATAGAATAGCGGAAGTCCTGGATGCTCTGTTTTATTTCTTGCATTCCTGGACCCATCTCTTGTTGTACTTTTTCATTGAGGTAAAAGGAACACACCAGACCAGCACTTAAGAAAAGATGGAAAGGTTTGATTACTAAATTGTACACAGAAAATGGGAGAGTATCTGCTAGTGTGAACTTAACTTAAAGGAGCACTATAGGGTCAGGAACACAAACATATTTCTGAACCTATAGTGTTAAAACCACCATCTAGCCCCCCTGGCCCTCTCTTACCTCCCTAAATATAGTAAAATCTTACTTGTATTCAAGCCTGTCTGAATCAAACCTGAAAGTGTTGTTCTGCTCCAATCACAATGCTTCCCCGTAGGATTGGCTGAGACTGACAAGGAGGCAGATCAGGGGCAGACCCAGCACAAGTCAAACATTAATGAACGCTCGAAAGATTATTAAATAGGAGACAAAAGAGACTATTCCAAAGAGACTATTATTAAATGTAACAACGTGCATGAGGAAAATAAACACTACCAAGATTATTCACTGAAGTGAGAATTCAGAGTGAATCTCAAATGTAAGAGCACAACAGTTAAGCTAAAAGTACAGCTGACTTACAAAATGTCTCCAGTTTGGCTATTGACATTTTGATTTTGAAATTCAATTTGATTTTGCACTTACATATTCCCTTAAATGTATTCATTACACTCTGCATATTTTCATCACTACTTTTTATAACATGGTATTTAAAGTGTACCTGGCATGGTAATTCCATCTATATATATTGCTTAAGCAGAAGTGCTAGCCAATGTATAGCTTCGGAGAAAAAACAGATTTAAAAAAATATATATTTCTTTTTTTTACTTGTCAAACACATTTCGGGGTAGACCTCTGACAAAGAATTGACTGACATGGAGAACAGCAGAGACCAAGTTTTGAAAAGAAATAGATTATTTGTTAAATAAAGTATATGTAAAAAAAAAAAAAAGATAAAACCTAATCTCTATATTTTATATAGAGCTATTTTAATAAAACTCATACATCCAATTAATTGATCTAATATATATATATAAATAAATATCTCGAATATTTTTAAATAAAGAAGAAAGGGGAGGATTCTGCAATGTTGTATAGAGAGAGAAAAACACAATTGAACACGTTCATCATATCTTATATTTTGCACATTACTATTCATACACTCCTTGCAATATGTCCCATTATACATGAAGCTGTTTAGAAACTATGTAATGAATTATTTTTACACTGACATGAGTTTGTGTGTCACAACCATCTGTTGCTGTGATAGAAAGTAACCATTTATGATACAGTCTCACGGAATTCACCACACTGTGCATTCCTTGGATAATGCTACATTGATTGCCATCATCTTCAACCACTAACCCTAACACAAGTTAATGTACTTACTTTTGCTGTTAGGCAGGTAACTCTTTTTGGTTTCTATACTATGAATTTGGGGGGATGAATACTGTAGCCATTGCTGCCGTCCAGGAGTAGTGGAAGTTTCAGCGCAGGGCTTAAGTTTTGTATATTTATATTTGCTTCTGTATTACACAGCTATGTTACAGTGCTGCCACCCCCCTTTCCCCCCTAAATCAGAATGACAGGATCATGTGCAGAAACATTGATTTCTGCTGGATCTATTGCTGGGATTGACTCACAGCTATCACAATTGAGTATTTGACCCCCATATGTGATAGATAGTGGATTGCCACATTCTTGGAGTACGTGTGCATCAGAAGAGGAGAATAGAGGAAGGACCGACAGGAAATGGGAATTAAACTCATTAACAATAATTTACTTATTTGCATCTTGGATTTAGTGCTTTATTACGTCTGGTGAATGCTATCTTTGTTTGAGTGTGATCTTGTTTGGGACGGCATCATGGGAATGTTGCGGAAGAAAGCAGTGCTAAAGGATAATGGACAAGGTGAGGCGTTAGTCCCCCTGTACAGTGAGAGCCATAAGTAAATTGACCACTAGTGAAAAAACTCCTTGTATGTAATGCCACCTCGTGCTGTGTGTGTCGGCAGTTTGGAATGTGTTTAGACAGATACATTTGTACTTACATATGGATATCCGATTAGAATTTTGGTTATAAAAATCCCCCCCCCCAAACTTGTTATATATAACATTTCACGGCAGGTTATGTATTCTGAGTGTTCCCATCCACCAAGCAGCGCTTCCAGACTTCCCTTGCTCATTTAGTGGTATTCTCTGTTCTAATATCTGTGTGTGTGTGTCATAGCTTCATAATTCCAATTCACTGTTTTCTGGTTTAACAATGTTTCTTCGGCAGGCATCGATGTGGATTTCCACCCTCAAGCTATCAGGGTGTTGGCAGCAATAAGTGTTTGGAATATCAACATGTGGAATATTTTGGGGTAAAGTTTGAGTCTCATAAATAATAGACACAACTCAGGCGTAAGAGTTTTGTTAATTATGTCTCTCACTGTGTTGCAATAACTCTGAATGGTAGGGCATGTCCACCAGATATGGATCATAGTGGCCACCTCTTTATTACACCTCCAACATTTGTCCGAAGTCCCTGGATAAATATTCATCAGTCCAGTTGGTACATAGTACCATCGATATTGTACTTTTCACAGAATTTCTATGTATGATGCTCATGCAGTATTGCCTTTGTGCACCATAAACTCCTCAGACCATTGCTTGTTGGTGAATGTAGCATTAAGATCTCTGTGTCAGCCACAAATAAATGTTTGAGAAGTTGTATTTTGCTGGAGTATTAGAGTATTGTAAATAGCCAAGAGAGTTTTTTTCTATTTATCAGCTTGAAGACATATGTTTTCGCAAATAGAGTGGCATTCGTTAGTGCGTAAGAGGTGATCTACAGGGTGGATTTAAGCTGCAGGTATGTGAATAGGGCCCTGAGTGGTAGTTGAAATTGGGTTTGAAGTTCGGGTAAGGCCTTCATAGCTGTGTTATGGAATAGTGGATGGATGTGGGTGCATTTGCGGATAGAAAATGTGATATGATCTAAAGTAGGATTTCCTATATGCAAACTATAAATTGGGGTGGCTAGAGAGTAGGGGTCTTCTATGCATAAGGATATACGATATTGGTTCTACACTTGCAGTGTTAATTTGGTACTATTGAGTAATGATTACATTTGTGGTCTGGCCTCTTTAAGAACCCAAAGTAAATGATGCACCCCAGGCTTACTTTATTTCTACCCACTGGGGGAGCTTGTCGATTTTATGTGCTGTTATTAAGGTCACTATTATTGCCGCTTTATAGTATAGTTTTAAATTTGGCAGATTTAGGCCTCTCTTTGAGAATAGCAGTTGGAGTATTGCAGATGCCACTCTAACATATTGGCCTGCCCAGGCAAATTTAGTGATAACCTTCTGTAAATTAACTTAGTATTGTTTAGCATTAGTGATTTGCAATGTGCATATAAGATATTGGAACTATTCGAACCGTGGAAGTAGTGACATTTTGAAAGCAACCATGCAGCCATGCCACGATAGATACCCATCCTCCGAGGATTGGAGCTTTTGGATAAATTCCCGTAAAAGTTCACCATAATTCAGGTCGAATAAGGACTATTGCGATTTGGTAATATGGATTCCTAAAAAAGTAAGATAGTCCTCTCTACACTCAAACGAGAATGATATATTAAAGGAATCCACCAGATCTTGGTTTAAGGCTAAGCTCAGCGCTCAAGAAAAGAAAAAAAGAAAGAGATGGAGCTTACAGTTGTAAAACCTCCTAGTTGGGGGTTAACCCCAGTGGATAAATACACAAAGAAGGAGAATTGGAGGATGCAGCATAAAACAAATGGAAATGAAATACTAAATGGTGTAAAAAACGATATTAAAACAACATTTAATAGGTCTAAAAAAAGTCCAACTAATGGGGACTAAGAAGAACAAGAACTGGCAACAAAAAAGAAATAGAAATAAAAAATAATACTACAATAAAAAGACACAAATAATAGATATACACATAGAATATTTAAAAAAAATAATAATAAAGTAATGGCTAGTATAGCCATTATATAATATATATATATTTATATTAATTATTCTACTTGTATATTTATTATTTGTGTCTTTTTATTGTAGTATTTTTTGTTTCTATTTCTTTTTACCTGTATATCTATTATTTGTTACCCTGGGAGTAGTGGGTTGGTTTTAATTTTCATAATTGATAGCCCCCTTTATTTAATGCATATTGGTGTATCTTTTTAGTGATATCTGTTATTTGAGGTTGGTTTTCGTTGGTGTTGTGTAGTGAGGTGATACAGCTGAGTTTGCCAGTTCAGCAGTTGAGTTTTGGAGCTTTTGTGTAGATGGGGCGCGCATCTTATCAATAGGCTGTATGTAACGGATTTGTGGGATTGCCATATTGTATGCTGTTGTAGGTCTGGTGTGGTATTTAAATAAAAGTAGTTTTTATTTTCGGAAGCAAGTTGCGTGGCAAAACATATTTTAACTCTAAGGTTCCCGGGGCGCGGTCTGACTAGACTATCGGTTCAATGTCACAGAGTAACACTTGATTAAGTTATGAGCCCATCATAAGAAATCCATCTATTTTAGAGTATGTATTGTGAACAGCGAAGAAAATAGTGTTTTCCCTACCACCTGTGTGTAATATTCTCCAGACATCATATAGATGGAATTCTGAGTAATTTAAGCATAGAGTTACAGTGATATCAGAGTGTGCGGTCTCTGGTGCTGCTTGGTGGTAAGGTAGTATCCAGGACTGGGTTGACAATGTGGTTAAAATCTCCACAAATCACGATAATACCCTGTTGCACTGAATTCATATTGTTTAGAATTTTTTGTATGAAATTCCATTGTTTGGTGTTGGGTACATATTGTTTACAGACGTGTATGGAATGTTATTGAGCTTCCCTACTAGTAAAATATATCTTCCTCCTGTATCACTGTCGCATGAGCTTAGTTTATGCCCTTGGATTTTGTGGGTGACATAGAGTCGTATTGATGAGGAGAGTCTTTTATCCCTAAGGTTGGGTGTTCATTAAGTTTGAAATAAGTTTCCTGTAGGCAGATAATGTCTGACCCCTGGGATCTAAGGTCTCTGTATAAGTGATGTCTCTGCACAGGGAGATTTGGTCCTCTGATATGTCCTCTGACATTGTAACTAAGTATCTTCATGGGGGTTTATATGGGAAAAACACTTAGGCTATGTATGTGTAAGTTATCCTTAAGGGAGATGTTGCCCTTCCCAGCTGGATCATGCCGTGCTTCCCCTCACTAAAACAATACTCTCTATCTGGATGGTATTTTTGTATGGTTTGTATCCACCCAAAAGTGGGCAGAAGCATGGCCAGTAGTTTTACATTCCATAATGAGGAGTGTGCATTAAGGCCACCCACTTGGCCAAGAGAAAAAGAAGTCAATGCGAATAATACCACTATAGGCATGGTATAGTGAAGAGGTATAGGAAACAGATAGTAAGGAGTATTCAAAAACTGAATATGAAAAGCCAGAACTATTGCTAAACACCATCATGTGGTGCCACAGGGGTAGAAGCTCATAATTTTGAACCTGGACATATGAGGATATTGGCTGTGAGGATATTGGCTCCACCTTTAGTCCATTAACTGATAAGCAAATAATATGAAGCATCCTATGACGTGATGGTACAGGATTCTTAAATTCTTCAGTTTGCCAAAAAAGAATCACACCAATCAGCATTTACCATAAGAATCTACAGTATACTCTAAAGTGACAGTGCCATACCTGGTTCTTTATATCAATAAAACATTTTCAGTATTGAAAGCATCATTTATGAGTGGGCTGTAGCTGTGGCAGTTTGTAAAAATAATAGATGCTATAAGATAGACAATCAGAGAGCTGGAACACTTCCTTACAGGTTGCATATATAAATTTTGCCCATATTATTAATGTGCTGAGTGCTGGCGAGCAGCTTGCTTAACATGTCTGACCCATATGTAAAATATTGATATATGAAATATGTCTGATATGCTGTCAGAGGAGTGATATACTGTTAGTGAAGGGACATACTTTACATATACACCACTGTATCCCAGTGGGAAAATTGTCCTGGAAAATTGTCCTCCCCCCAGCCCCTCCATTTGTCTCATTATCTCCCGCAGCTTCTCCGTGTGTCACATCCCCCCCCAAATCCCACATGTGTCTCATTCTCCCCCCCACAGCTTTCCCATGTGTCTCATTTCTCCCCTGACCCCTCCATGTGTCTCATTCTCCCGAAGCCCCTCCATGTGTCTCACCCCCCACAACCCCTCCATGTGTCTCATCCCCCTCAGCCCCTCCATGTGTCTAATTCTCCCCCAGGCCCATCTATATGCCTCATTCCGCCCCAGCCTTACCATGTGTCTCATTCTCCCCACAGCCCCTCCATTTGTCTCATTATCTCCTGCAGCTCCTCCGTGTGTCACATCCCCCCTCAAATCCTCCATGTGTCTCATCCTCCCCCAAACCTTTTATGTGTCTTGTTCCCCCCAGCCTCTCATTCTCTCCACCAATCCCCCCATGTGTCTCATCCCCCTGTGCATCCTGTTCCTGCTCATCTCCATGTAGTGTGGCAGAGCAGACCATAATACCCAGGAAGTACTTGCTGCTCTCCGTTCGGTCATGCTACATGCAGTGACTGGCAGGAGGGGGAGCACTGAACTATGCGCTCCCCCCCACCAGTCACCCGATGACTGTGCACCCCAGGCTGGTGTGGCCGAGCACCGGCTGACCGGGAAATTTCCGGTATCTCAATGGGCCAGTGCATCAGCAGGTGTCCACAGGGCAGCCAAGCCCCCTGGATTGACAGGTCGGTCGCAGCTGTAACCCCTGTAACCATGGTAGTTCCGCCACTGGCTGTCAGATGAGTGATATGCTGTCACAGGAGTGATATACTGCCAGAGGAGTGATGTAGTGTCAGTGGAATGATAAACTGTCAGTGGGTTACATACAGCCAGAAGAGTTGGGAAGACACAATCATGCTGTTTATGCAATATTATTATTATCAGGAGAAAGCTGTATTAAAATAGTAATAGATGCAAATAGCAGTTTCTGCTCGAGTGAGTGACTTTTACAAACAGACATGTCTCAACAATGCCCAGAATGCAGTGTTATTCCAAGCATTCAATGAATCGTGTTCTTCACTTTATGGTATGAAATTTGAAAACATGATCTGCCAGTTGAACTATGGACAGATCATGTCATTTACTTGAGAATTTTCTCTGTAAGACCCTGCATCGTTTTACTGGGCCATACTTTACATGAATGATATAAACAGGCTCATATCTACAAAATCATGTCCGACCCTAAATAGTCACTTAAAGGAGGCCTAATTGTTGGGTTTTGCTGAACTGTGGGTTTAATCAATTAGTAATATTGAATATTAATTGCTGTTGTGCATTAGTGCATTTAAGTAAAGCATCACAATGCAAGTGACACAGTGTTGGACATAACCTTAATCTATTTCCTGCAGAAGCTGTTCACTCTTGCAGAAAAGGGGTTTTAAAAGTTTCCAGCTCCACTGCGCAAATTCTGTTTCCAAAGTGCTTCAGGTGCATTAACCAGCTTTAAATGGCTCTAAGGATCTTTGGAGGTAAGATGACATGACAGTAGGCTTGAAATGGGGTCAGGTGACAGCAAAATGACAGCTCGTATTGCCTCCCTTACAGCACCAGCTCTTCGTTGCAGGAGTAATGAGACTTGATGCTTACTTCCATGCCAGCTAAATCAGGAAGTTTATTCATAGTTCCAGGAGAAAGGAAAAGGAACAAAGTTCATACATATTACAAGTTTCTAGTTTTCGATGCTGCTCAGTCTGTCGTTGTCTGTCTGGCCATTATAGTAGGGGACCACCAAATCTATTAACAAATACAGTGGATGGAAGCAGTATATAAAAAGAAAATACATGCATGGATAGACAGACAGACATAGAGGGTAACCGATGTTACAAATCATCTCAAAATGGAAACTATAGTTAATTTGGCATTAGCACATACATCAAATGCAGTTCTACAAAACTAAAAAGTGATGTTCAACAGTAGACCCTCATTCAAAAGGCACAGAGTGTCTACTAACCAATCAGCACTAGGGATTCTGTAAATGTTATGCAGTACAAGTCTGCTGACCTTTAATGCTTTCTACATTAAGTACAAGTCTACTTTCCACCTTTTCCCCAAAAAAAATAAGACCGGCCTTTTAAAATTAATTTTTGATACAAAAAATGCACTAGGGATTATTTTGGGGAGGATGTCTTAATTTTCAAAGGGGGGGGAGGGTATTCACACAGCAAAGTTAAAGGCATCCAGAGAATGCTAATCTCTCAAACTGTGGGTAGTTGAAAAGGAAAGGTGTATAATTCTACAATAGATGAAGAATGTGAAAATCTTCTTCTAGCTCAGTTCTCCGGAACTTCTCTTAACATTACAATTACTTTTAAATCTTGGGATTGGGGAGGACATGGAAAGCATATTACTAAATCCTGAACATTGAATATATATATAAATATATGACTCCAATCACTGTTCCTAAAACACAAATGTCCCTCTTTATGACATTTGGGGAGGTAAGCTCTTTCTGTTTAACAACCAAATTGTGATTGACAATTCATATTCTGAAGAAGAAAAATGCTAATTACTTGCAGGAAAGGACATTTTTGTAGGGCCAAGTGAAAACTTACAACAAAATACAGCAGGTCATAATGAGGCCCAGGAAAATTGCTGTACGCTGGCAGAACACTCCATCACAACTGGCGAAGATCCTTCTCCCTCGGCACTGGTATGTACAGTAAGTAATCCCGAATACCAGCATAAAGATTATGAAGATAACCGCAATCACAGCGCAGGTAACATACCCTGCCTCATATTTTACCACCTATGGAGAGAACATCACAAATATCACCATGTGCTTTAAAGTTTTTATGTTCCTGTAGATAGAGGTGCTAGTCAGTGTCATAGTTTGGTAGGAAAAAAGATAAGCAATTTCGCTATTTCATTCATCTTAAATTCATCAAGATTTAATAAATATTGCAAAGAACAGCTTGCTCATAGTGAATTACCTAGGAAGAGCAATTCTGGGGGCAAAGTTGGAATAGTGGAACAATCAGTAGGAACATTTATTTTGTTTCCATGGTGATTTAATACAACACCATATCTTACAAAATGCCAAGCATTCTGCATCTAATTTTATAACATGACAGGAGGCTTCGTATTTGCTTAAGTATCTCTTTACTAGAACTCTACGGCAGCACAGAAAAAACAACCAATCAGAAAAAAGTTAGGTACTATAAAACTCCCCTCCCCATGCATCATTTCCTCTTTCTTTGCTGCTCCGCAGTCAGTACAGGTCAGAGTACCACTGCCTCCTGCTTCTAGTGGGTGGCTTTGGGTTTTATTATGACTTATTTATGATCCATATGTATTATATTTTATCATATTATATGTTATATATATATATGGTTTAGTTATATTTTGTATAGATTATTTAGTTATAGGTTTTATATATTATTTCTTTATATATATATATATATATATATAAATATATATATATATATATATATATATATAACACATTTTCTAATATTATCATATTTTGTTTGGGGTTACTGCACACTACCCCTCTTTGCAACCCCTGTTGTGCTGGGGATGTTTGCCGTTCAGGGTGGGGTTTTTTATGGGAGTTTTGCCTGTGGGGACCTTCAGTCTGCTCTCCCTTTGTTGTTTGACCATTGTATTTTACCCTCCCCATCCCACTTTCCAGCGCCGCCGGACTATAGGCGCTCTGCTTGGGGTGTCAGGAGACTAGCCATTTGGCTGCCTCCTCTGATTCCCCAAGCTGCAGTGGGAGCCTGCCGGCGCCCGGGATTTCCCGCATTCATACGCGAGTACCCAGCGACCGGCTTTGCCCCCACTTGGTTTCTGGCGCCGCACACGGCTCAGGCAGAGCCAGCCCACCAGTTAGAGCAGGTATATCTGCAGGATGGTGTACTCCTAAGAGAGGATTCCTTGTTAACACTCTACATGCCTGCCCCTTTGTATCTGGCAAGTAGAGGTTAATGCAATTCTCGTTTTTTACTGAGTCCTGTTGGAGTTAACTAGCTAGGTTTAGTGAATGGGCTTTGTTGCACTTTTATCTTGTGTCCATATGTCCCAATCCCTGTGCCTCAATATATATATATGTTTCTGGTTCATCTCTACAGTCAGAGATGAATCCTCTGTATGTGAGGTTTCACTGTATAGGGCAGATGTAAATTCTATAACAGCCCTGGCTCCGACTCAACTGGTATGGGAGACCAGTCTCTAATGGCATTAATTCACTTTATTAGGCTTCTGTGGCTAGTAGAGTTGGAAGGTGGTTCCTTCCAATGCTCAATGAGGGGCATTGAGTGGGCTATTGTTTAACCCTTTTACTGAAAAATACCATGGGTACAGTACTCTTCTGGTGGTTTACTGATGGTGCATATATTGATGAGGAAACCCCATACAGATCTATAGATCCAGGCGCAAACCAGTTTCTCAGTTAAAATGGAATCGCTCAGTCTATCATGAGTTAATGGGCACTATAATCACTGGAACCTTTTCAACCTTTATCCATTACAGCTGGAATACCACTAATTTACCTGCTGGGCATTTAGGGACTGCTAGTCCCAGTTTACGTTTATTCACACAGTATTACACTGTCTAAGAGGGGTTGGTGTCTAAGGGTCCTATGTCACAGGATACCCTGTAGATTTACAAATATTTAGGGATCTCTGCTAAACACAGAGGTCCCCGTTACTCATTTAATACGCAACCCAGGATGAGCTCGCTACGTCTGTGCCCCATTGATTGGCCTGCTATGTCTGTGCCCCATTGATTGGCCTGCTATGTCTGTACCTGAACCTCCTTTTTGGCCACCAGCCGGGGGGGAATATCACTGAGGAACGCTCAGTACCCACTATTGACATGGAGATAAGTGGGTGTCCAGGCAAGCACTGCTGCCATACTATCCGAGGGAACACCAGGATACGGACACCTAATTATGATTGGAAGGGGGAAAGCCCTACACCTCATACCCTGGGAGGCATAGCTTTTATGAAAATTCCTGGGCACATTTTCACGGTTTGCACCGTCCCAGCGGCAACACATCTCCTAAGAGGTTTCGTACAAACAGGGACTAGTGCTCAGACGCCAACGGGGGAACACTGTTTCCTTGCCATCAGCAAATAACCATTTAGCTGCCTTACCGGTATCCACCTTAGGTATTGGTAGTTAGTCCTACATCATGTTTAGCTCCTGACCCTCTCAGGATCGCAGTCTTATGCGGATATTAGTAAACGGTGTACCCATTGCAGTTGGTAACCCTGAGTCTCTAAAGGACTCTAGTTTGGATTACAAGAGGGTGCGGCCCTCCATTGTCTCGGCCCGAGACTGATACATTTATTTTAACAAGGAGAGAACGAACCCCTCTCATAGACTGTACCGGACACTGATCCATTGTTAGAGAGCGCGACCCTCCTGCAACCTCAGCGATTGCACCCTGTTTAAGATATTTGGGCCATTGCGAACAAACTGCGCTGACAGTTTTTCCCGTGTCAAGGTGACATGAGATCCTGAGGCCTTCATAGAGCAAACGGGCACTGCCTTGCTCGGGTAACAAAACTAGGGAAGACCCAATACTCGGTCTGCAGGTACACTGTACACATGGATCACATGAAAAGAACGGATACCCCGGTTGACATGGGTTCCCTGGTCATTACAATCTTGGGATAAGTTGACACAACTTCCCCTACTCTTCTGAACACATATCTGGAGAACATGGTTCAGATATGGAGGGCCCTCCTTCTATTCTCTATATCCCTCACCGGAATCATCTTGGTTTGGGTTCTCGCTAACCCACCCTTTCAACTAACATCAAGGAGACCTACGGTGGACTGTAGGGAGGAACCCTGGGTGCCAGACGCCTACACGGACATCGAAAGTTGGGACGCAACCTACCGCTGGAGTACTGCTCAGGAGGTGTAGCAGACTCAGATAGGATTTCTGACTTTTTTTCGAATGGGACATCACCTGCTTCGGACGATGGAAGCTTTTTTGTTTTATCTGCTCTATGGGTGAAGGGAGTGAAGGGACTTTATGTCTTGCTTGCATATTAGAGAACGCTATGTGTTAACGGGACTCCAAGCTTAGAAGGGAGGTATCCCTCTATAGGGAAGCCTTGACTTAATTTCTCGAATTTATACTTGTGGGCCCCTTGACCTAGGGCCTTCTCTGGGAGATACATGCCCGGACAGTCAGGGGCACAGGGACCTAGGGATCTCACTATATTATACCATATCTTGTAGGTGGCGTGTAGACCAGGAACACCTACATGAGCTTTGACAGAACAGGAATCTTCTTCATTATACAGGTCCAATCACCATTGGATCTGGATTGGATTTTTAGTTTTCTTTTAGTTTGCCCTGTTGGCAGTTTACTAGATAGCTCCCTAAATTGGTACCTTTATGTGGGATTGCCATATTTAAGGATACCAAATTAGGGTACACATGAACCAATCTATAAAGAGGGCACAGCACTATAAACATTCACCAAGCATAGTGGTATATAGTATAAGGTAAAAATGAAAAATACATAAAACATACACAGATTCCACAAATCGTCTGACCCACAGGATAAGGAGTATATAACAAAAATAACAGGGCAAAACACATAGCGTAATACTCATACCATATAACTAAATTAGGGTGCATTAGGTAAATTAGGGTGCTGTTTAGCAGATAACTCCCTTATTTCGTAATGGGAATCTTTATGTTGATGCCCTGTAAGGATATCAAATTAGGGAGTTATCCACTAAACAGCTGAAAGAGCAAAATTAAGAAAAGGTTTTTTTTTTCTTTAGTTCAATCTTTCAGCAGTTTAACAGATAACTCCCTAAATTGGTACTGTGTGGCTGCCACCTTCATTAATTCTACATAGGGAATAATGAACTTCTGAATTTCGGAAATTAACACTTTTTTTTTTTTTTTATGAAATTCACTTTAAACAAATTGATGTTTTCCAAATTTCAGAAGAACCAAAATTAGAAAATTAATTCATTTTAAATTAAAATTAAACAAATATTTCACCCATCCACATGCCTAATGTTGACTTCTACCCTCTGTTTCTATAGTTTTCTCAACTCTCCTGCATCCTCTGCATTCTTTCTTCTCCAGTAAAAGAAGCCCAGATTGATGTATAGAACAAAACAGAACTATGCAGGAATGCACTCATTGGCTGAGAATGTCAGCTAAGAGCGCTCAGCCAGCAAGGGTGGTCCTGCATTGGTTGTGCCTTACTCAACAGAGACATTCAGCTTGCTGCTGCAGGAGCCCAGCAGGATCCAGATAAGTTGTCAAATCGTGCTAAAATGGTGTGACATCTTACCGTGACGCTCCTTGCACCATAACCCCTACAGTGGGGTGTAGTGATTCTGAAAATTGGTATGTTCCTTTAATGGTGTACGAAGGCCATAAGTGTGGACATTCCGAAATTTTGTGACAAACTTGGTAAAACCATATCTGCTCTTGGATCAGTTGGCTCCTTTCAATTGTGTTAATTCAGTTAGAGAATACTTATTTATAATGCGTTACTTAGGATTGAAATATACTGATTCTAGCAGAAGTACTGAATTCTAATATAGTAATGAATTTACACGAGATGTACATTTATATTCTCCCGAGTCTAATGAGCCAGCATATTAACTGTGACACAGGACGCAGGGGATGAGATCCTAATTTAGAGAACCATTGCTTGTGTGTGCTTTACTGTGAGTCTCCTCTGATTTTAGTAATGGGAACTTGTAGCATTCTTTACTTACCCTCGATGTTTGCAAAGATGAGGAATTTGTTAATGCCACACGCAGTAAATCTGAAAAGAATAATAAGAGAAAAATTAGATATATATATAGTCCTTAGTAAGAATACTGTGAATAATGAACTTCAGGGTTTGGGTTTTGGCATAGATGGCATAGGCGAAGATAATATTACTCAATTTGCATTATTGTTTTAATCTAGACTGATATATGGGAAGAGAAGTGACAATGTCATATAAAGAGGTACTGTTCCCCATATTAAGGATTCCCTTTATTTTCTACACATTTAGTAGATACTGCCAGATTACCAAGGTCACTTCACACTAATTTAATGGTCCTCAAGATTCATATTTATGTTTCTGTACTGACTACAAGAGCCGATGACATAGTTACATAGACTTTAAAGAGACTTGTGTCCACCCGTTCAGCCTTTCTCATATCAGTTTTTGCTGTTGATCTAAAAGAAGGCAAAAAAAAAAGAAACAATTCCTTCCTGACCTTCAGAATGGCAGTCAGATCTCTCCTTGGATTATACTTATGCAGTATACACTGATACCCACTAACACCATCAACAATATGCACCTGTTAATCTCACATGGTAAACCTCCTTATTGACAGTCACAATAACCTATTTCTTTCATTACTCAGCTTGGCCAGGTACTAATGATCACTGAACAGCAACACCAGGCATTGATGTTCATGGTCCTCTGAACTATACAAGGATACACTATGAAACCCAATGGCTATGTGCACATGATAAATACATTGACATCTACTGTTCATGCATTTCTGCATGATAAGTGATACAAAAAAAATTTACACCACAATACAATACGGTGACCACCATAGATAAGTGGGTAAAAATAATACAAAGATTTACCCTTAAATTTCTGAGATTGTAAGAAGACTCTTCATGTCTTCTTTAAAGCCATATACAAATACAATATAAAAAATGTAAATGAAACAGAATGCAAATAGCATGATAATGCAAAAACACCAATAAAAGGATGGGGTAATAATTGCACTCACAAAAGTGAATTTGATTGCAGGCACGTAAAAAAGACATAATCGTGGAAAACCTTCTTATTTTCTTTTTCTTTATGTTCAAAACATAAAAGGAAAGAAGAGAGACAAATACATAGTGTAATATTCCCAAATAAAATGACACAGTTTTATTAGATTGCACTCCAAATTGCTGCTACACTATTATTTCCTCTAAGAAACCCAGCAAGGTCCTGATTCCAGAGAATGATTTTGATGTGCCTGATTTGGACTTTTCTCCTGCGAGTGCAATCTAATAAAGTTGTACACTTTTATTTGGGAATATTTCACTATTTGTATTTGTCTCTCTTTCTTCCTTTTATGTTTTGACTATAAAGAAAAATAAAATAAGAAAGTTTCCCACGATTAAGTATTTTTTTATGTGCCTGCAATCAAATTCACTTTTATTGGTGTTTTTTCATTATTATTACGCCATTTGCGTTCTGTCTCATTTACATTTTTAGATTGTATTTCTGCAGGATTTTTGTTAGTATTGATAACCAAATAGCGATACTAACCCACTTTACCTACATACTATTCAAGGTAAGCTACTGATAATGCGACTATATATAGCTCTGCATTTGGCTAAGCCTTACCATATACTTCATGTACTCCCATTACAGTTAGGCAGCACTGCTCTTTACATGTATAGCTTTGCAAGGCCAGCTACCATCACTCACTGTTTGCACTTCTAGACCATTTTAGGTGCTGGCAGCCCTGACAGTCTGTTCACAAGATGACCTTAAATCAACAATTTTTTGTTTATATCTTGTCCAATGTTTGCAGCTGCTCAATTAGATTTAAAGCTTTATGTGACAGTAGTAGATCTTCTAGCTAGAGTCAGAACAATTAATACATTTTTGTGAGATCCGTGATTTATGCTATTATCCCACTATGTCATTATCTCACATTTTGATGTCAATTTGCCCTACCTTCTGGCAATGGGTTTGGCTGTACGGCATCCAGAAACAAGTTACTCATTCTAAAGAGGGGGGAGAGCGAGCCCCAGTCTTTTTCCTCAAATGTAATATTCCCTCGGGTATCCACTGCTTCAAGTGTTAGCATCTCCATGTCTGTAGTAATCGGGCAGGTCTGAGCATTCCCCTGCCCTATGCCATAAAAGAAGGTGCATAGCACCCAGCAAATTACAAGGTCCATGGTTCTTATCCTGATTTCTAGGAATCCAATTTTACCAGAAGCCCAATGCTGCCACATTAGCCACAATAATATTTGGCAGATTACAAAGACTGCATCCTACAGAGCTACCCAATGCTTTCTTCTATCTAGAGGCATTCCTCATAATACCAGCTGTTGCAGAGGAACTGGGAGAGATCATTAGTTCAAAGCAGAGTGACACTCCTACCCCATTTCTCAATGCAGTGACTATTAGTCAAAACCTGATGTACCTGTTTGTTAGTTCCACAAGCATCCCAGGCACATGTCTTCTGCTGAGTCAACGCTCCTTGGAAAAAAAGTTAGTCAGTAAAATGATTATTGTTCTAGAATGTTACAGCTGTAGGAACACATGTCCCTATGTCTTAATTCTTCCAGAAAGAGGAAACAATAACTTAAATGTTGTATTAAGAAGACGTATTTGCGGATTAGAGGGCTAATGAGAAAGTAATACTTGGGATTCACAGACTTGGCCCTCTGGCTATACAAAGATTACACCTTGGGATAGCTAAGGCCTCAGCGTCCAGCTGATATGGAGTACAATTCTCAAGATGCTAAGTTATCCTCTTGGTATAAACCACAGCAGTGGTTACATTATCCCGATTTAGCTTCCAATAACTAATTGGCATCTACATGATGGCTATAGTGGAATGCCCTGTAGCTTCTATTGGAGGACACCTTAACTACAGTTGTAATCATAATTATTCAACACACATTGAAAATCAGGTTCATTATCAAAATTTATAGACTTTCAACTGTTTGCAATGAACAAATTAAACAAAAGCAATTTAAATCGCTCAACACCACGAATGCTTCAAGTGGTTTCACCAAATTTAACTGAAAATGCAACTTATAATGACTTCTCCACTCTCAAAATGTAAACCTGTTGAAGCAGTCATTGCGTTGAACCATTTCAACTGCTTCTGTTTGATTTGTTCATTGCAAACAGCTGAAAGTCTGTAAATTTTGATAACGAACCTGATTTTCAATGTGTGTTGAATAATTCTGATTACAACTGTGTAATATAAAAACATATAGTGTATTCATGTAATTGTTTCAGAGCAGATATGGTAAAAATGTGTTGTCAATGAGTTCTCCTTTTTACATTTAGTTGTAGATGCAGGGATAAGCTCCCACAGATATATTGATTTCTGTAACCTTATACTCTTGCTATTATTTATGCCATTTAAAAAAAAAAAATTAAATTAGGTTATTTGTGGCTACATTATAAGTTGCAAATTGTAGGCCAATATTTACTGAGCTCAGTTACAAGGGTTTTTTTTTTTTTCAAACTGACTGTAAATAAGAGGTGTAGAACTGTGTCTACAAATGGCAGAGAATTGTAGGAGTTGTACAGCCACAACATCTGAGTGGACACATGAAACCCCTTACTTACATGGTTTGTGTCAACTTTATGTTATTGTTTTATTTTCATGGGTGTTAACTCATCACAACATTCTCAGAATCAGGGAAGTAAGACTTCAAAGTAACAAATAATGACAAGCAGGGCTGCAAAATAAAATAGCTGAAGCTCCGGACTCATGCCCATAGAATAGGCCCATTGATATTTTTTTCTACTCTTCACATGATATTGCTTTGTGTAGAAGGAATTAAGTATGGGAATTTAAGAGGGATGTAAACCTTTGTGGACTGGCTAAATATAAAGTAGTTCAGATGTCAATCAAGGAACTATACTCATCCATGTATAAACTTGGGTGCAATCAATAAATACGAAATACAAATAATAACATAATAATAATAATAAAAATCCAACGAAGGGTCAGCATTAGGGTAAAATAGTAATTTGTAATCAAAAGGAAAAAGGCCCAGGCACTCCAAGACTTAGACAGACATATTCATTGTAACCAAAATATCCAGCAACTGGATTTTGGTTATAATAAATATGCCTACCTAAGTCTTGGAGTTCCTGGACCTTTTTCCTTTTGATTACAAATATAAAATCATTATCATAAAGCTGACTTCGCAATGCTCTTGCTGCTTCAGTCTTTCTACAGTATGGAAGCATGTCCACTTTCTGCTACAGTTACTACATCCACCTTTTTCTATGTCCTAGACTGCATACCAGGAGCTTCTGTCTGCTAGTATGAAGGGAAGGAAAGGAGCTGACACGTGAGTGGTGGAGGACTCAAGGTAACTGTCCAAAGAAAGCGTAGATTTTGCATAATTTTAGGGGCTGTAACTTCCCTAGTTCATCGGCCTGTTGGCATTCCAGTTTTTTGGGCAGATTAGCATGGGATATATATTCTTGATTAGAGATGTTGCGAACCGTTCGCGAACCTCTCGCGAACGGTTCGCCGCGGTTCGCCATGAACCGTTCGCGGCGAACTCCGGTCAGCTGACATCCCGGCCAATCTCTGGCAGACCCTCCCAGACCCTCCCACCTCCTGGACAGCATCCATGTTGAAGCTGCCTTCAACATAGATGCTGTCCAGGAAGTAAGAGGGTCTGGGAGGGAGGGTCTGCCGGAGATTGGCCGGGATGTGTCAGCTGACCAGAGTTCGCCGCGAACGGTTCGTGGCGAACCGTGGCGAACCGTTCGCAAGAAGTTCGCGGATGGTTCGCGACATCTCTATTCTTGATATGTATCAATTAAAAATAATATATATACCCTTCCTCAAGTTATTTCTTCATGTAGCCAGTCTGCACTTTAGGATTTCCAGCAATCCTCTAAACAAGGATTAAATTCAGTTACATTTATTAAATAAATAAATTGCAAAACATCAAAACTAAAATAGAAACAAATCTTACTATCCAAAATGGAAGTAGGGGGACTAACAGGCATGCAGTAAGCCAGATTTGTTTTCATTTTCGATTTGATATATTACACTTTTTCATTGTGTCTTAAATTTAATTGTTAAGAATTCTAAGTGAATTAAAAAATTGAGGCCAAAACAGATAAACTGATAATACAAGTCAGCCATGTTTTCAATTTGGTTGTTTTAGCCTTTGCGGGATTATTTACTAAGGTGAGAATTTAAAGTAAATATTAAATTAAATTTAGCAGTACTGTTAAACTTAGCATAGCTGACTTTTTTCCAGTTTTGCTCTTTTCACCTCAAATTTAAAACTCACTTTGAATTCTCACTTTAGTGAATAACCTAGTAGAATTTGAAATCCACTACAAAATCAGTTTGAATTTTTGAAAATTCTCATAAAATAACTAAATTGAATGTTTAGTGAATACAAATTGAATTAGTGGCTACATAATGACAGCATATTATATTTTTTATATAAATTAAGCACTTTTTGCTTATTTGGAAAACATACAGTATTTTTATTTCAACACCATTGTATGAAGCTTTTTGTTTTTATGAAATGTTTTTGTGTTCTACTGAAATGCGCAGCCTCTGATTGCTTAAACAAGGTCTGTTATTGGTGAATCATTCACTTAACTTCATAGTTTGTGTAGTTTTATATTTTCATTGTACAGTGCTGCAGAACATGTTGGTGCTTGGTAGATATTTAAAACAATAATAACCAAGGGCAAGCTGTGCCTGGGGATGTTTTTACGGTAACACAAATGTTTTCATGGAAATACAGCAGGTTTTCCAGTACAATATTTCACTCCTTAACCTCTTAAGACCGCAGCCAAATGTACAAGTTGTGATAAAAACAAAACGTAAACAAAACCTGGCATTTGCGCTATATGTCTGTCCAACCGTAATTCACCTCTTTCATATTAAATGCACCCACACTTATTATATATCATTTTATTCAGGGGAAACAGGGCTTTCGTTTAACATAAAATATTTAGGTATGGAACATAATTTAATATGAAAAAAATATTAAAAAATGGGAGAAAATAAAGAATGTCTTTTTTTTTTATTCTACGTGACATTTTAACTGTGAATGTCAAAATACTGTTTGCTTTTACTGCAGTAACATACATATATTTGTATTCAGCGATGTCTCACATGTAAAACAATACCCCCTATCTACAGGTTTTATGGTGCTTTGGGAAGTTACAGGGTGAAAAATAGCGTGTTACATATTTCAGTTTTTTTCACATTGAAATTCGCCAGATTGGTTACGATGCCTTTGAGACCATATGGTAGCCCAGGAATAAGAATTACCCCCATGATGGCATACCATTTGCAAAAGTAGACAACCCAAGGTATTGCAAATGGAGTATGTCCAGTGTTTTTTAGTAGCCACTTGGTCGCAAACACTGGCCAAAGTTAGTGTTAATATTTAAAAATGCAAAAAAATAATTTGAACGCAAATTTTGGCCAGTGTTTGTGACTAAGTGGCTACTAAAAAAGACTGAACATACCCCATTTGCAATACCCTGGGTTGTTTACTATTGCAAATGGTATGCCATCATGGGGGTAATTTTCATTCCTGGGCTACCGTACGGTCTCAAAGGCAACCTGGCGAATTTTAATGTGAAAAAACTGAAACGCAAGCCTTATATTTGACTCTGTAACCGTTGAAAACACCATAAAACCTGTACATGAGGGGTACTGTTATACTCGGGAGACTTCGCTGAACACAAATATTAGTGTTTCAAAACAGTAAAACGTATCACAACAATTATATCGTCAGTGTAAGTGCCATTTGTGTGTGAAAAATGCAAAAAATATCACTGTTAAAGGGACATCATAGCCACCAGAGCAGCTACGCATTTCAACAACCTTAATGTAGTCGTTATGATGTCTTTTTAATGTAAACACTGCTTTTTCATAGAAAAGACAAGTGTTTACATTGCTGCCTAGTAACACCAGTAAAGGTGCTTCCTGAGTCAGCACTGACCTTCATTGGAGACACTGAATGCTCCCCATAATGATGCATTGAATCAATGCATCACTATGAGGAGATGCTGATTGAAGCAGTGCTGCGGATTGCCACGCATGCTCAATAGCCTCCAAGTGCTTCAAATTTGATGATCTCAGCCACAGAGGTGGGGCAGTGGTGCTGGAAAAAAGGAGTAAAATCACCTTCTTAACCCCTTAAGGACACATGACATGTGTGACATGTCATGATTCCCTTTTATTCCAGAAGTTTGGTCCTTAAGGGAGGCAAGGGGGACCTGGAACCTAAACAGTGGTTTTACCACTATAGTGTCAGGAATACATGTTTGTGCTCCTGACACTATAGTATTCCGTGAAAGCTAGAATATAACTCACTCTTACAGTCACTCTCATGTGACCAACTCATTACTTTTATTGTAACCCAATTACACGATGTCACGGAGTTCCATCTCTAGGAGAAGGCACATGATGGGAAGAGGGCACTTCAGGTTAACATAATATTATTTCAAATTTAATTTACATAAAAAAAAAAAAACACAAAATTAAGAAGGTTTAGTTACATTGTGTAAATATTAAAGAGCGGGTCTGTTTTATTCTACTTTTACTGCTCCAGAAAACCTGCATTTTACAGCAAACAAGAGGTTATCATTACTTTATTGACATGTATCCAATAACATGGAAACATGCCAATAAAGTAATGGTAACCTATCATTTTATTGTTCATACACAAATAATTTGACTAGGAAAGATACACAGACAGAATTTCAAGTATGGTCCGTGGTGTGGATGTTATTAATATCCAACATACCATTACTCATTTTATGGACATTGGAGGAATGAAGAGATAATTATGTTCAATTCCGAGCTTAGTAGATAACTCTACATGTTTATCTCTAAATAAAAGTGACAATGAGAAAAAAAAAATAGAAAATTTAAATCAGGAAAACGAGAGGAAAACATAAATATAGGTGATATAAAACATCTTATTCAGAGGAATAAAAAGTCTCTGTTTTAATCAGGATTAGGTATAAATCCATTGGGAATAATGAAGACAGGAGAGTACAGACACCTCACTGTTAGGGAGGGCAACATTTGCTTGGTATGAACCCAAAATGTAATGACGTGAGCAAGGTTATTGCAAAACCCCCAGTTTTTCCTTGTGTGAATGTTTCAAACATCACTGTAAACCCCTTGTAATCCATATCCCTATTAACTTAATAGGAGTTGGCTGAAGGTTTCAAATTTCTGCTCCTGTCAGTCTGTTTTTATTAACTTAATAAGAGCATGGCGTGCAAAGGGTTAATACAGGAGGCCTAAGGGTTAAGAGAGCTGGGTGAAAAGCTTCATTTATGTGGCACAGGAACACCTCTGTATCTGTAAGCTACGGACATTCACAGATACAAAAATAGATTTGGCCATGAAGTACTTCTATAACTTAATAAAATAATTTAGGTTGAAAAAAAAAATTACTCAAGTCTATCAATTTCAAGCTTTCCCACATCACTGTTGCTACAACTAACATTGTGTAACATTTAATCTATTTTGGGCTAAAATTTTAAATTCACTTTGAATTCCCAACAATTCTTACTTCAGTAAATAACCCTGATATGCTCTGATGTTCTCATAGTATTTAATATATTGTACAGCAAGTAAAGCTTTAAACATGATTAATATTTATAATTATTATAGCCATTCATTATATCCACATGGATTAGCTCATGGTTAAAGGGAAACTACAGTGCGAGGAAATCAAACTCCTTTTCCTGGCACGACAGCTTTCCCTTCTGTCAAGGCCCCTTCCCGCGGTACTCAATGGGTTAATAACCCCTTCAGTCACTTACTCATGTGAGTGGTAGTCCTACAATAAGATCCTAATATTTTCTCTTTTTATATGGTTCACCTTGTGTTGTTGCTTTTTATTATTCTATTTTAGGTATTCCTTTACATCCCAGTACCTGCAATTTATATATGGTTGTATTATTTATTTTGTATATATTTATTCTCACTGGGTTTTTTTGTGTATAAACTTATACTTCTTATATTAGTTTTGTGTTCACTTATTTTGTACGCGAAGTGCCTTGCAAACTTTTTTGTTTGGTTGTCTTTCCTATGGGAAAGTATTGGATTGGCTGAGATCATCAATTTTGATGACCTCAGCCATGGAGGCCGAGCCAAGCGGGGCTAGCCACTGCAAGATCAGTGAGGCATGGGAAAAAAACTTGAGTAAAAAAAAGTGATCTAAAGGGAACTGGGGACCTAAATAGGTAGTTAAACACTATAGTATCAGCAGGAATACATGTGTGTGTTCCTGACACTACAGTGTTCCTTTAAGTAAGTTATGTTTTTTTTTTCTAGATTAAGTAGCAATTACAGCATTGTAGCTAGCTGGCCAGAGTGTTCCCTGTAGGGCAAGGAGGAGAAACGAGGATTGCAAAGGGGCGTAAAGCCATATTTAGTGGATTCACATTCAGATTAAAAGAAAAAGATTCCCTATATATAATCTTAGTATCATCATCTTCCGACATACAAGTATGGAGCAATACCAATTACACAGGTTTCTAAGTGACAGGTTGACAAAGATTTTGCCTTAAATTTATGTAAGAAGTATTAATATTTTCAGCCTTAACTGCATTATGGCAGGTTGAGTATAATGGGAGCCAAATATAAAACAGTTCAATGTAAATCATGTTTTAACTCACATGAATAGGTATTCACTAAACTGAGAAATGTCTGAAATTTAAAAAGAATTTCAAATTCAAAGACAAAATAGCTGAACTTGAAATTTTCTCATATTAGCTATGTATCTAGTTCAGCTATTTTGGTCTAAAACTTGAAATTCGCTTTGAATTCCCATCAATGCTCACTTCTGTAAATAACCCTGCTAAAATCTATCATATCACAAGTTCTCAGAATACAGCCAGTAAACTAATCATCGTGTATGTGCTTGAAACATGATTAATATTTATAACTATTCCACTATACCCATTCATTATATCCACGTGGATTGTGACATACATGGCTTGGCACCTGATTAATTAATTTAGTTACCCTTTATTTTACAGTGTTATAGCCAGTTGGCCGGAGTGTTGCAACCGAGGATTGCAAAATGGAGTAAAGTCATATTTACTGGATTTACATTCAGATTGAAAGACAGCGGTTCCCTATTTTTGCCTTAGTAGCATATTACTCCCAATTACCAGTTACACAGGTTTTTAAGAGAGCACGCAGTAAGTGACAGGGCGACAAAGGCGTTGCCTTAAATTCATTTTAGGAGCATTGCTATTATCCTGCCTGAACTGCATTATGGCTGGTTGAGTAAAATGGAAGTCATTATAAAACAGTTCAATGTAAATCACTTTGTAACTCACATCCAGAGTTATTCACTAAACTGAGACATATATGGAATTTAGAATGAATTAAAAGTGAATTTGAAATATTTAAAGCCAACATAGTCAACCTGGAAACTTGGCTTACTTTTAAAATTTGGCTACTGATGGAGAATGAATTATTTAACCTATGCAATGCTTAGTGAATATTCCCCTAGACATACAGATCTATAAATATATACAGTAACCTATGGATGTATTGCATACTGAGACGTGGATTTAACAACATATATTATTCTGTAGCTCTTTTGGTGAGAAATGGCAAGGAAATCAAGATGAAGAATTAATAAAAGGCCCACAGATGTAATTAGTACATCTGGAGATACCTTGCCTATCTCTCACCTGCAGTACTAGAGAAAAGGTGACTTGTCATAGAAACAAGTAAATAAAGGGCGAAAAAGCCTTTTTGTCCTAGTTAAGTCTTTCCACGTCTGCAAGTGTTAAAAGGAGACTATAGTCACCTGAACAACTTTAGCTTAATGAAGCAGTTTTGGTGTGTAGAACATGCCCCTGCAGCCTCACTGCTCAATCCTCTGCCATTTAGGAGTTAAATCCCTTTGTTTATGAACCTTAGTCACACCTCCCTGCATGTGACTTGCACAGCCTTCCATGAACACTTCCTGTAAAGAGAGCCCAATTTAGGCTTTCTTTATTGCAAGTTCTGTTTAATTAGGATTGTCTTATCCCCTGCTATGTTAATAGCTTGCTAGACCCTGCAAGAGCATATTATTAAAGTTCAATTTAGAGATTGAGATACAATTATTTAAGGTAAATTTCATCTGTTTGAAAGTGAAACCAGTTTTTTTTTTCATGCAGGTTCTGTCACTCATAGCCAGGGGAGGTGTGGCTAGGGCTGCATAAACAGGAACAAAGTGATTTAACTCCTAAATGACAGTGAATTGAGCAGTGAAATTGCAGGGGAATGATCTATACACTAAAACTGCTTTATTTAGCTAAAGTAATTTAGGTGACTATAGTGTTCCTTTAAAGACAAGAATTCTATCTCCTGTCTGCTATCTTGCAAGCACACATACTCTCTTTTTTTCTCTCACAACATCATCTTGCATAGTTAGAGAAGACTTGCTAGACCTACGCAGTAGAATAACTGTAATACGTAATGTTATATGAGAAATTATACTTTTTGCACTGAACGTATATGGTTGATTTTGTCTTCTGTTGGATACACCCCTATAAAAACTGTGTTTGTTTGATATATACGCTGTGCCCACATTAAAAAAAGCACTATTTTTCTGGAACTCCAATGACTGGAGTACATGTATGTTCTCTGCAGTGAACATAAAAAAGATTAAGGAAAGCAGGATGTGTTACCAGCCATGGCAGCATACGGGTTACAGACCCTGTACATTTTTCAGCCCAACAGCTATCTTAGCCTTATATTTCATATTTTAGTGAATAACCCTTGTGATATTTTAATCACACTTTTCCCTAAGGAATGCAGAGGTAGCTGGTGAGCATAGGCGTGGCACGCCTATGGAGGGAGACCGGCAGGGGAGATCTCAGGATCTCCCCTGTCGGCTCATGCAGAGCTGGCGCTATCCAAGCTGGCGCTCTCAGCCTTCCTCCCCACTGCAGCATGGAGGGAGGCAGGAGAGGACCCGGGGAGCTCAACCCACAGGGGCTAGAGTTCACTCTCCACTGGACCACCAGGGAAAGCAGCAGGAACAAGGATCCCCACTCACCCCCCACACAGCACCCTCACACACACACAGCACCCTCACACACATACACCACACACACACACACAGCACCCACACACATACAGCACCCACACACAGCACCGTCTCACACACAGCACCCTCTCACACACAGCACAGAAACAGCACCCTCACAAACACACAAACAGCACCCTAACACACAGCACCCTTACACACACAAACACCCTCACACAGCACACACACACACAGCAGTGTATATATATTTATACATATACACACACACATACATACATACATATACACACACACACACACACACATACATATACATGCAGCATGTGTTTGTGCTTTAGGGTGCACACCCTAATGCAATAGGCTGCGCACGCCTATGCTGGTGAAGTTTTAAGATGTTGAGGCACTAGACTTCTCCTCTGGAATTAAACTCCTTACCTCTGTCTGTTTAACCTCATGTACACAAGTTAATGGTAGGTCATATACAATGAGCCTAACACAGAGATACTCATTCAATTCACAGAGCTAGACAGTACACCACAAACATGACCATACAGAACATGGAGGTAGGCACAATACAGAGATACCCATTCAACAGACAGAGCGGTGTATAATACAGCGATGCAATACACAGAACTGGGCACAATAAAGAGATACCTAAAGCTATCCCACACAGCAAGGATCACTGTGATGGATACACACAGATCAATACTTAAATACACACATAGTACAAAGTCTCTGTTTAATGCTTCAACATTTCACTTTGTTCCCAGTCCATAATTTCAGTCAAACCAAATTCACATATTAACTAATTGAAACAAAACACTTTTTTTGCTCATGCACATCTCTAATAGAGATATATTAATGATATATTTTAACTAATTTCCTGCTTAATTAAGCCTCAGGCAGACACTGATTTAATATTAAACACTTGCATTGGGCAGGAGCCGCTGCTACTGTGCTATTTACAAGATGGCTGCTTCCTTCTCTCCAAATGGCAACTCAATAGGAGGCTGCCGAAATTCCTTCTCAAACAAAACTAGGCATGTGCAAAATCTGCTTAAATGGGACAGATTTAAAATCTGTCCTATGTTTCTGACATGCCTACAGTGGCTCTGCAGGACTGCAACCTAAAGAGACACTGTTTTTTTTTTAGTTTTGGTAATTTTAACCCACACATAAACATAGGCAATGACTAGAGTATGTTAATCTACACTTTCCTATATTTTTTTTATCCCAATCATTTTTTCCACTTGTGTAGCGCTGCCCCAATAGGCTTTACAAACCTCTACATTGTCATGATTAGACGCCACTTCCAATATGTGTTGATCGAGAAATATAAAGTGCAATTCTAGAACTAAACAGTCAATATTTAGAGTTTATTTTCCCCCTTTTATTTTGGAGAAAGAAAAAAAAGAAACATTAGAGAAGAGATGACATTACCCCGTACAGGACGGAGTTTGACGTTGTTGTAGTACCTTGTGATCCAGTTAGCACACTTGTTTGCAACACATTGGCCATCAGAACAATGAAAGGTAGATCAATCAGCAATATTTGAAAAACCTTGTTTAACCAAACAGAGTCTAGTTTCTCTTCAGTGATTCGTTCCCGTGACTGTTATTACATTTTTCTGGGCAATGAGGCAAGGGATGCACCAAAAGTGCAATTCAAGGTATTCATCATTCTTAGACTCTTCGTGACACTAAAAGGAAAGATGTCTAACTGGATGGGGAAATCCTTGGGTTCTGCCAGACACAAAACGTATAACATTCCTGTTTGCTAGTAAAGGCAGTCACAAATATAACTGCAGTGGGGATGCTTTCTA
The DNA here is from genome assembly GCA_933207985.1 of Pelobates cultripes. NCBI lineage: Eukaryota > Metazoa > Chordata > Amphibia > Anura > Pelobatidae > Pelobates > Pelobates cultripes. The sequence goes on along the minus strand of OW240914.1, from coordinate 122,237,719 downwards.
CTGGAAAACTTTTTTATAGAAGTTTTCACTTGCTTTTACAATGTATTTGTGACTAGTCAATCAATGTCAATGTCACTAGTATGCTCTTGTTAAGGTACACATTGTAATATAATCACTCCTATTTAACCCCTCAGTGACCAGACCATTTTTCAATTTGCTTACCGTTTAGGACCAGGGCTCTTTTTACATTTCTGCTGTGTTTGTGTTTAGCTGTAATTTTCCTCTTACTCATTTACTGTAACCACACATATTATAGTGAAACCAAAATAAATAAGTAGGAATGCAAAAGGATGCAATAATCACTTCTAAGGTGCAAATAAAAATATACAACCTTATAATAAAGGAGCGTAGTGGGCAATATCTACAGAGAAATATACAAATCACACATAGTTGATAAAAGCATGTATATAAAGACACGCAAGACTTTTATGTTTAACTTACAAAATGTAAGTGAATATCAGGCCCATCATCCTACATCAGAAGTGATCTTCAGAATATTACAGAGATGATCTTCTTTAGCACTTGTGAATAGAAAGAAACCAGATGATAGTGCAGATGAGACTTAAAACAGTGATATTTATTACAAATGCACTTACAAAAGGTCCAGGTAATAACAGCATACATCCACTACAAGGTGGAGCAAAGAAATACAGCACTGCAAGTCCCCAATGTTGACGGCAGAAGAAGGAGGAGATTGTCCTACGGCAGCACAAAACCAGGATACATCACTGACAGTGATCACTTGCAGGATAGAGGTTAATAGCTCTGAAAAAGGCCTTTGGGTCTCAAAATTTTACAAATCCCTACCTAAAACTACCTAAATCTCTGTACCTAAAACACAGATCTCTCTCCCTCTCTCACTAAAACACAAGTAAAGAGAGGGAGGGAGATCCACACTGATCAGAGTCAATATTTACTAATCAGATATCAGTCAATATTTACTGATCAGACAAATGGAGATCATAGCTAGAATAACATTTTTATAGGGGCGAGCTCTGATTGAATGACCTTAGCCTGCCTCTATGATGAGGCAGGTTAGAGACAGCCCCAGAAGTGCCCATGATGAGAAAGGCAGTGCCATCTTTGAAACCACGTGGCAGGGGATTAGGGGTGTTAATACATGTATTTTGGGGGTCTATTTAATTTTTTTATAGATTTTTTTTTTACATTTTTATTTTCACTGAGTACCTTGACCTCTCGAGGCACTCAGCACAGGCAGAGCATTGAAAGCCTGCCCGATGGCTTCCGATGCTCTACTTTAATACAGGGCGCCACGTGGAGTAACCCGGAAGTGATCGTTCTGGGGGGAGCGATCACTCGGGTGCCCGGCAGTAAGGAGAAGTATTGCACGACAGAGGCGGCTCTCTAATTAGGCAATTTAGGCGGCCGCACTCAGGGGCCTCGCGGCCGCCTAAATCGCCTGAGGGCAGACTGACATGTTGGGTCCTCGGTCATTGACCGAGGACACGACACAGGAGGGGGCCCGGCAGCTTGCCCTTTGTGCCGCCGGGTGCGAGGCCCCTCCTGTCAGTCCGCCCGGGGAGAAAGCCGGCCTCAGTCTGCAGCTCCGCCGGGTGTGAGCTGCAGACTGAGGTGTCTCGCGCTCTCCAGCCAATCAGAGCGTTGCCGCGGGTTACCATGGCAACGCTCTGACTGGAGATCGCGAGACAATCGCCATGTGGTCTGCAGCTCTGCATCCGGCGGAGCTGCAGACCGGAAAGCCCACTGGACCACCAGGGAGTCTGAGTGCCACCACTGGACCACCAGGGAAAAAGGTAAATTTTGAACCCTGCACCCCACCCTCACCCTGCACCCCACCTGTCTCACCCTGTCACCCCCACCTCACCCTGTCACCCCCTCACCCCTTCACCTCACCCCACCACCCCACCTCACCCCTGTCACCCCTTCTCACCCAGTCACCCCCTCACCCCACATCTCACTCTGCCACTCCACCTGTCACCCCCCTCACCCCACCTCTCACCCTGTCACCCCCTCACCCTGTCACCCCACCTCTTACTGTCACCCACCCTGTGACTCCCACACTGTCACCCCCCTTACTCTCACCTCACCCTGTCACTCCCCACACACTGTCACCCCACGTCACACTGTCACCCCACCTGTCACCCCCTCACCCTGCCTCCCCTCTCACCCCACATTTGACCCTGTCACTCACCCAGCCACCCCACCTGTCACAGGTAGACAATGCAACAACGTATATAAAGACTAGTTCTCTATATCCAGTACTGCAAGCCCGCCCTTCAATATATCTACAGCTTCTTATACACACACACAAGTCAACTGCTGTTTTTTTCCAATAATGATGTTAGTGGGGGCCTCATGTATGAGTTTCGTCTAAGGCCTCGCCAAGTCTAGAGCCGCCACTGTTGCACGATGCCTCGAGGCATAGCTGCAATACCATCAGAGGGTCTGGAAGCAATCACGACCGCGTCCAGTGCTCAAATTTGCTCAAAGTTTTTTGCTGGACGTACTTTAAACGTCCGTGGTTGGGAAGGGGTTAATGGGCTAGCACTTGCACACACCAGCTACAATATTTAAAAAGAAAAGGATTCCCCCCCCCCCCTTTAAAATAAGCACTTTACTCTCCCAATTTGTACAGCACAGTTTAGTAGAGTAGTTCTGTCTACACTGTAATTGAGAGCAAATGATGGATACCAATATGGACCCAAATTTAAAGGGATATTTAAATATATAAAAAAATAATATTTAAAAAAAAAAATCACTTTTAGCGGATATTAGCAGATATACCCCAAATGAAAACATGCATGCATTTAATCGTGCATTTTTTTCATTGTTATATCTAAAAACGGCTTGCAAAATCTGCAAATCCCTTGTGTGCCGCCTTTGCAAACCCTCCTCATCTGTCTAATCACAGCTCAATGAGAAGTCCTTACAAAGCAGGTGCTCTGGGCTATTGCTGCCTCTTGAGTTCAGTGCAAATAAGCTAACCAAACCAAAAAGTAACAGGACCTGCTGTCTGCTTGAAAGCCAGGGGGATGTAACCAGTAAAAGTGTCAATTTCTATTGAAATCTGCACTATTTCCAAAATGAAAAAAAATGACACACAAAGTTTTTCAGCAGGGGTCTGGAGTGTCCCTTTAACTGACATGAGATCAAACATTACTTGTGTGCAACCACATCAACATAAGGCCAGGGCATGTTTCATACTCTCGATAAAAGTGTGAATATTCTCACAAGGAACATGAGAGAGAGAAAAAAGTATTTGGAGACTAGATTATGGTGGAACATTATGACTCTGAGTTTTGAGAAATACATTGCAGCTAACATGATCCCTAGATGATTAACACTAATGAAATGCCTTGATTTTATGTAGTGACAGAGGATATTTGTGCAATACTTTCAATGCAATACACCATGATGAGCAGTGTTTAGTAATTCTGGAAGGATCTTTGTGCTATATTTATAATCTATTGTGTTCCTGATTTGCATGGATTCTCTTTCGCATGTGATAATCTTTCTCTAACTTTAGCTTGTTTCGCCAGATTTTAGACTTGTTTTGTCTTGCCTTTCTTAAACTTGAAATGTCTGTTACTCCCTATAAAAGTCTATTTGTAGCATAATGAAGGAGTAGAAGTAAGACATGGGCCTATGTAATTGAATCTGTGCGATACAAAACAAGAAATGCAATAAGCAGGAAAAATAGAACAACAAAAAAATAAAATAAATAACAATGGACGCATTAACAAACAAACATGAAAATCGTAAATATAGTAATGGCAAAATATTCTTGGTCAAAGTGTAAGATTATGGATCAGAATGATTTGACTTGAGGCCAATACATATTTATATTTGTTTATTTCAATTATTTTATTATAAAAATGTATGGTTTGTGGATAATTGCTTTATTTATATAGATATGTTAGGACAACATTTCTAATAAATGTTTTTCGATCAAATGTGGTTATAGAATAAAGTGGGTTTTATTTCCATAATTATAATAGCAATATTGAGCACAGCCTTTTCTTTTTATTTAACATATTTTTTTTTTTTATAAAAGCTAATCTTGTTGACTATTATTGATATTATAAAAAAAAAAAAAATACTTGCCTACTATCCTATAAATAATTGGAGTGTAAGCTCACCTGTCACATCAAGACAAAACCTCTTAGGTGAGTGTTACACTAAAAATTCCCCTGCTGTTTTCAGCTAAAAGGTCACATTTCTAATGAGACAGAGAGGGGTGTTTTTCTAAACCCCAACATACTTATTTACCCTTAAAAGGACACTATAGTCACCAGAACAACTACAGCTTATTGAATTTGTTCTGGCGAGCCTAATCATTACCTTCAGGCTTTTTCAGAGAAAATGCAGTGTTTACATTACAGCCTAGTGATAACTTCACTGGCCACTCCTCAGATAGCTGTTAGAGATCCTTCCTGGGTCATGGCTGCCTAAAATGCATCCATTCATTCAGTGTCTCCTCCCTCTGCATGCAGACACTGAACTTTCCTCACAGAGATTCATTGATTCAATTCATCTCTATGAAGAGATGCTGATTGGCCAGGGCTGTGTTGGAATCATGCTGGCTCTGCCCCTGATCTGCCTCTTTGTCAGTATCAGCCAATCCTATGGGGAAGCATTGTGATCGGATCAGGCTACCACTTCTGATGATGTCAGCAGACTGCTTGTTTTTCTGAGGCAAACAGTATGCAGATCTACAGCTTCAGGCTTGAATACAGTAAGATTTTGCTATATTTATGAAGGCATGTAGGGATCCCAGGGGGCTAGATTATGTTTTTAACACTATAGGGTCAGGAATACATGTTTGTGTTTCTGACCCTATAGTAATCCTTTAAAAGGGAACACATGGGGTGGGTGGCAGCATTGTAACATGGCTGTGTGATACAAAACCAAATTCAAATATACAAAATTAAGTCCTTCACTCAAACTCCCACTACTCCTGGGGGCTGCAATGGCTATAGTACACATCAGCCCCAACTCGTACAATAAAAATACTAAGAAAAATGTTACTTGCACACTACCCCAAATCCCTATGAACGTTTAAATAACTGTAGTTTTTTTCGGATCACTCCAATGGCCATTCAAGTGTAAGCTCACCTGCCACGTCAAGGCAAACCTCTAAGGTAAAAGCTGTAATGAGACAGAGAGGGGTATCTTACTAAACCCTTACACTCGTATTAACCCATAATAGGGTAAAAGTACAAATATGAGACATGTGCATTCATTTTCAGATTAATTGCAATTTGGACAATGGTGACTCTTGGAACACAAAATATACCACAGTTAAAATGGGGAGGGGTACTAATAATTTTCAACCCTAAATTATATCATATATTAAATGCAGGGAAGGGATAGGAAATGTAGTGGGTGTATTGCAGGATATGGGCTATAGAGCGTGTAGGGAGTAATAGGTGCCGTAGTGGGTGCAGGGGATGGATAGGGTTGTAGTGGGTATAGGGGGCATTGTGGCTGTAGTGGGTGCAGTGGCTTATGGAGGCTGTAGTGTTAGCAGAAGAGGGACATGGGATGTAGTGGATGCAGGGAGCATAGGGGCTGTAGTTGGCATAAGGAGCATAGGTGCTGTAGTGGATGTGATGTGGGTAGTGGGTGCAGTGGGTTATGGAGGTTGTAGTGTGTGCAGTAGAGGGACTGGGGATGTAGGAAGCATAGGGGCTGTAGTGGGTATAAGGAGCAAAAGGGCTGTAGTGGGTGCAGAGTATGTACAGGGGCGGGCCTGTGGGAACAGGTAGTAATTAGGGCTTTAGTTAGTGCAGGGGAGGGATAGTGGCCGCAGTGGCAGCAAGGGTTAATATAGACTGTAGTGGGTGCTGTGGGGTAATAGAGGCTGTAGTGGGTGCTATGGGGTAATAGAGGCTGTAGTGGTTGCATGGGGTATATCTGCTTTAGTGTGTGCAAGGGAGGGATAGGGGCTTTAGTCTGTGCAGGGGGTGATAAAGGCTGTAGTGGGTGCAGGGGGCATAGGGGCTGCAAGGGGGATAGAGGCTGTGGTGGGTAGTAGAGACTGTAGTGGGTGCAGGGGGATAGGGACTGTAGAGGTACCAAATTAGCTAGTTGTAGTCTCTTTTGCAGAGAGCACTTATTTGGTATCTTTAAATTTGGCTATACCACATAAGGGTAGTAAATTAAGGAAATATCTACTAAATAACTAAAAGAGCAAAATTAAAAAAAGGCTTTAATTGCAGCTGCTTAGTAGATAGCTTTCTAATTTGTTATCTTTATGTGAGATTGCCATATTTAAGGATATTAAATAAGCGAGCTATCTACTAAACAGCTCCCTAATTTTATTTAGGGAATTATCTACTAAACAGCTGAAAGATCAAAATTAGGAAAAGGGATTTCCCTAGTTTTGGTGTTTTTTACTGTTTAGTAGATAGCTCCCTAATTTGGGACCCCTATGTGGGATTGCCATATTGAAGAATACCAAATCAGAGCACTATATTCACTAATAAGTGGAGATCCCTCCCTAATTTAGTATCATTAAATATGTCAATTCCACATAAGGGTACAAGATTAGAGACTTGTCTAAATATCTAAACCACTGAAAGATTTGCAGACGAGCATGGCATTTCATTTGTACAAATAGAAATTCCGTACTGAATTTTATCCAAAAGTAATTGCTTAATGAACGAAAATTGTTACAGAGAAAACAAAATTCATTTGGAAGAATCAAACATTTCCGCCATGCAAAGTGAAGTGCTAGTTCCCTAATTTGGTATCCTGTACAGTCTATAATAAGGAAAAAAAAAAAAACCATCGCATTAAAAAAATCCATGTGAGCCTTTATGGACCTTCTCTCTTCGGAGGATGGGCTATGCAAGGCACAGCTGGTTCAATGGCATAAACCACTCTAGACCTCTTTTCTGGTTTTCTTTGGTAGAGTGTGGAAGAATAATGAGAGCCAGTGGCGTACATATTGCGGTCGCAGGGTTCGCAGCTGCAACCGGCCCGTCACTCGGGGGGGGGGGCTCGGTCGACCTGTGGACCCCTCCGCCTCCATGTGCTTCCCCGGCCTGCACTGTATAACCACCGGGGCCGCACGTTAAGGGGCACATCGGGTGGCCCATGCTGTTAGGGCTACCCGATTGATGTGGATTTCCACAGGGCCTGGTCAGCGCTTTGGCGCTTTAACAGTGCGACCTGGCCCCCCATGATGGCATCACAGCTGGAAGGAAGTGACTGCCCCGTCACTCCTCTCAGCTTACAATGGGAGTCGTGCGGGAGGAAGAGAGGAGGGAGTCAGAGTGGGAACCCCGACTTCCATTAGGCTGAGCCTCCACTGGACCCGAGGGAATTCACCCTTCTGCATCTAAAAGGTAGGAAACAGGAGGGTGACTAAAATATTTTGTATATGTGTTTGTTTTTATGTATGTGTTTGTGTCTGTATGAATGTTTCTCTGTATGTGTGTCTGTATGTGTGTGTGTCTGAATATATGTGTCTGTGTGTGTGTGTGTTTGTATGTATGTGTGTGTTTGTATGTATGTGTCTGTATGTATGTATGTGTGTTTGTATGTGTGTGTACAGTGGCGTACATGAAGGGGTCGCATTTGCGACGGGGTCCGGCCACCCTGCGGACCCCTGCGACCGGGTGGCCGCCGCCATGTGTTGCGGCTCCCCGCCCGCGTGGTGTAACCGCCGAGGGGTGGGGGCACGGATCAGTTTTCGCACCAGAGCCCCATGGATCGCCACTGATGAGAGCCTTGAACCCTCTCGATCATTACCTGCCCATAATGACTTAACCCTTTAAAAACACATTTGGCATTTTTAGTTCATGTATGAAGATGTCACGCAACTTGGGCTTCAAAATGAAAAAAGGATTACTCAAACATAAGACATATAATAGTTGTCAATGCCTTATTTTTCCGGGGCAAGTGCTAGAGTTGAGCATTGCTAGAATCTGAATGCCTGTTGATTGTTTACCCCCTACCCTGGAATGGTCACAAAAGGAAGGGATTACTCACAATAGATTTATCAGTCAAAACTTGCTCTACAGGTTAGGGAGCTAGCTGATGGGATCATGAAGTGTCAAGGCAATCTTACATGTGTATTGCAAAAGAACACATTGTGTCAATACTGCTTTGTCATTGTCTGGATCGAAAAATTATTTTAATGTATATTTTATTTCAGTGCAAATCATGATTTCAAACCAGCTGCTGCACATACATTAAAATTGGTGCTTAAAGCACAGGTTGACCATTACCAAACAGTGCAGGCAACCCTAATCTCAGGGCCTGCATGCATTTATTTCCTGATTCACTCAAGATTAATGAGAGTTATGCTCCTGGGAGACAGTTGTATGTGCAATTGCCACCATTTTAATTAAACCCTCTTCCTCTACTGAGAATGATATTGTGGTAAAGGAGCTATGGAGACAGGAACAACTTGATTTTATCTCTCCAACTCCTTTGCCAGCAAGTACGGAGAGCTGTTTTAATGGTGGCAGGCCCAATTAGCAGTGGCTGCACTGGTGTCTAAGCCCCATCAATTTCGGACAACACAAGTATATATGTCCTACTGGAACCCTATGATTAAAGGAACCCTAAACCTGACTCTATAAATAAGATAATATATTTATTTTTAAAGTTACAGTGTTAGTATTAGTACTTAGTTTTCTAAAAGTTAAAATTTTGAAACTCATTTAAGTAGCTCATTAAAAGACTCTCCTTTATTCCAGCACTGGGTTAGTCTCCCTAGAGCAATCTTTTCTCCACTCCAGTCTACACCTCCTTACTGAAGTCATCAGGAATTATGACTTTTCATTCAGATAGCGAAAGATTGTGGGCATAGGGTACATGTGCATGGTTTGTTATGATGTCTCTAAAAATCCCTTATCGACATTATTTTCCCATAAAACTCAGTTATATATATTTATATATATATACTTGTATGTACATAGTGGGGAATCATGATGCAGGATAATAACATCAACTAACCCAAATTCACCCCCCAAATAATGACAGACAACGTATTATGGCTGAAACAGGCCACAACATTTATTATAACATATGATAATTACTGTATAACACATCCATAGTTTATTTTAATATTCTCTTTTCTTTGATATAACAAAAATGTCAAAACATAAATAACCATAACTTAACATATAACTTAACACATAGTGTCATACAGTGTAACCCAACTGTCCTTGCCAATAAACTGACCATGCGCCAATATACCACTTCCTCTCACCTCCCCCCTGGGCATAAATTCCTTTTTCTTCCAATGCTTACCACCAGCCTACCTTTTCCTCGCTCGGTGGGTACATCATAACAGGTAACCTAAGGTTAACCCTTTAGCGCAGGGGAGGTTGAGACCTGAAACTTGATCACTTCATTGCACATATTAACCTAACCACCTCAAACTTAATTGGCAAGGACATACCCCCGGCTAGCTGCGACGAAACAAAAATTGATTTGCATGTCAATGAGTAGCTTGGTTGCTACTTTTAAGTGCTGCTTCAAAGTGTGTGCTTGGAGATATTCTGGAGAGTTTTACAGATTCTTCAACTGTCCAAGATTTTGCCAAGAGTTTTCTTTTTACTGTTACAAGTAAGTTTAATCTATAGGAAAAGGTTACTGATTGCACAAGGTTTGATTTCCTGTTGGTAATTTGGTAAGATTCATCTATAGAAAAAGGTTACTAATTGCACAAGGTTTGATTTCCTGTTGGTAATTGGTAAGGCATTTGATTAGCTAGATGTTTGCTATTGATTGTTGGTTAATTAGCTATTGTTTGCAAATAAGTATAGGCCTACCGAGGTGTTAAACATTCCTAGTGGATGGTGCTTTAATGAGTTATATAAGGGTTGTGGTCATTAGCTTGCCTAATATAGCTTGGTTGCTATATCTAAGTGCTGTTTCAAAGTGTGTGCTTGCAGATATTCCGCAAATATATCTGTAAGAGAGTGCTGCTTCAAAGTGTGTGCTTGGAAATATTCTGGAGATGTACTGGAGGTAATCTGAGTCATACAAGAGGACAAAAAAAAAATGTTTGCTTGAATTAAATTACTCACCTCATTAAATGGCAGACATAGTTCAGTGTAATAGTTGTAATGCATTTGTTTCAAGTTCCACTTTTTGAAGATTTGGATGCTGTTTAATCTGTAGACAGTTCTCTATATTGTGGCAGGAGATTGTATTTTTATTTATTTTATATTTTTGCAGTGCATAAGATTTGTACATAGAAAAAGTGAACCTGGTGGAACACACCACCAAAAAATCCCACTCGATGGAGTACTAGTATAAGATACACTTACCCCACTAGAGACCAGAGTGTAAGGGTATGGACCTAACTCACATGGTATAGAGCCCTATAAGGATAGGCTCAGGTCTCTGAAGCAGGGGTGTATCTGGTGATACCAAACCTTCTCCAGATTCTTGACCCAGTGGTTCTCAGATGTGGAGACAAAAAGGAGACAAAATACCCTAGTGCAAAATTGTTGAGGTAGAAAGTTAGCCAACGTGCTAGTGCAATAAACTGCTCACATTGCTCCAATTATTACTCCAATTATAATAGGCTCTTGGTATCAAAGCGTGTGTGTCTTTAAGGGAAGCACTACCCTTCTTGTATACAGGGGCAGGAAACAGTAAAGGTCCACAGGACTGGTGATCACATAAAATTACACTTTATTTATAAAAAACAAATAAAAAGTTATATAAGTAACTAATACTAGTCCCAAAGTATATAGTGTAGAGTGGACCCTCCTCTCTCTCCATGACGCGTTTCGCCGGTTGGCTTTATCAATCGGAATGTTTGTATTCTTATGTCTGATTGGTAGCCGTGCTCCTTCGGTGGCCAATCATTAAGCTGGTGGTCGGGTGTGTGTGGCTACAGCTGTTGCTCATAGCCACTTCATCCGAAAGCGGAAGTGACTTTGCGGACCAGATGCAATGTCCTTGAAGATACGCCCACCTCACTGTCTTAACACTGAGTCTGCACCTACCTCGTCATATCCGCTGAAGTCCAAGAAGCCATCTTGTGTGTGGGCGATTCTCTCCTTAATAAACATATTTATCTATCGTGAATGCTGACAGTGTATTCCGAATGACTTGTAGTCTATCACAGTCTCATAGACATGTAATTCATTTAAAGACCACGGAAAATTAAGGCATAAAACAAGGGGAGGAAAGAGATAAAAAAAAAAAAATGAATTAAAAAGGAGAAATCAATCAGAGGAATAATCCTTATTAGATCCTCACTTATTTTTAGCAGCAAATATGGGATAAATATATATTGGGAATAGTAACATCTAAAAGGAACAGATATCTAGGTAACTTAAACACCATATATATTTAAATGTGTATATATATAAATATATATTAACATGTAATTCACAGAGAGCACTTATTTGATGACCACATAATTGACATATATATTAATTAATAATCAGTAATTCTAATAAAAAATCTAATACAAATCTAGATAAAAATAAATAAAAACTGGGAACAATAAAAATATTTATAAAAAATCTTGTTATAAAAAGTGGCAAAAAACGGCACTAAAAACGCATATTCACGGTCTTGAGGACAGATACTTATGCACGTTAATACAGAGAATCACCCCAGCTCCGCTCTGATACCAAGCACGAGGCCATCAAAGCACCGGGAGCAACGACCCCGATACACCTGGCCTACCTACCTCCACAAGCCAAGACACCAGCGGCATATATATATAAGCAAGATCCACATACCTAGAAAGGAACATGTGCCAGAGATACTTACCTTTGAGGAGGGCAGTGCTGGCTCGGGGCATGGCCCCGCTTCCCACCCTGGCCGGCGGGGGTAACCCAGGCCACGTGGCGAATACACACACCGTGGCGGGAGCCTCCGACCTCGGCCCGTGCCCATCCCCCCAACTGGCAAAACTGCCTAAGGGAGACACATCAGAAGAGTGGAGCGGAGGACGACCAGCCTGCGCACGAGGGGATGCCCAGTGCTCACCTTTAGACCAGAGGCAGCCGGGGCCTTGGATGGTCCGCCCAGACAGCCCATGAGCCGACAACATGGCAGCTTGACCTTCGGATGAGGTGGGCATCCGGAGGAACTTGTCCCCACCGCTGTGAGCCCGACGGGGCTGGGTACTGCGCGCCCCCGGCGGACCGGTGGCTGAGGGGCTGTGCATCCCCTGTCCCGTAGAAGCGGCCGGCGCTGGTGAGACAGGCGGAGCGACCCATGTACCTACCGGGGTACCGAACCAGAGCATGGAGACAAATATACACCGCAGCTCACACGAGGGCCTCCACGTACTCCCTCCCCCCTATTCCTGACTCCACGGAGAGTCTGGATATTTATCTTTTCATTTCATTGTTCACTTTAATTTAATATTGTTTTCATTTTAATATTGTATCACTAAACCTAGAGGCTGTGCTTGCTGAGGCCGATTTAGGCTGTTGGTGTTTGACAGACATTGCAAGGTTCGGAGTTATATTAACATGTTTAAATAGGAGAATGTTTTGCTTTATGCTACCACCGACCAGCCAATCTACCATGTTACCGTATTATTTACTTGCCTTTCACTACTATGCCTGTTAAATACGATGTTATACTACGATGTTATCTTGCTACATTGTCTTTGACGCACATATATGCCTTTTTGATGTACACACCAATGAAGCTAATAAACTTTGAATGATAAAAAAAAAAAAAAAAAAGTGGCAAAGCTCAAAATCATTATTCAAAACCTTTGGTTGCAACATATTTCAATTAAAAATCCACTTCATTTCTGTTTGTCCCATTTTTTAAATAATATCATTGCCCTTCCAGTTAAAATTAACTTACTGAATGCCCATAAAATTCATTTGACTTGGGTCACAATGGTGTTTAATTTAAAAATTTAAGGACAAACTATGTTTGGTAAAACCGTTTCTAATATTACATATGTGTTCCTGTATTCTAACCTATAGTAGTAGTATCTCCTATGTAATAGATCACATGTACATTTAATCATATGGATTACATGTTTAACATAAGATTTCTTTAATCTTAAAATGTATGTTAATGTTTTGTGGGTGTGGGAATTGTTTTATATTTCTTTTGGAGCTTTTTGTGTTCTTACAAGCTCCGCACATTCCACATCCATAGAACCTCTTAGATTCATTGAATGGATTTTGTATAGTCCTAGTTAAAGAAGATTGATTCTGAGTAAGATTACATTTTAGATCTGGAACACCCCTATATATAATTATTGGCTTCTCTGGAAGAATCAAGTTAAGTGTTTCATCACTTTTTAAAATCGGCCAATGTTTATTCATAATTTTTTCTCAATTGTTCACTTTGACAGTTAAAATCACAAATAAAATATATGTTATCTTTTAAATTCTTTTGTTTTTCCTTATATCTCTATCTAGCAACTTATTACCATAGCCTTTATCACTAAAATCATCAGTACAGTTTCTTTTAATTCTCATTAATTGTGATTTCGGGGGATTTAAAAGCCATGGGGAGTAGTGGCAGCTGTTACCTTGAATAGCTGTTTACATCAACTTTTTTTAAATAGGTACTCATTTTAATTTTGTTCCCTTCTATATAAATATTAAGATCTAGAAAATGAACACATCTGTTACTAAAAACACAAGCCTGAGGTACCCCAAAGGCAATTCTCAAGCGTGATATCATGCAATACAATTGGGGTATTAGCGTTATCGTGCACCAATTTTTTTTATATTAAACAAGATTAACATGGGATAACTCTAGAACACAGACATGTTGGGTGTGCTTGTGCAGGTATGAGATCAACGTGTGTGAGTCAACATGACTGTGACTAAAGGTGAAGCAAAGCAATACTGGCAGCATGCTGGAAGCGTAAGGTAATGATTATTCAATATACGTTAAGTCTCTAGACAGGTTGCTTGGGTATTCCGTCTGATCCGATGCCGTCGTCAATATGGCTTGGTATCAGAGTCCTGTGTAGGCAGGGTGTGGAAAGCCAATTCTGCCCCTCTAGTTACTACTCCTGGCATTCATTCAATTTCCCTACAATCGTCTCTGCGTACTTGTGTGTTCAGTCCGCATTGGGGAGCACTCTAGCAGTGTGAAGGCAGGGCGCCCCTCCAGCCCCAGGGTTGTGTGATAGCCGGTACCTGTTTGCATGACCCTGGAGTCCGTTGAGGTCCAGGGTCTTCCATTTTGGGGATGTATTACATTTTGTCTGTGCGGGCGTCCTTTAGCTCTCCCTATGTGTGGCTGGTACTTGCGGGTTGGGTTCCTCTTGGCTTCCAGCCTGGGTGGGCTGCTTGAGTTGTGTGTAGAAGATGGGGACAAGTTTGGGCCCTCGAGAGGTTTCCCAGGCCTCCTCTTGCTGCCATCTTTTGCTCCTGTCGGGGGTACTTGTAGATTTATTGCTTGCCCTTTGCGGTCTAACAGCTTTGCCCCGAATCTTTCGAATATCTCGTCGAGTGTCAGTCGCTTTGTGGCTGGGGCCTGCTGAGTCTGGCTGTGACAGTTTCTGGTCACGTGTGGTGGGGCCTCGTCTACGGGGGTGACGGTGGTCATTGAGTCTCGCACAGTTGCGTCTTGGGTCTGCAGGAGGAAAGCTGCCGCCTTTCCCCCACGCCGTCTCTGGTAGGCCGCAACTTACCGGGCTCTCAGGTCATCGGCTCCGGTGTCGGAAGTAACGGGATGATTACCCCTGTTAGTAGGACTCTTTGGGTCCCGAATTTCAGACCTCCAGCCCGCAAAATCTCCAGTTTTGTTGCTGTGTAGCGGGAGCTCATGCGAGAAGCGTCTAGCTTGCTCGCTGGTTCGACTCCGCCCCAGGAGATTGTATTTTTGAAGTCTGAGATTTGTAAATTATCCGGTAAACAAACTCAGGCTGGAACTGTTGCAAAGCCACTGCCACAGAGACATACTAGCAATGGCAGATGGATTACTGTAGGATCTGGTAGATTTAGAGTTGTGGATAAAAGGCATATTACACAGTCTGTTGCTCTACATAATTAATTTTCAGCACTTTCAGAGTGTAATGGTGTTATGGAGACAGGTTCAGGTATCAAGTGTAGTGGTGTTATAGAGACAGGCTCAGACACTGTGCCTAGTGGTGTTATCGAGACAGGCTCAGACACTGAGCCCAGTGGTGTTATGGAGACAAGCTCAGGCACTGAGTGTAGTGGTGTTGTGGAGACAGGCTCAGGCACTGAGTGTAGTGGTGTTGTGGTGACATTCTCAGGCACCAAGTGTAGTGGTGTTGTGCAGACATTCTCAGGCACCGAGTGTAGTGGTATTATGGAGAAAGGCTTGTGGTGAGGCCTAATAGATAGCAGTTGTTTTGGGGGGATTCTATCATAAGAGGTGTGGAGCTGGACAATAGTGGTCTTGTAAGATGTCTTTCCGGAGCTACTGCTCACAGAGACAGGAGACGTATTTATAATATTGTTAAGGTAACTTTAATCTTCCTGATGTAAACTGGAAAACCAAAATAGCTGCTTGTGCCAAGAGCACACATAATCTAAACCCTACTGGGATTGTCTCTAAAACAAGTTGTTGAGGAGCCAACTCGTAAAGAGGCCATACTAGATTTAGTAAAACGTAAGAAAAGGTGATTGCGCAATTTCGGTATAACTCCCAGATTATATGGATAATCTCTAGGCTCTGTAAATACAGAAAACCAACATAGGGTCATAGGCGTGCGCAGCCTATTGTATAAGGGTGTGCACCCTAAAGCAGAAACACACACGCCGCGTATATATATATATATATATATATATATATACACACATACATACACACACACACTGCTGTGTGTGTGAGGGTGCTGTGTGTAGGTGCTGTGTGTGCAGGCGCTGTGTGTGTGAAGGCGCTGTGTGTGTTTGAAGGTGCTGTTAGTGTGTGCTTTGTGTGTGTAAGGGTGCTGTTAATGTGTGCTGTGTGTGTGTATGTGTAAGGGTGCTGTGTGTGTGAGGGTGCTGTTAGTGTGTGCTGTGTGTGTGAGGGTGCTGTGTGTGTGAGGGTGCTGTGTGTAAGGGTGCTGTTAGTGTGTGATGTGTGTGTGTGTATGTGCGAGGGTGCTGTGTGTGTAAGGGTGCTGTTAGTGTGAGGGTGCTGTTAGTGTGAGGGTGCTGTTAGTGTGTGTGTGTATGGGTGTTGTTAGTGTGTGCTGTGTGTGTGTGAGGGTGCTGTGTGTAAGGGTGCTGTTAGTGTGTGCTCTGTGTGTGTATGTGTGAGGGTGCTGTGTGTGTAAGGGTGTTGTTAGTGTGAGGGTGCTGTTAGTGTGTGTGTGTGTGCTGTGTGTGTAAGGGTGATGTATGTGTGTGTGTAATGTGTGGGGTTGTGGGAACCGTTTAGTTAATATCCCCCCTCCCTTCTTACCTTATGTAGGGAGGGGGGACCGTGCTCCTGCCTTCCCTGGTGGTCCAGTGGAGAGTGAACTCTAGCCCCCTGTGGGGCTAGAGTTGACTCTCGCGAGATCTGAGCGTTGCCTCAGTAACCGCGCGAGAGGAACCCGGCGGAGCTGCTGACAAGAGTCCTCTCCTGCCTCCCTCCCTGCCTGCCTCCCTCCTGATACCATCATGGAACTGCTTGGACTTGCCCCTCCTCCCCTAATGAATTATTAACATGAGAGAACACGCCCCCGTATGGCTGCTGCAAATGGCGCCGTAATGACGAAACCGGAAATGATGATTTCCGGTAATGACGAAAAAACGGAAATGACGAATCGGAATGAGCCGCAATGCGCGACCATGTTGAGAAGGACATGATTAACTCACAGAGATGGAGGATTCAAGCAGACATATTGGAGGAGGTGGAAATACAAGAAAGAAGCCGGAAATGCTCCATATAAGAACAGAAGGAGGGATTATTGTTACACACCTGTAATTGTTTTCTAGATGTTTGCCATATATAAATGAAAACTGATGCAGTTGCAACTACATATGCACCTGAGGAAGCTTTTCTATTTATCATTTTATAATTTTTTTTTTTATTCTGTATAAATAAAAGTATTTACTATATTTGCATCTGGCTACCTGGTTCCTGATTCATTCTACAGAGGACTTCAAACACCTCCTGAGGGGACCGAGCACAGATATATGCAGGGGCGGACTGAGAACCCTCAGGGCCCCCGGGCAAAATAAATCAAGGGCCCCCTTACAGGCCCCACCCATACTCTGCAGCAAGCGCCACCCTTGTCCCGCCTCCATGCACCGCCTCCAGCCACACCCTACACAATCTTTAGACACAAGGAACAAAAGGGCAATAAGCCCTTCGAGGCCCCAGTAGAGACTACAATTGAGGGCTAATGGGCCATGGAGGGGGTCTTTCTAGCGGAGGCTATCTCAGTGTCCTTTAGAGAGTGTGTTAGAAAGAATCCCCTCCAAGCCCCATTAGAGACTACAATGGAGTCTAAAAGGCTTGGAAGGGGGTCTTTCTAACAGAGGCCATCTCAGCGTCCATTAGATATCCCCTGCTGGAAACAGTCGCCTCCAGGCCCCAGTAGAAACTACAATTGAGGGCTAATGGGCCATGGAGGGGATTTCTAGCAGAGGCTAGAGTCTAATGGGGCCTGGAGGGTGGTCTCTCCAACACTCTGGTTCCTATTCACAATATAGCAACACAACATAGCTCGCTGATACCTAAGCCAAGTTGGCTCTTCTTACCTTAATTACTGTTGCTGGCTGGCAGTCTGTGGGCTTGCTGGCTGTGGCTGGCAGGCTGTGGGCTTGCTGGCTACTGCCGGCAGGCTGTGGGCTTGCTGACTGCGGCTGGCAGGCTGCGGCTGGCAGGCTGTGGCTTGCTGGCTGTAAGCCTGTGGCTTGCTGTAGGCCTGTGGGCTGGCTACTGGCCTGTGGGCTGGCTACTGGCCTGTGGGCTGGCTAGCCTGTGGGCTGGCTACTGGCTGGCTACTGGCCAGCCTGTGGGTTGGCTGGCTGGCTACTGGGGCACTTGTAGATTATTTAAAGAAATAATCCATGCACAATAACCACTACTGCTCCAGAGTAAGTAGTCAAACCGTTTAAGAACAGTTTGACAACTTACCTGGGGTCTGCTGGGATATGAGGCTGTAGTAGGGAATAGGAGCAGTGGTGCAATGTGTGTGAAAGGTTCAGTGTGTGTGTGGGGGTGTAGTGTGTGAATGTGTAGGGTGTGTGGGCAGTGTATGTGTGTGGCAATGTTAGTATGGGGGGCTGTGTATGGGGGTCTGTGTGTATATGGGTGGGCAGTGTATGTGTGTGTGTGAGGCAATGTGTGTAAATGTGTATGGTGTGTATGGGGGCAGTGTGTGAATGTGTATGGTGTGTGTGGGGGCAGTGTGTTTATGGGGCTAGAGTTCACTCTCACCACTGCGACCACCAGGAATCCATGGGGGTTACAGTGTTGAGAGTAAACTCTAGCCCGTAGCTCCAGGGCTAGAGTTGACTAGAGTAGAGTTGGCAGTAACGTTGCCATGGTAACCGCGGCAACGCTCTGTGCTCGCGCAAGAAGGACCCAGAGGAGCTGCAGGGTGAGCTCCCAGGTCCTCTCTTCCTCCCCTGCCCGCACGGTGCCTGCGGACAGGGGAGGGGGGGCATTCTTCCCTCTCTTTCTCCCCCAATCTCTCTATTCCTCCTCTTTCTCCCCGTGTCTCATTCTTCCCTCTCTGTCTCTTTCTCCCCCTCCCTCTATTCCCCCTCTTTCCCCCGTGTCTCATTCTTCCCTCTCTGTCTCCCCCCTCCCCATCTCTCTATTCCCCCTGTGTCTCATTCTTCCCTCTCTGTCTCTTTCTCCCCCTCCCCATCTCTCTATTCCCCCTCTTTCTCCCATGTCTCATTCTTCCCTCTCTGTCTCTGTCTCCCCCTGTGTCTCATTCTTCCCTCTCTTTCTCCCCATCTCTTTATTGCCCCCCCTTTCTCCCCCTTTCCCATCTCTATGTCCCCTCTCTTTCTCCCCCCTCCCCATCTCTCCCCTCTCTTTCTCCCCCCTCCCCATCTCTCCCCTCTCTTTCTCCCCCCTCCCCATCTCTCCCCCCTCTTACTAGTCAGAGGGGGCTGGCCGTTTCATTTTAGAGCCGCCGGACCGGGTGGCAGCCTCGCCGGTCCGGCGGCATTCCGCTCACTAACACTGAAGAAGAAGGAGGAGGAGGAGCATGTGTCTGTCATGCTCCTTTGCGGTTCCCACATCCTGTGCTGGGAATTGTGGGAACCGCAGGGAGCATGACAGACACATGCTCCTCCTCCTCCTCCTCCTTCAGTGTTAGTGAGAGGAATGCCGCCGGACCGGCGAGGCTGCCACCCGGTCCGGCGGCTGCAGCATGAAACGGCCGCCCCCCCCCTCACAGTGTGCCACCGGACCGGCCACCCGGTGGCACCTGCAGTCCCCAAATGCCGCCCCCAATCCAGCCCTGCCGCCGGGCCCCCTGAAGGCGGCCCTGGCGGCGGGCCCCCCTCCCGGCCGGGCCCTCGGACCGTGTCCGAAGTGCCCGACCGGTCAGTCCGCCCCTGGATATATGCACATCTGATTGATGTATCCTGCCTTCATAGTTTAGAGCAAACTCAGAAATGCTCCGAAGATTGTGAGTTTTTCCAAGTCTCTCACTTTCATTATTTGGTGTCTAAATGTATCACCCTATGTTGGTTTTCTGTATTTACAGAGCCTAGAGATTATCCATATAATCTGGGAGTTATACCGAAATTGCGCAATCACCTTTTCTTCCGTTTTGCTATTTGTATATGTAAGTGTAAAAAAGTGACTGTACACTTAGGTGTTTTTGCTGCATGCTATATTAATAGCACTTTTGTTAATTAGTGCCATCCTTTTCCTTTTTTTGTTTCATGTAATACTAGATTTAGTGTTACCAAATGGAGATTTGGTATCAGATATTACTGTAGGGGAAAGTTTAGGATCCAGTGATCATCAGTCAGTGTGGTTTAATATAAGAACAGTGACTGAGTCACACTACTCAAAAACAAAAGTTTTAGACTTTAGAAAAACAGACTTTTCTAAAACTAGAATATGTGTAAAGGAGTCATTATCAAACTGGAGCAATTTAAATGGAGTCCAGGAGAAATTGGATTATTTAAAAGTTGCATTGCTGAAGGCAACAGAAAATTGCATTAGACCTGTCAGTAAAAGCAAAAAAAAATTAAGAAACCATATTTATTTAATATTTATGTAATATTTTTACTTAATTAGGTATTTTAATTAATTACAATTAGCGGGACCTGCCTGACAATCCATGCCGAAAGAATAGGGAATTTAATTTGCTAGCACTATATTTAACCCTATAACTTTCCAAAACACCAAAAAATCTGTAAATGTGGGGTACTGTTTTACTCAGGAGACTTCGCTGAACACAAATATTAGTGTTTCAAAACAGTAAAATGTATTACAACGATGATATCGCCAGTAAAAGTGACTTTTTTGCATTTTTCACACACAATCAGCACTTACACGGACGATATTATTGCTGTGATACTTTTTACTGTTTTGAAACACAAATATTTGTGTTCAGCGAAGTCTCCCGAGTACAACAGTACCGCTCATGTACAAGTTTTATGGTGTTTTCAAAAGTTACAGCGTCAAATATAAGGCTTGTGTTTCATTTTTTTCACATTAAAATTCGCCAGATTGGTTACGTTGCCTTTGAGACCCTATTGTAGACCACCAAGGTATTGCAAATGGGGTATGTCCAGTCTTTTTTAGTAGCCACTTAGTCACAAACACTGGCCAAAACTGGCATTTTTTGCATTTTTCACACACAAACAAATATTAATGCTAACTTTGGCCAGTGTTTGTGACTATTGTAACCAAATTTAAATTTCAAATGTACCGTGATAAATTTGACCCTGTAACTTCCCAAAACACCATAAAACCTGTGGGTGCATTTAATATGAAAGAGGTGAATTACGATTGGACAGACATGTAGCGCAAATGCCAGGTTTTATTTACGTCTTGTTTTGTTCACAACGTGCACATTTGGCTCAGTCCTTAAGGGGTTAGTGGTGTACTAGCAAAACCATTAACCAGATTTATTTAACCAATCATTGTTAACAGGAGTAGTCCCAGAAGATTAGAATTTAGCGAATATTGTGCCCATTAGCAAGAAAGGAAGTAGGGAGGAGTCGGGCAACTATAGGCCAGTAAGCCTTACTTCAGTAGTGGGGAAAGGAATGGAAACCATGTCAAAGGATAGGATTATTGAACATCTAAAAATCACATGGATTTCAATATCAGAGACAACATGGTTTTACTTCAGGGAGATCATGCCAAACTAATCTTATTGATTATTTTGATTGGGTAACTAAAATAATAGATCAGGGTGGTGCAGTAGACTTTGCTTACCTAGATTTCAGTAAGACATTTGACACTGTTGCATATAGAAAGCTTATCAATATCCTGCAATCTTTAAGTTTGGATTCCAATATTGTTGAATGGATAAGGCAGTGGATGAGTGACAGGCAACAGAGGGTTGAAGTCAATGGAGTATATTCAAAGCATGGTCTTGTCACTAGTGGGATACCTCAGGAATCTGTACTTGGACCCATTCTCTTTAATAATTGTATTAGTGATATTGCAGAAGGTCTTGATGGTAAGGTATGTAACAGGGTTGATGTTCCAGGAGGGATAAACCAAATGGCAAATGACTTAGGTAAACTAGATAAATGGTCAGAGTTGTGGCAACTGACATTTAATGTGGATAAGTACAAGATAATGCATGTTGAATGTAAAAACCCAAGGGTATAGTGCAGCATATTTGATAGAGTCCTAACCTCAACATCTGAGGAAAGGGATTTAGGGGTAATTATTTCAGATGAATTAAAGGTAGGCAGACAATGTAATAGAGCAGCAGGACATGCTAGCAGAATGCTTGGTTGTACAGGGAGAGGTATTATCAG
Source organism: Pelobates cultripes (assembly GCA_933207985.1). NCBI lineage: Eukaryota > Metazoa > Chordata > Amphibia > Anura > Pelobatidae > Pelobates > Pelobates cultripes. Next base: position 122,215,898 of record OW240914.1, on the reverse strand, counting down.
TAGAAAGAGGGAAGTGCTCATGCCATTGTACAGAACACTGGTGAGACGTCACTTGGAGTATTGTATGCAGTACTGGAGACTGTATCTCCAGAAGGATATTGATACTTTAGAGATAGTTCAGAGAAGGACTACTAGACTGGTTCATGGATTGCGGGATAAAACTTACCAGGAAAGGTTAAAGGATCTTAACATGTTTAGCTTGGAGGAAAGATGAGACAGGGGGATATGATAGAAACATTTAAATACATAAAGGGAATCAACACAGTAAAGGAGGAGACTATATTTAAAAGAACAACAAGAGGACATAGTCTTAAATTAGAGGGGTAAATGTTTAAAAATAATATCAGGAAGTATTACTTTACTGAAAGGGTAGTGGATGCATGGAATAGCCTTTCAGATGAAGTAGTAGAGGTTAACACAGTAAAGGAGTTTAAGCATGTGTGGGACAGGCATAAGGCTATCCTAGCTATAAGATAAGGCCAGGGACTAATGAAAGTATTTAGAGAATTGGGCAGACTAGATGGGCCGAATGTTTCTTATCTGCCGTCACATTCTATGAGTGAAATAAGTATTTGACCCCTTTGACTTGGTGGCAAAACCCTTGTTGGCAATCACAGAGGACTGATGTTTCTTGTAGTTGGCCACCAAGTTTGCACACATCTCAGGTGGGATTTTGTCCCACTCCTCTTTGCAGATCCTCTCCAAGTCGTTAAGGTTTCGAGGCTGACGTTTGGCAAATTGAACCTTCATCTTACTCCACAGATTTTCTTTGGTATTAAGGTCTGGAGACTGGCTAAGCCACTCCAGGACCTTAATGTGCTTCTTCTTGAGCCACTCCTTTGTTGCCTTGGCTGTGTGTTTTGGATCATTGTCATGCTGGAATACCCATCCACGACCCATTTTCAATGCCCTGGCTGATGGAAGGAGGTCCTCACCCAAGATTTGACGGTACATGGCTCTGTCCATTGTCCCTTTGATGCGGTACAGTTGTCCTGTCCCCTTAGAAGAAACCCCTCCCCAAACATAATGTTTCCACATCCATGTTTGACGGTGGGGATAGGTCTTGGGGTCAAAGGCAGCAATCCTCCTCCTCCGAACACAGCGAGCTGAGTTGATTACAAAGAGCTCGACTTTAGTCTCATCTGACCACAACACTTTCACCCAGTTCTCCTCTGTTCACCCAGTTCTCCTCTTTGTTCATTGGCAAACTTCAGACAGGCCAGTACATGTGCTTTCTTGAGCAGGGGGACCTTGCAGGCGCTGTAGGATTTCAGTCCTTCATGGCGTAGTGTGTTACCAATTGTTTTTTTGGTAACTATGGTAGTACCTGCCTTTAGAACATTAACAAGATCCTCCCATGTAGTTCTGGGCTGATTCCTCACTGTTCTCATAATCATTGAAACTCCACAAGGTGAGATCTTGCATGGAGCTCCAGACCGAGGGAGACTGACAGTTATTTTGTGTTTTTCCCATTTGCAAATAATCGCACCAACTGTTTTCACCTTCTCACCAAGCTGTTTGGCGATGGTCTTGTATCCCACTCCAGCCTTGTTTTGGTCTACAATCTTGGACAGCTCTTTGGTCTTGGCCATGGTGGAGAATTTGAAATATGATTGATTGATTTCTCCCTTGGATAGGTGCCTTTTATACAGGTAACGAGCTGAGATTATTAGCACTCCCTTTAAGAGATCTCAGCTCGTTACCTGTATAAAAGGCACCTGGGAGCCAGAAATCTTGCTGATTGATAGGGGATCAAATACTTATTTTACTCATTGACATGCAAATCAATGTATAAATTTTTTGACATGCGATTTTTTTTTTTGTTGTTATTCTGTCTCTCACTGTTAACATACACCTACCATTAAAATTATAGACTGATCATATCTTTTTCAGTGGACAAATGTTCAAAATCAGCGGGGGATCAAGTATATCTTTCCCTCATTGTATATACACTGATCAGCCACTGCATGAAAACCACTGACAGGTGAAGTGAGTAACATTGATTATATCAGTACAATGGATGGGATATATTAGGCGGCAAGTGAACAGTCAGTTCTTGAATTTTATGTGTTGGAATCAGGAAAAATGGACAAGCCAAAAGAGGCAGTGTTATGCTCTGAGCAATGTACTGCTGGAAACCTTGGATCAGCGCATTCATGTGGATGTAACTTTGACATGTACGCCTTAGCTAGAGAATGGTGCAGACCATGTACACCTCTTTAAAGCAATGGTGGTCTCCTGATCTCCTGATGGTAGCGGCCTCTTTCAACAGGATAATGCACTCTGCCACACTGCAAAAATTGTTCAGAAATGGATTGAGGGAAATGACAAAGAGTTCAAGGTGTTGCATTGGTCTCCAAATTCCCCAGATCGAATGTGCTGCAATAACAAACCCGATCCATGCAGACCCCACCTCACAACTTGCAGGTCTTAAAGGATCTGCTGCTAATATCTTGGTGTCAGATACCACAAGACATATTAAGATTTCATGTGGAGTCCATACTTCGACATGTCAGAGCTGTTTTGGCAGAACACGGGAACCTACATAATATTAGGCAGGTGGTTTTAAAGTTGTGGTTGATCAATGTATATATATTATAATTATTAGACTTGCATATAAATGTAATTAGAACGGCTCTTCCAAATTAAATTCATTCAATATGTTCGGGATTTATCTGTGCAGTCTTATTCGATAAATCAATCTGTCTAGATATTACCTGTGGAGTCTTGTTCAATAAATTGATCTCTCATGATGTATCTGTTATTCAATGAATATGACATCTAAGAAAATCCTGGTTGGATCGATTAGTTCGGGCATGGATTAAAAGGAATTTGGTTCAGATGAACTGCTCCAACCTAATTTATGCACGTGTATAATAATTATTCTTGCCTATTCTTATTAGGAAGAATGCAAATTAATTTGAATGTTTATATTATTTTATATTACATATTAAATCATTTAACACTTTCCGCTATCAAACATCATCAACCAGAGATCTGAGTCTTCCTTGTTTGCCCGTGGAAATAACTTTTCAAACATTAAAATTTAAGGCCCTAGCTAGCACATAATGTTCAAAATATAAGGCCAAAAAGAATTGGTAAAATTAGATCTATTCACCCTGTTTACAATGTTAGAATTTTGGGGAACCTTGTTTTATTTGTCCCTCCAAACCCTCACATGGACTGAAGAATCCCAGTATAACGCAATATATGTACTGCTTTACCGAAAAGAGAAGCAAAGTGTAAAATATATATTCATTACTTATATAGCATTGCCATCTAGTGGATAAATCAGACAAGACAGTAGCAAGGTTACAATTTAAGAAAATTAGTTATTTATTACCTTGCTACTTCTGCAAATAAGGAAAACAAAATAAAATGTAGGTATAATCAGCTATAAATATTTGAAAATGCTGTTGTGGTTATTTACTAAACAGAGAAAAATCAGGAATTTACCAATTATGAACAATAATAGCTGAATTTTACTTTTTTTTCACCCTCCAGTTCACCTATTCTGGCCAAAATGTAATGAAAACGTCAGTTACCCACAGTTGCTGGGTTAATGAATGCGAGAAAAATGCACAAAAAATTCAAATTTTTTCTTAATTCCAAATTACTGGAGATATCTAACATTCCTGCACAATCAGATTAACATGCTAATGTGCTTCATTTTTCACCAAATTCACTTTGAATTCCTGATAATTCTCACTTTAGTAAATAACTCTGTATGAGAGGTGTGACGGTAGTCGCCATCACTGGGGATGGAAGACAGACACTATGTGTGGGTTGCCAGATTCCTCTTGTATTTTGGTCACCCTGTGCCCAGTATTGGTGCAGGGTATGTTAAATGTATTGATTGTATGTGCCTCTCCCAACCCCCCTTTTTCCTGTCCTATTGTTTCTCCAGCAGGGAGTTAATCAGGTGTGGCAATACTGATTTCTTATATTTCACAAGTGATATAGTGGTGGAGTGTAGGAAGTAAATGTCCGGGGAGCAATCTATCGGGGTGTGCGTTAGTGTGGTGAAGATCTGATGCATCTGCCTTTAGAAGGGTTGGTTAGAGGGCATGTCCACCATGTGGAACAATGTCCAGAATTCCCTTTCACATCTCCAACATTTTAGGTCACATGTGGTCCCCATGATGGCCAAACTCCAGGGTTTTGTATTAATGGGAAATCATATTGTGGCCAGACTCTTTGTTGCTAATGGTTGATATATGTATAAGGAATTGGTCCACTCTTCAGGTGTTAGGGGATGTCCCAGGTCTCTCTTCTAGGATTTAAGAAAGTAGGGGAACTGCTGTTCTTCCGATAGGGAAGAAACAAAAAGGTGATGGCATGTGGAAGGGGGTTGTGCACACAATCACTTGTAAGCAGAAAGCTTTCTATTGGCTGTAGCCAAATTTGGAATGCTTTTGAGGAATTGTACCAGTTCATGGTATCTGAAATGGAGCTGTGAAATGGTCAGTTATTGGGCGTATGCTATAGTCCACATTGACATCTTTTAGGCGGCATGGAGATGGTACCCCTAGCGAGGATGTGCATTGGGAAGAGTTTGTGGGGCTAAAGGATAGGTTATCAGTTATGGTGCATAAGGGGGACATGGAAGGAGAAAGATCCTGGTTCACCGAAATTCTCCTCCATACGGACATTGTTGTGTGTAAAGTAGGGTATGCTCCAGTGGAACCAGCTTTCAAGCCCAAGGGTAACCTACCTTCCAGTAGACAAAGGTACGTTAGGAAAGCTGGCTTCTATGCTGATCCGTAACTTATTGGAGGGGGAATGGGCCCACTCAATACTACATTGTAAGTGGGCTACTTTGTGGTATTTGGACAGGCCCGGCAGACCCAATCCTCCATGTTGTTTGGGCTTTGCCAAAACAGTGAATTTTAGTTGTGATGCCAGATGTAGTCTGTGAATGCTTGACACATCTGCATGTACAATGTCTTGTTGATGTGGATCAGGAGAATCTGCAGTAAATACAAAAAATGTGGTAGCACGTTCATTTAAAAAAAAATTATTTTGACAAATCACGTGACCACTCATGTAAATGCCATTGTACTTGGACCATTAGGGGTGGGACGTTGAAGCAGAATGTGTTGGTGAGATCTGCAGAGAGCCAGACTCCAAGATATATTATTGCCTGTTTGCACGACTGGAAGGAGAACATTTTCACGAGGAAGGCTATTAGGGTTCATTTACATCTGACGCTGAGAATTTTTGATTTCGTAAAACTGATTTTTTCATTTATATTGTTTGAATATGTGCATTATTGTGGCTAGTGAGGTTTCCAGGCTGGTCACCGAAAAAAGGAGGTCATCCGCATATGCTGAGATCTTACTTTCACGCCATGTCCCACGAATGCCCTTAATTTGAGGATGCTTACTGATTGCATTCAAGAAAGGTTCCAAGATGAGTACAAACAATAGGTGCACCCCTGCCTAGTGCTGCTCCTTATCAAATAGTTTTGAAAGAACATTGTTAACACATACCTGAGTGGAAGGGTCAGAGTATAGGGAGTAAATAGTTTTGATTGCGTGATGAACTGACCATTTTCCTGATTTATTCTACTTTCAAATTGCAGGTCATCAGCTTTTTCTGGAACTTTGCTCCCAGACCCTTGGGCAGGAAGTGTAGGTTAACATTACCATATTTACATTGTGGTATGCTTTTGTTAATATTTAAGATTCTACATGTAACTTATTGATGTATAACATTTGTTATTTTTGTTTTATGGTAGACTTCACTTTAACAGGGCACTCTAACTACCATAAAAATGTATGTGTATTGCACAGATTATAGTATCTAGAGCAAGTCCGGTCCTCCAGAAGTTTGCTAAACTACAACTCCCATGATTCTTAGCCTATCTATTTCATTAATAGAACCATGGGAGTTGTAGTTCAGCAACATCTGGAGGGCCGGAGTTTGGGGAAGCCTGATCTAGAGTATCTCCCTATTTTCTTGTATGGATTAGCTAATAACTGCAGTAATTTGTCAATGACAATTCCCTCTGATATGGAAAACAGGATATGCTGTACACAAAACGCCATTTAATTGTGAAATGAGCTGTGAATGGGCTGCTGACTTTTTGAGTGGTTGAGTAGTTTCGTTCCCCCCCCCCCTTACCAAATAGATAAAGAGCTGTTGACTGCTGGACAGGAGGTTCAAAGAAGGGTTATCTGCAGTCTCTGAACAATATATAAAACATGGGTAAATCTGACCCCATTAAGATTGATTCCATATTAACTCATCTTCTATCGTCTGATGGAGCATATCACATCACAATATGCGCCAACTGTACTACCTTAGGAAGTGGGGAAGACCCCGATCCCCTCTTGGCTTAGGCCTGTAGAGCATTGGGAAGCAAAATGAGCCACCTTTAATTTTTAGTTTGGTTGCAATTTTGCTGCTCTTTCTCCCACTATGCTCCAATCTATAGGTAGGCATTGTAAATTAGGCTCTAGTTTGGAGCTTGTAGGGAGTTGGATGGTATCTGAAATCCCTAGTTTTTGAAGAAACCTGTGGGGGTCCCCAGATTGTAGAAAGACACAGGTTTTACCTTGTTAGAAGGCTAGTAGTTTGAATGGATGCCCCCAGGCAAAGGGTATGGCCATGTCACAGAGGAGGTCTGCTCTAGGTTTCCAGTGCCTATGCCTTTGAAGTGTTTTAGAGAAATGTCCTTGGTACACTTATACCCGGGTGCCTTGGTATGATGCCCCTGAGCCTCTGCAGCACTGGTTTATGGTTTCCTAGTTAGTGTGAAAGTGGATACAGACTAATACATCTCTTTGTGAACTCATCTCCTCTGTTCGTGCTCTGTGTGCACTTTAAACCCTATCTATTTCTCACTTCTGTCATGGTATCTCGTGGAGTAGGGGTTTGAAAATATAAAGCATTGTTTGTGTGAGGGAATTTCCATCTACTGATTCAGGCAATCCCCTTATCCTTAAGTTGTTACAATAGGATTGGTTGTAAAAGTCTTCCATTAACAACTCCAGGGCGGAAAGCCTGCCTTGCATGATGTTAGCCCCATCCACCATTACAATATAGGCTGCAACCATTCCAGATCCGTGGTGTGTGTTCCCAGGGCCTGCTGTACTCCTCTCAATTTAATAAGTCAGACAGGCTCTGTCAGAAAGAATGCGGACTATGTTGTTTGAGCAAGAGATAGAGGAGTCCAAGGCAGTGGTCATCTGGGGACCTAAAGTGGACGCCATCTTTGCACGGCAAGATGCTGGGATCAGTGACGTTAAAGTTAAATGGTGATCCCCAAAGTAGGGTACAGCTGATGAAAATTGGTTAGAAAAGGATTGTTGCTTGTCATGGTGGCAGAATCAGCTCAGCCATTCATACAGCTCAACATTTAAGCCACGCCCTCAACATTTTCTTCTTATGTCTTTTCTATTGTGACGCAACATGCCAACACACGTTGACTGCGTAGATTGTACCAGGGTCATACAACAATAAATATACATATTCAGTAAATGGCAAAAACAGATCATAGTGTTGAACAAAGCAAAGGGCTCTGGAAGTATAATAGATCTGAGTTCAGTCATTTGGAATTCTGGATATAATGTATTACTGTGTGAACTGGAACATTCTAAGGTGTCTTCCACTGGACTGGGGAACAGACTATAGAATTCAAATTAGAAATAATTAGCACATAAGTATAAAAGGGAGGAAACCAATTTCTGAACATTACTTTTTTATGTCTTCGATGTAATCATCCAAAACTGGAGCAAGTGGTCAGGAGGTAAGCTAAATTTCAAGTAAAAAATATCGGATTTTGTTGTCTCAGACTCTGGTGACTATCTTTCTTATCATAATTCACTTTTGTTATCATATGCTTGATACAATTTTATTGTTAACTGCAAAACAGAAAAGGTATTCAACATACACCTGAAAGAATCTTTTTTTCATTTTCTATTATCTGCAAAAACTTCAAGATTCAATGCTCTCCTCGCTTTTAATGAGTAGTTCAATCAAAGGAAGGATAAAAGTGACATAATCCTGCTTGACGTCTTTGCCCCTAAAGATAATTCAAAATCTTCACCAAGTCTTAAACTGTAATCCTCTGAAAGTGAATTGGGAGGATTATCCAGATTGTAATGCAACATGATTTTATATTTTCTGAACATTGGAAACTATCTTTAATTTTTACAGTCTGATCTGCCTGATAAGAGATATAGCTGTGCAAACAAGGTGACTATTAGATTGTTTTGTTTCAGCAACAGCCAGCCATTATGTATTTTTGTTTTTAAATTAAAATCACATGGATTCTAGTATTTATTCTAAATAGCCTTATTACTCAGCCCTAAAGAAGCTTTAATATTTATTTATTTTCTTTAGTGAGCCATTCTCTTGTCAAGTGTTAAAGGACCACTATAGTGCCAGGAATGCACTATGGCCCCCTCATGTCCCCCCTCCCACTGGGCTCTAGGGGGAGGAAGGGGTTAAAGGCTCCTCCCTCTTCCGTCGAATGCACATGCGCAGCAAGAGCCGTGCGCGCATTCAGTCAGTCCATAGGGAGCATTTCTCAATGCTTTCCTATGGACGCTAGCGTCTTCTCACTGTGAAAATCATGGTGAGAAGCGCGGAAAAGCCTCTAGTGGCTGTCAATGAGACAGCCACTAGAGGCTGGATTAACCCTAGTGTAAACATAGCAGTTTCTCTGAAACTGCTATGTTTACAGCAAGCAGGGTTAACCCTACATGGACCAGGCACCCAGACCACTTCATTGAGCTGAAGTGGTCTGGGTGCCTATAGTTGTCCTTTAACATATTTGCTCGGAATAATATGCCATAGATCGCATGTGTTTATTTGTATATATCCAGAAAGAGCATGCTTATACAGCCAAAAGCTTATCGCTTAGCATGACCAGACCCCTTACCTTCCATGACTGGAGGTACTGGTTTTAGTACAGACAGCAACTGTCAAAATCCTGCATTGTATAGGGACCTGTGGGAATAAGTCTACTTCATTTTGGTGATGGAACACAAGACCTATTTCTCTTACTTCATCAACAGCTGCACTGTTGTAAATAAGCTAGGCAGTAGATGTGATGTGAGTTTTGAACCAGGGAAGCAAGGTGCCCTGCTTCGAAGGACTGAAACCTATGAAGACCACCTACAAGGGCGTTGTGTACAAGTAGATGGAGAACCAAAGTGATGGTAGAAACTCTAGACCAGGGTTAGGCAGCCTTCAGCACTCCAGATGTTTTGGGCTACATAACCCATAATGCTGTTACAGTCATAATACTGACAAGGCATCAAGAGGTAATGCTGACAAAGCATCAAGGGAGATGTAGTCCAAAACATCTGGAGTGCCGAAAGTGGCCTACCGACCATGGGTGCCCAAAAGGTAGATTTCCAGATGTTGTAGAACTCCAACTCCAACTCCAACTACCTCTAGATTGACTTTAGAATGACAAAGCATCATGGAAACTGTAGTTTTAAAACATCTGGGGATCTACCTTTTGGACACCCCTACTCTAGACAATGCCCCATCTTGTTCCAAGTTGCACTACTGTCTGTGGATAACTTGTATGATGTGTTAAGGAAGAGCAAAAGAACCCTCTTATATGTGGTTACCAGACCTTCAGAGAACCAAGATAAAATTTCCAGCTTACTTTCTTGTACAAAAAGATTTGCAAGCTTGAAGAAGATTGGGTGATTGATGGAATGGTTTAAGATTGCATTATACAGGCCTTTGATAGTGTAGGAAAAGATTATTTTGCATCATGATATCGCAAAATACTGGAGTCTACCAGGCAATTGCAGACAGGTTCTAAGGCAGAGAGAAGGAACAACTTTTTTAAAAAAAAGACATGTAAGGAGTAACAGTGCAATGTGTCGCTGCTTGATAAGGTACAAATATAGACTGCTCTTCTGCACTGCTCTGGGAATTGTGATGATTCAAAACAGCAATAATCTTGGATCCATAATTATCAAGTAATCAGAAGGGGACTGAAAGTGATACAATTTTGGGATATTGCTGTTCACTGATAAAATGTTTTCATGGGAACAAACACAAAATTAGCTAGGTCCTCTAAAGAATTTGTATTTTCAAATTACTCTAGTTGGTTACATTAAATATTTCTGCGAACAGCTCAATAAAAATGTACTGAATATAGGAAAACATGAAATTGTGATCATTCTGAAGATTTATATAAGTAAAACAATAAAGGACACAATTATGTTTTTAGTTACTAGCAGACGTTGTGCAGTAATACTAAAACACCACTACAGGTAAGTTATATTAAATTCCCCCTTAAAGATTGTGACAGACCCTCCATCAATCGATGCTCCTAGTGCTTACCAAGGACCATCAGCACCGCACCAGACACCATAAGCACTGCAGACCCCACGAACCGCCTCAGCTTGGTAGGAGTTTCGCCGTCTCCTACCCACCCTGGACCTACGACAAGGCTCCAGGCTCCAGTGGGTGAACCGTTCTTCCTTCAGAGAGCGAAGCAGGAACAGCTCTTAGAAGAGCTAGTAATTAGAACCCAGGGGAGTATACAGAGTATAGCAATCTCCAATGTGATTATAGCAGTTCCATACAACACGAGACGAGGCTGCGAGTTGAGGGTAAGAAGGTCTGAAGGTTTATTGAACAGCTTGAGTTTTTATACAGTTTTTACAGCAAAGATGACGCCCAGGTGGACCTAATTGGGCACCAAGTACAAAACATACAAACCAATAAAACCAGAGGTTTAGATTCAGACACTACCATACAGTGTACACAATCCCTCCCCTCTGCCTGTGATACAATTAACAAAGACAATGGACTAACTTAATTAACTCTAAGCAGAAAAAACATAAATTTTTACAAAGTCTGGAAAACACCCCAAAACACCACATACCTCCATAAATCTTACATCCCCTAATAGCCCTTATCTGAACAACATATCCAAAAATCACCCAGATCAGACCAGGGGTTAAAAAATTCCATGGAAGTCTCTTTTGACTGACCGCACGCATGATTTCATGCCAAAAACAGTTCCAGAGAATTTTGCTGTGTGGTCAGTCTATTTCCAATGGCTAAGTTCACTTTGAATGCACGAACGGGTGCCGTTCGTGAACAAAGTCCTTGTTGAAATGCCGTTCGAATTGTCAAATGGCGTTCGCCTCCCGTCGAGGAGTCAAAGTCCCAGAGAAGGTAAAGTTTCAGCGGTGTTCATGCCATTGCATGTCCAATTTAAATTCCATGAACTGAACCACAAAACACCGCTGAACCCGTACGACTAAAATAAAATGGCCGCCATTTTCGAATGTCGACACTTGGCTGTTTCTGAAGTGCCCCTTCGACAACTTCGAAAGTAGAAAGAGCCATTGTCCACAATCCCAATAGGCAGAAATAGTGCCTTAGAACAAAATAAGTCACAGGGGCCATAGTCAAAAGGTAAAATGCTAGCAAGTAATCCTCTCCAAAACCCAGTGGCGAAGTGGATTTCGGCACAATGTTGTTATTAAAAGGAGCATTTAATGAGGGAATAAATAGTCACAGAACCAGAAAACAGTAAATTGAAATGACTACCGACTATGGGGGTCCTGGCAGGGGCAAGAAGGTTGTTTCAAGTTAACCTTTGAACTTTTATTATAATTGGTTGAATGCAAAAGTGACTGAGTGCGAACAAATTGTATTCTGCTTAGCTACATATGTTTGATTATGTAACCAAGAATCAAGCAATATTCTTACTCAGACCATGCATTGACTTTTGGTGATCACAAATGTATACTCTTCAATGAACCACTCTAACGAACATCTGTGTTATAACCTTGATTGATATAAACACACACAATTTAAATACAGATGATTTACATTATGTGTTGATGCTATAATCATTTTTGCTACATGCCTGATAAATATGTTTATGGCTTGTATCTGCTTTTTCTATAATAAAACTGCAGCCTGATTTAATTGCATGTTATTATTTGTACCTTAAGGGGTAATAAAAATGCAAATATGACTTACAAGTGGTGTACGTGACTAGTTTGGCCCATTTAAAGAACGGAAGGCCCAAGGTTTGCAATGCTGAGCAGGAGATATAAAAGTGTGGCTCTGCCTGTGACGAGGTGAAGAGACCTAAGAGCTAAAGAATGCATTTACGTTGGGCAGATGATGGCCACATTTGCAGTTTTTCTTGTTTAGATGTCTTCAGCACCCATAAGTAAAAGAAAGTGAACAAACAAACAAACAAAAACAACAACAGTAAAACAAACAAACAATAAAAGCGTGCATAATGATAAAAGTCTGCTGGAAATGGAGCAGCAGATAACAGCAATCTGGATTCAGTGCTAAAAACGTGTTTCTGACTACAAGTTTCAAACATTCTGTCAAATCAAACCCTGAGATGACAGGGTTGATGCGTTAATTGTAGAGCATGTTCAAACCTCAAGTTTAGAAATAGTATTCCAAGCAGGGTTAAAACAGACTTCCATCTGATATCATCAATAAAATGAGTACCACTGAATTAAATGGATGCACTCCAGGACATATCTAGATATTCTCAGAGAAATCACAACATCAAATAGATTGCACATTCTACATCACAGAATGTACATATTGGCTGTGCAGATTTCAGAAACATCTCATTCTCTGCAAAAATCATTTTCATGTCTCACCAACACATTTTTTTGTAGATAAGCAGTTAATAAATATTTTGCTATTTAGGATACTGTGCAGGATTTTTGACTTTTGAGGTTTGTTTGAGGATATGCTTAATTGCACACTTTTGCACTTTTGTAAGTCACCATCAATACAGTTGACCTGTTCAAGTTTGAGAAGCAGCTTCTCCGTGTATTTCCATTAACTTAGCAGGTAGTTTGAAAATGTAATCTGGAAAGAGAAAATGTCCTCCATATGTCTATTTCTGTTCTAATAAAAGAATATCAATGTGTGTGCGTAAATCAATATAAATATATCTATAGGATTATTTGAATATTTTGGCAAATTACATAATTAAAATGGGTGTATGAGCAGGTCAGATTTTTAAAAAAATACTTGTCAATAATTGAAAAGAAACCAGGTACATTGCTGGTGCAGAGATTGTGGACTCTGGAACAGGTGGGAAAGTTGCAAGTGTTAAGACGTTGAAGTCACCAAAGAGACCTATTATGTTTCGATACCGCAAGAGCCTTTGTTAAATTTGACAAACATTAACACATCACTTTCCCCTTATAAGGTTTTGAGGTTGATGTGACAAAGGCTCCCATGCCAGGGCCTTTTGGATAAGATTGAAGGATACCCTCTTAAAGGACCACTCTAGGCACCCAGACCACTTCAGCTTAATGAAGTGGTCTGGGTGCCAGGTCCATCTAGGATTAACCCTTTCTGCTGAACATAGCAGTTTCAGAGAAACTGCTATGTTTACCTATAGGTTAATCCAGCCCCTAGTGGCCGTCTCATTGACAGCCGCTAGAGGCTCTTCCGCGCTTCTCACTGTGATTTTCACAGTGAGAAGACGCCAGCGTCCATAGGAAAGAGGAGAATGCTTTCCTATGGACTGGCTAAATGCGCGCGCGGCTTTTGCTGCGAATGCGCATTCAGCCGATGATGGGGAAAGGAGGCGGAGTGTCCCCACCGCCGAGGGAGCCCGGCGGTGGAGAAAATGTATGTGTTTAACCCCTTCCTCACCCTAGAGCCCAGTGGGAGGGGGACCCTAAGGGTGGGGGGGACCTAGAGACCCTATAGTGCCAGGAAAACAAGTATGTTTTCCTGGCACTATAGTGGTCCTTTAAATACAGACTATGGGCCTGATCCCAGGGGCACCTGAATGAGGTGTGCAACAGCAGCAATCAATGTACAAACTATTCATTGTTATTTGAGAACTCTGCAGTGCTCTCTGCTGGCTAAATGGACGTATGTGCATTTACAAAATGCAGGTATGCAAATGAGAACAACTAAATATGTGGTTGAATGCACATATTGCATTTTATTGTGTTTGAAAATGTATTGTACATATTTTGTTTTTTGCATTATATAGTTACTGTATTAATTTTAATTGCTCATTTCCTAATGTTCTAGATATTTGCATTTTAAATGTTAGTCACCACATGCTTAATGACTTGTCCCCAAAGGCTAGTCCATGTCCAAAAATAAATAATAGTATGTTGGTTCTTTTTGAAGCTGTGTGTCCTTTTGGATTTTTAGGGATCTCAGTAACAGAGTCTTCGGATCTGTTGGCTGGCTGCATGATCCTTCTAACCCCGGGACAAGTTGAAAAGAGAGCTACGCCTAAGAATCGCAAGTGTATTTGTAAAGACAGGAGCAATCACTATAAGCAGAGCTGCAGAAGAATAGGCAGAGGGGATGGTACCTGCCTGGAAAGAGAGCTGCAGTCTTTTTTTCTGGAAGTGTTTCAGAGAGACCCCATTTAAGCTTCGACCACTGGGGCTGAAGTGTTCTAGGTATCCTCCCCAGTGGCTATGAAGCAGACTGGGCAAAGTTAATCAGTTGGAGTACAGGAGCTTCGCCACAGTGGAAACCCTGTCTGAGTCACTAATGGGTGGCTGCCTGTCTTCTAATTTTGCATTGTAGCAAACTGTGATTTTTTTTCTTTCTTTCTTTACTAAAACCCAATTTTTTTGGCAGAACTGGAACAGGTTTGTGACTTTGTGTCTTAATGGTACCCCTGCCTCATCTTATTCATCCCAGATTTGTCTCTCACATCAGCCCTTTAGAATCCCAAACCTTTTTCAGAAAATCTATTTAATAAAAAAAAGAATTGTAATTTGCATCTGTCCTGGTTGATTTTAGAACTTAATATATTCATTAAATCACAGATTTCGTTCTGTGCACAGCTTTCCATCCACAAATGTATTACATCGACTTTCATATCAGCCTCTATCACAGCAGATCTCATTTGCCTATTCTGTGCTTGCATTTGTTCATTTGCATGCAAAATTTGAAGTTAGCATTCTTGATTTGCTCAATGCTGCTAATTAGGGCAATTATCATCAACATTTTTATGTGTTATTAAAAAGATCACTTTCTTCTTTGCTATTTCAATTGTGCTGCTTGTTTTCCCCTCCCATTAACCTCTTTGAGAGAGTGTTCAACAGGTTTCCAATGATAGTTACCTTACTGAAAAATTGTGTATTTTATGTAAACACCCAAGTCAACCCACATAAAATACACTTACATGAATAGGATTTTTCCTTGTTAATCATTTCAGATGTTGGTAATTACAATTTTGGTCCAACCTATTCTGAAGCACTTGTAAACAAGACAAACATTTAAAAGGATACTATAGAACAAGGGTAAGCAACCTTCGTCCAGACCCCAGATGTTGTGGACTACGTCTGATCTGATGCTTTGCCAAGATTGTAGCTGTAAGAGTATTTCAGGAAATGTAGTCCACAACATCTGGAGTGCAGAAGGTTGCCTACCCCTGCAATAGTCACCAAAACAACTTTAGCTTAATGAACCTGTGTTTGTATATAGATCATGCCCCTGCAGTTTCACTGCTTCATTTTCTGTTATCTAGAAGTCAAATCACTTTTGTTTCAGTTTACGTAGCACTAGCTGCACTGACCCACACAGCCTGCATGAAGAGAAAATGGTTTCCTTATCAAACAGATCTTAAAGGATCTCTATAGTCAACATATAAAAGCAAGAAAGACAGAGAAAAGGCAGTGTTTACAGTATAGCCTAGGGATACAACCACTGGCCACTCTTAAGATGGCATCCATAGGTGCTTCCTGGGGCAGTGCTGCACAGTGGAGACACTGAATTTTCCTCATAGAGATGCATTGATTCAATACATCTCTATGAGGAGATGCTGATTGGACAGGGCTGTGGTTGGCTTGTGCCCCTGATCTGCCTCCTTGACAAGCTCAGCCAATCCAATGCTTTCCTATAAGAAAGCATTGTGGTTGTCTTTGATCAAGAATTTTGATGATATCAGCCAAGCAGGCAGATCAGGGACTGAGCCAGTAGCAGCAGACTGGGGTAAATTTATGGGGGCAAGGGGGAATAAGGAAGGGGGGCACAGTCGGGCTAGGTGTTTTTTTTTAACATTATAGGGTCAGGAATACGTGTTTGTGTTCCTGACCCTATAGTGTTCCTTTAAGCATTAGATCTATCTTTACAGGATATATGTAGGGACACTGTGTAAGTCTGTGCAGGGGGGTACAGGGGAGCTGCATATATAAAGTGATTTAACTTCTAAATGGCAGATAATTAAGCTTTGAGACTGCAGGGGCATGATCTCAACACCAGGACCACTTCATTAAGCTAAAGTTGTCTTAGTGCCTATAGTATCTCTTACATTTTAACAAAGCACACTTACAATCTAATAGGATGAAAGGCAGGACATACTTGAAAACAAGAGAAATCTCAGTGTATCTTTCCTGGTAAAATATTTGATAAATAAATAAATACACAAATCAAAGTGAGTGAATCAACGGATCTATATGTACTTGAAAAGATGGGGGGTTGTTCGAAGGGACCACAGTAGATGGGAGATGTGAAAGATAGGTTGAAAGGGATGAGGAAATAAGGGGAATGCTGACATGATTTTTTTTTAAAGAAGTGTGCTAATAGGGAATATTTTAAAGGACAGAAACTGGGAGAGATGCATGTGCCATGGGAGAACATTTCACATGGACGAAGCATTCCTGGAGAATTCCTACAGACAAGAGTCTGGGGTGCGAGTGCAAGAACAGGATAGTAACAGGTTATTAGTTGAGCAAAGAGGCTAGCTCAGAGCATAACAGCTAGTGAAGGAGGCGATGTAAGCAGGGGCACGGTGATAGAGAACTTTGTAAGCATGAGACCTTAGAGAGAGCTGAATCCTAAATTAAATACACAGCCAATATAGAGACTGACAGGGGGGTGAATATTGAGAGTTGCTGGACGTAAGGTAGTTGAGACAGGGAAAAATATTCAGTATGGATTTATAGGCGTGCTCAGCCTATTGCATTAGGGTGTGCAACCTAAAGCACAAATACATACATACACTGCTGTGTGTATGTGAGGGTGCTGTGTGTGTGTGTGTATGTGTGTGTGAGGGTTCTGTGTGTGTGAATTTGTTTGGAGTGATTGTGTGTGGGGGTGGGGGGGACAGGTTAGGAAAGGTAAGAAGGATCCCCCCTCTCTTCTTTTTTTTGTTGTCAATCTTTCTTTTATTAAAGGCATAGAAGATGGGGTACAGAAGAAAAACAAGGGAAAAGTACGAGAGTTACAGCATAGGGTTGATACAATGTTTAGCAATGTTAAGGTACATTTCCACAGTAGCGATGCCTCATTTTAATTTTTTTTTTTTTTTTTATGGTTGTTAAACTATTTATTGAAGATACAAGCTATGGTTCATAGGGTCATGTTAATTAAAGGCGCATCAAGCGGAGAAACTAACTGTTAAACAAGCAGAGGAATCTACCGTGTGTGTTAATATAGTTAAACCATATGCTATATCAAAGGGGTCTGTATATTGACATGCTAGGTTCGAACAATATTCTACATATGTAGAAAAAGGGCATACATACATGTATAGCGACCTCACGCCAGAGCTGTCTACGCCCAAAGTAGGTTAAACATCAAGGTTAAAGCAGTGGCGGATCCAGAGCCTGATCTCGGGAGGGGCACTTGTAGATTATTTAAAGAAATAATCCAGACACAATAACCACTACAGCTCAGTGTAGTGGTTATGGTGTCAATAGTGCCGGGACCCCCTCCCACAGTAAGTAGTCAAACCGTTTAAGAACAGTTTGACAACTTACCTGAGATCTGCTGGGAAATGGGGCTGTAGTGGGGCATATGAGCAGTGGTGTGTGTGAGTGGTGCAATGTGTAAGGGGTGCAGAGTGTGTGTGAAGGTTGTAGTGTGTGAGTGAGGGCGGCAGTGTATGTCAGGGATGCAGTGTATGTGTGGGACAGTATGTGTGTGTAACAGTTGCAGTGTGTGTGTATGGGGGGTAGTGTGTGTGTATGGGG
>OW240914.1:122178331-122197862 GCA_933207985.1 Pelobates cultripes | reverse complement strand
ACACCCTGATTCCTCTCCTGCAACTGTCATCAAAACAAAACACTAAGCCCTCAATGAATAGTATCCTAACATGGAAAATGTTGGCACATCAACCAACACTGGAAGTTAGATGGAGGTGGACCTAACTGGGGCATCAACATTAGGCAGATCTGTCCATGTAGTGGGTGAGTCTGTTTATAATGTGTCTGCCTGCCTTGCGTACCAGTCTCAGGGCAGACCATGCTCAGAGTACCCCTGAAGTACGTATGGTCTTGGTGCTCAGACGTTGCTCAGTGCAGCATGTCTAATGATACGCAAACATTGTGCTGTTTGGGAACAATTCCTTGGTATACCAAGATGTGGATCCTTGGACACTTTCAGATATGGATTTGGAAATATACTCCAATTTTCTAAGTGCTGTAGGTCTGCAGTATTGTAAAGGGTTGTTTCCTTGACTTTGTTCCTCAGGGGTCCCAGAAAGAATTATAATATAGATTTGCAGTAAACATGTCACTGAGTGCACTTTTATCCTGGGTCTACGTTTCATACCGTGAGTTATACTGTAAATCTGCTTTCTACCTGTGTTTTGCAAGAAAACAGAATAAAGAGAATGTCTTTCTTCATTACCTTAGTGAAAAGTATTATACAGAGCCTGGACCTAAAATAAAACAAGAACATATAATCACTATCTCTTATTCACTGATCTTTAAAGACGAAATGCCTCTGTTTTTGCTGGTTTTGTGTTTTGCCAGAAACTGAAACTTCCTCTAAATCTGATATGTCAAATCTGATTGCTGTATATTTGCTAGAGGGACACCGGAGGTTTGCTCATGGATGCATTTTCTTATTATAACTAAACACAACTGTTTAATGAATAAAACCCAAGGTAGAATAACCATGTTCTTATTGTATCTGTATTAATCAATTCAAGCCATTTAACCCTACCATACTTGTTAACGGAAAAATGCTTCATTTTGCCAATTTCTACAGCTGATGGGTATGACCTGTACATGAAAGGGGTTAACCAAAACAGGACAAATAAAACACAAATGCAGAAGATAATACAAAAGGAGAAAATCCAATTCATTTGATTAACTGAGGCTGACATGCTGCTAGAATCTACCTGTGGATGGATGTTTGGAAATATCTTTTAACTAGCTCATACAGGAGCCTCAGGCTGACAGTAGGGTCTCTAACAATCTGCCTTAGAAATGGGTTTTTAGAAATCTTTGAAGATTTGCAAAGCTAAAAACCTACCCTGGCTTTGAAGATGCTGTCCGTCTGTTCATTTCAGGCCGTCAGAAAAAAAAGAGAAATATATGGAAAATCATTTTCTATTTTCGGTGTCTCTTATGAACATATTGCAAAATTTGGGCGTGCAGTAGGAGTGAAAATAGTTTTACTTGTATGTCTTATGCTACACTGGCAGGAGATAAACAAACTTAATTGGATCCTCTACCATAATCTAGTTTAAATCTATGTATCCCCCTATGTAATTCGATATCATTGTTAACCGATCTTGCTAAAATATTCAAATAATCTCTGGTTTGTATTTTCATTTTACATCTGGCATTTTTGATGGTATGGATCCCTTCCCATGCCCAACGACATTTTTGTTTGCAAAATATTTTTGCAGTTTGAACTTTAGTCACAAAGCTTCCCTCACCCTCATTTATATCCAAGAAATGATTTCCAGCCCCACAATCTACTAGTCACTCATATAATGCCGGCAAGTCTGCTAAAAATGTAAGCTCACCCATGCTTCCAAAAATTCCAGGAAGTTTCAATGGGTCATATCATTCCTACAGTCAGGGACGTGGAGGAGTTAAAGGACTCTACCATTTCACTGTTCACAGTGTTTATATTAGCAGTCCAAATACTGATAAGGGTTGCTTTAGTAGTTTTAAAAATCTTTATTTTAGAAATATATGATTCAATTGTATTGACTGTTTGTGGTCACTGTGCTTACATTCCTTTTACATTCTGTTGCCATTTTCAGTAAACTACACTGCAAGTAATGCCTTCCGTCTCATTGCAAATACCTATAAACAAGGTATTTAATCAGTTTTATTAATCTATTTTTTTCACACCTACTGTATGTGAGAAAAATCACATTTTTGCTTTTATACTAACATTACAGTTAGTGAAATATTGCAAGATAATGTTGAATAAATGAAAAATAAAAATCATGTAAATTTACATAATTAAAATTTTTAAGCTTGTCTGCAAAGTGATCTATACACAAAAGTGTTACCGCCCATATGGTCATACCATGAAACGAGATGCCAATGCGCAAGGAAAAATTACGCCATTGTTGCTGCGTAAAGTGAATATTTACATATTTGTGTGTGTAGGGAAATGAAGAGAGTGATAGGTAGGGAATACAATTTGAATGTGTAGGGGATGTAGTGCGTGACAGGGGCTGTTTGTGTGTGGGAGGGGGTGAGCTAGGACTTTAATTTGTGGCAGCATTTATTTTTTTTATTGCTATGAAATTAATATTAATTTAAAAAACATTATATAATCTTAAACAATAAACACATTAACTCACTCTCCCTCTTGTTGCCTTGGGCCATGCCTTGGACATGCCTATCTCTGGTGGCCAGTGTAAAGACCCTCTACTCTGTGCCTGGTGCAGATCTGATGTAAAGGCTCTCACAAGTTTCAGACCCAACAACACTCTGAACAGTCAGGAGTCACAAAAGCCATTATTCCAAGTCTGCATTCAACAGAGGTTGAGAGTAGAATCTCTCTGCACATAACCCCACACACACACACTCCCCTCCCTGTCCCTACAGCTCTGTGCTGCTTTCCCTGCCTGATCTGCTCCTTGTTTCTTGGTAGCCTTTAGGCTAAATGTACAGGGAAGACTGGGCATGGAGAACAGCACAGCTCTAGCCTCTGACACTCAGGATGCCCCTCTGATAGTGTCACCTGGTGTGGTCCGCAACCAAGTATCTAGAAACCACAGGGTCCCTATGAAAAAAATTAGCTGGGGCCCCCCACATGTGTCTCATCTTCCCCAGCCCCTCCATGTGTCTCATTCTCTACCCCATCCCCTTCATGTGTCTCATTCTCCCCCCCCCCAGATCCTCCATGTGCCTCATTCCCCCTCAGCCCCTCCATGTCTCATCCCCCCAGCTACTCCATTTGTCTCCTTTCCTCCTTTAGTCCTTCCAGGTGTCTCCTTTCCTCCCAATAAGCCCCTCCATATGTCTTCTTTCCTCTCCCCAGTTTCTCCACATGTCTCCTTTCCTCCCCCTCAAGCCTCTAACATATTTCTCCTTTCCTCCTCCAGCCCTTTTATGTTTCTCTCCCTCCTCTACCTCACCACCATGCAGCAAGGCCGAGCTGACCAGGGTACCCAGACTGGCAGGAAGTGCTCTCTCAATCATGCTACATACAGTGACTGGCAGCAGGGGAGTACTGTGCTGTGATCTGCCCTCCTAATAGTCACCTAGCAACTGCATTGTCGGGCCCCCTGGAGTGACAGGCCCTGTCGCAGCTCAGACCCATGCGACCACTATAAGTCTGCCACTGTCTGCAACCCTTGGAACTACCTAGTGATGCCACTGAGTCACTGTACAACAGGAACATGAAGAATCATCCACAATGTGTGTTTAAAAATTTGTGCCAATTGGTGCATATACACCACTGATTATAATATAATTTGTCAGTTTTTATTTTATTCACACTTAAAGTGGATCTATCACCAAAAATAAACTTCATCTAATATGCTGCTACATAGCTTCCTGTGTCTGAATCTCTTTGTATATCTTTCCTGAGAACTCTAGTTTTCATAAAATACATAGAAAAGTAGGGATTCGTTTTACTTTTGTATGGCAGTCAACTTGACAAATATTGACAATGGGTGTGGCTTAAAGCAATTTTTTTTTCAGTGATCAATCAAATATGAAAATTATTTAGTATATGCAAGCATCTTTATAGGGGGTTAACCCTCTTGTTATGATGCTTAAACATCTGGTTTGCGAAAGATGTATATACATGGAATGCATAGAAATTAATGTTCATATTGCTTGCTAAATAAGGTGGCCCATCAGATCGAAAAGCATGGACTCTTCTGTTCTCAAAACGTCCCAGGCATCATCAGCAAATTTTAGAAGAGCCTGCATTTGGATGTAGAAAGGAGATCAGATAATGTGATTTTTTCCACTTATCAAAATAACTGCCTTAACTTTCCATCATTCAATTGTGTATTTCAATCGCTCTGTTATGGGTTTCAAGCATTTTCTAATACATAGTGAGGTTTGAATCTGGTGTACATTCACAGCTAGAATTATTCTTGTTAAATTCAGACACTGATACATGTAAACGATGTGTTGAGTATTACTTCTGAATGCTTCTGTATTGTCCTGAACTGATTTTACTTATCAGAAAAGATTGCAAATGTGCTTTAGTGAACAAGCATTTGGAAAGTGCCTGGGAGAGAGGAAGATAAAATGACCACTTCTCGGAGCTGTATATGTCTGCAGTCTGTCATATTTGTGATTTCAAAAGAAATCAGTACTCTCATAATTGCGGGACAGAAACACCTCCATGGCTGTGACTCAGACAGCCAGGGAGGCTTTCACCCTCCTCAGTTAGCTCCACAGAGGTAGTGGAAGCGGAAGGTGTGCTCTGGTAGAGCATGCCTCCCATTCCCACAAGCCATGTGCGCATGCATTTTTGTGGCTCCAGCACAGAGGCTTCTCAGTGAGAAACATCTGATTGGAGTAATCACCAGCAAAGAGTGATGACAAAAAGGTCTGCTCTGATGAAAGAGGTAAGAGCTTGCAAAGGCTGCAGACAGCATGTCTGCTTCTTTTGCAAGAGGTTTCTCGATATACCCACAAAGAAACTAGAAGAATTTAATGCATGCATGTTTTCATTGGGGTAATATCTATTAAACATATATATATATATATATATATATATATATATAGAGGGCTAAAAAAAGAAGATTTTAGATTTGAGTTTTATTTCTTTTTTTACAGTTATTGTTCCCCCTCACTATTTTTAGGGTGAGGGGGGTAGGTAGGGGTTTATAAAAAAATTTTGGGAGGGGGGTGACTAGGGGTTTGGGGACCCCTAGTCACCTGGGGGGTAACATTTTTTTTTAGGGCCCCCACCCGCCGCTCAGGGATGGGACCGGGGGAGATGACAATAGGTGTGTGTCCCCTTATTCTGATTTAGGGCCCCATCCGCCACTCAGGGGTGGAGGTCGGGGGACACACACGATAGGTTACATAGAATGTGACGGCAGATAAGAACCATTCAGCCCATCTAGTCCCCCCATTGTCATCCAGGGCCCCCACCCGCTGCTCAGGGGTGGGTCCAGGGGGGGGGGCAATAGGTCCCTCCTTCAGTTTAAAAGCCCCCACTCGCGCGGCTGCTTACTGTTTACTAGACATGCCCCTACTCGCGGTACTTAGTATTAGTAAATTTTGGCTGAAAGACCAATTTAGGTCTTTCAGCCTTTTGGTAGATAGCTCCCTAGTACCGTGGGAATTAGGGAGTATCTACTTACTCATTCCCATCCACTGAGTGGCCAAGTAACTTACATTTTATATGAACATGTTACTTAATTGTTGTAAGTGTTGCAAAGGCTTACAGCTGAATCCTGGCTATGTGTATATACTTTTTATTTAAACTGGTATACATTCTTGTAACATTCTTCATTCTTCCACTGGGTATATTAGAACTTCGGCAAAATATTTATTTGGAATTTTCCCATGTTCTGTAATTTGACTCATAACACTGTGATTAATTGCTTTCAATTGGTCCCCTATTTATATTAATAGCCCCCACCCGCAGGTTACAGGTGGGAGTGCGGGGTGGCACTATGTCCCCCCCATTTTAGTTATGTGTGTTCCCCACCATGGGGGAATGTGGGGACCTGGGCCAGGTCCCCCCTTATTTTACTAGCGACTGGGCAGCAACAGCTGTTCAGTCACTAGTAGTTTTAAATAACAGTGAGCAGCCACTGACTGCTCGCTGTTTAGGCGACATGTCCCTACTCGCGGTTATAGTGACCCCCATAGGTTTTAATGCAGCGGGGAGGGGTTGGAATTAATATTTATTACAAAGTGGGAGCTGGTAGCGCTGCCGGCTCCCTCCTTGTTGTTTTTTTTTTTTTTTGCACGCTATTATTTCTCCGTGCTGTGGTGGTTAATTCCTCTGTAGCATAGAATCTATTAAAGAACGAAACGAAAAGGTAATGCATTCGGCATTTGCCCTTTCGTTTTGTTTATATTTCGTTTGTAGGGCTTTAGTTCACGTTTTAGTAAATGAATATGAAAAAAACAGAATTTTCGGACGAAATCATATTTGTACGAAAACGAATGCACATGTCTATAAAATAAGCCGTAAAAGACTTGAACTGATAACAGCATGAAAATGTACTGTTACAGCTCAACGCTAACTATCCAGTCAGGGAAGGTAGAAGAATTAGGTTGTCTCCAAAATGCCGGCATTAATGATATTAATTCTTAATCTTCCAGATTTAGAAGGAAGAGTAGGTAAAATGTGGAGTAATACTGCAGAAACCCCTCCTGGGTTTGCAGAGATGTGCACAGTAGTAGCAGCAGTACTTTGGTATCATTCTATGTATTATACATCTATATCAGCCCTGCACAACCTGCGATCCCCAGATGTTTTGAACTACAATGCCCATGATTCTTTGAATGAAACAGATAGCCAGGGAATCATGGGAGTTGTAGTTCAAAGCTGGGGAGCCACATGTTGTGCAGGCCTGATCTATATCCACCACAAATATTTCAAGGTATTTTTGTTAGTTGGTTCTGCACCTAACAGATACATGTTGCAAGGAAAATAATACAAACAGGTTGTGCCAAAACAAAACAATACTTCTTACTCTGCTGTGTCTAATAGATTTAGACAGGGTGCAGTGTGATTAAATGCTTATCCTTTCAAAGCTGTATTAGATAGAATTACAATTATTATAAGAATAATACGAACAAGCAACAAATAACTGCACTTTATAATAACTACCACTTGATGGCACCCTTACACAAGTAGAATTTGTATTCTTCACCTGAATGCCAGACCAATTTTGGAATTAAAACACAGCTTTACAAATATTTATAAATAGTCTGTACAATAAAAATGTTTAAGATTTAGAAGACAACATTATTGGTGAAGGTGATCCGAGTACAGGATCAAACCATTGCATAGTTATGGGTCCCGTGGTGCTCTTGCCAGTAGAACATTTCCTGGATTTGGAATTCATTACAGGTTCAGTGATTTGGCAACAGACTCTGTGGCAATTCATAGTCTCAGATATCTTCCCTCCCAGTATAAGAAAACATTTATATTTTTGCAACATGGCTCAAGAAATAGGGTTTCGATTGCAGTATCAAAATTACAAGTTGCATTTCCTGTAAGTTCCCCTAAGGCCTTCAATTTTATGAAATCAATAAAATAATTACCATTAAGTTTGGTAATAACATCTAGACAGCATGGTGTACTTGAAAGCTAGACAAGAGTTAAATGCACCTTTCCAGTTTAAATACTTAATATAATTATTTCGCTTGAGGGCCATTGGCAATTCTGTACTGTACCATATTCAACCCACAAGACATTTTAATGGAACACTAAAGCTTTAGTAATACATAAATACGTACCTAATGCTAGAGTGCCCTACCTGCAGATTTCTTAGGTTCCTGGCCCCCATTTCCAGTAAAAACCTGAAAACAAAAGGTTTTACTTATGTCACAATTCAGTTGGTGCTGCCGGCCGCTCTGCCTCCCAAGATGGCATCTGGCTCTTGAGCCAATGGCCAATCCCAATGCTCCTCATAGAGGAACATTGGAAATTCATGTGCGTGCGCAAAACGCTAAATGCTTCTCACAGGAAAGCTTTGAATTCAACTTGGTCGTTGTAGAGGAAGAGCCTCACACTAGAGGTGTATTTAATCTTGCAATGTACACATTGCAGTTTCTAGAAAACGGCATTGTTTTACATTGTAGGGTTAAAATGACAGGACCGCTGCACCCAGACAACTTCATTGATACTAAAGTGATCCTTTAAATTCTAGAAAAAAGTGTAGCCAGAATACTCTAAAAATGGGTTAATATGTTTCGAATGTGTGTCTCTTTTAACAGTTGACTCATCCATGTTTTACAAAACTCCTCACTGATTTTGCTCATTTTGTACTTATGCATTTCTCAAATATTCTGGATTTTTTTCATGCATCAAAGTACCACTCTACCCTACTATATTACCCTGTACAGGTGAAACAGGATACATTTGTATTATCATGCCATAGGATAGCTAGGCTTTATTCAATGCCTACAGAGAGACGTAAAGGTAAAAACAGTCAACTCAAACTGAGGTCAAATGAGTATAGAATAAATAGGGTTGAGAAACAAAGCTGGACCAAGGGTGCCATAAAAGCGCAACGGAATTTGTTGGCGCTATATAAATGCCAATAATAATAATAAAACACAAAAAATAAGAGCAAGCTAGGTCACATGCCAAAATATTAATCAGAATTAAGAGAGCTCTGTTGGGAATGCCAGGAAACCACATGATGGCAATGACCCGAGAGTAGTTGCTTGTGCATCATCCCTATTTGCCCAGAACATATGAATGTGCTGATGCA
Organism: Pelobates cultripes; assembly: GCA_933207985.1. Classification (NCBI taxonomy): domain Eukaryota; kingdom Metazoa; phylum Chordata; class Amphibia; order Anura; family Pelobatidae; genus Pelobates; species Pelobates cultripes. The sequence continues at coordinate 122,189,260 of OW240914.1, read as the reverse complement.
CAGAAACGCCACAACATTTAGGCATGTTCTGTTGGTAATAAAAGTGCACAATGCAACAGAGTGGACAGAGGGTCGGGAGATGATACTCAGTTCACTCTAAAGAGCAAATGAACAGATCTACTGCCCCAGCACCGTACTCTGTATTAATAAAAGTCTGTTTCATGTATCTAGTACTCTGAACAGCAATCTAAAAGAAAATATAGTTTTCAAGGAAACATCTACACCATGAACCATAGCAATTTTTAATGTAATCAGTAATTTATACAGCCAGCAAATTCTGAAGGGCTAGACACAATAAATATGGTGCAAAATATTCTAGGTTTTGATGGGAATGCCTGCCTTCTGGTGTACAATATAAAGAGAGATTGGAAAGGCAAGACAAGCTAACACATAATGATGTGAAGAAGACTTTAACCACAGGGGAGGATTATTGTGTTGAGCAGATTGCAGTTATAATGGAGAAAGGAATGAGTTTTGAGAAAGTCTTTGAAAATAGTGAATGGGGAGAGTCGTAGATTATTTGGCAGTACATTTCAGAGCTATGAGATCGATTGAGAGACGTCTTGTGAGTGTGGGGAGAAGATTTGATAAGAACTTTCAAGGAGAGTGGAAGACACATGTGGAGACAAATAAGAGATTTGTGAGAGGGCAGAGTTGCAAACAGAGTGCATAAGGAGTTTATCACAGTATTAATTATCTTCTAAAATACATGATTCTGATTTGGAGGCAACAATTTGGAAGCAATTCACTAAATCTATCAAAGCAACCTCCTGCCTCTTGATTGCCTCCCAATACTTTGTATTCCCTTTGAAAATGTGCCCGCCGAAATACTGATGAAATGTATCCCATATTACCCTGCATTTCACACAGGATATCCCCAAGCACTGAGTGATAAACACACATTCTGCTTGGTTGTGTGGGGCATAACAATAAGGTAGGAGTTATTTTGACAAGAGAAATAATGAAATGTGACAAACTGAAACTTAGCTTTTCAAATTCACCTGGAAAAACAATTCAGAAACAAATCTACCAATGTAGTAATTCAGAGGCAACTGTACAAGGTCTTCTTTAATTAATGTCTGTTTTGCTATTCTTTCTTAATTAGCACATATAGGAAGAGTCCTGGGAATTTTCTTTTTATCAAATTGCGTGAATACCTGAATTATGAATGTGATGTGTTATTGAGATACACCATTCATATTATTACTTGCCTATCATACACCTGCTGATCTAGATTGCATTCCCTGGATTTTCTCATCATACACAATGGTCAGTTGTGGATTAAATGTAACGTGTTGCCTTATTTCTCACATAAAGAGAGAGAGAGACATTTATTGGGTAGTTTTGTTAAAGTCATATCAGTGGAGTGTGGGGGAGGGGCATACGTATGCAGAAGATGGATAGGAAGCTTATTATGAAGACAAAATGGGACATTGGGTAGGTTTTGCTTAGGATGGGTGCAATAAGACTCAGTTTAAAAAGGGTTGTTAGGAGACAGAGAGAGATTAATTAACTTTGTGAAGGATGATAAAGTAGTCAGGTTGTTGAGTACAAGAAGGAGAAGAAAAAAGAGTGACCTTTACTTAATAGAGGACAAAAAGGCTAAAGTGTAAAGCTGGAGGGTGATGGAGTTGTACAACGTTGTATTTTTTGAATGAAGGAAGGGTAGATGATGGTGCCAGTGTTTTGTGTGAAATGAATCTTGAGTAGTGAATAGAGAGTTAGCCAAATAGGTAATGGTACTAAATTAATAAAGTGGCAGCATGTTTAAAGATATGTGTGAAGTGTGTAAGTGACTTTATAAGGCGTATTCTTTATAATGTGTATTTGTGTGTATAATGTGTGCATTGGATTACATATTTAATGCAATATAATGCACACACACACACACACACATATATATATATATATATATATATATATATATATATATATAGCTTTCACTGGTACCCTGCACACACACTTGCAAAATTCAAAAAATGCCGGGTGCATGATAGCCATAGCCAAACAATATAGAATATACCAAAAATAAGGCTTGCTCTCACGGTCTGTAGTAATGTTAAAAATATATTTCTTCTTTATTCCAATATTCTTAAAACATATCTGTAGTCATCAACGTTTCAGCCATCACTCGTGGCTTTCATCAGGATCAGTTCAATACAAAAATTACATATACAAACAATTGCATTTAAATAGCTAAACAGACTGATCACTAAATCTTTGAAAATACTCACCACCTGTGCGACCGATCTCCCGGCGTCTCTCACATTGTACTGCGCATGCGCGAACACGCCGATACCCGGAAGTGGTGTGCTCGCGTCATCAACGGATGATGACGCGAGCACGCCACTTCCGGGTATCGGCGTGTTCGCGCATGCGCAGTACAATGTGAGAGACGCCGGGAGATCGGTCGCACAGGTGGTGAGTATTTTCAAAGATTTAGTGATCAGTCTGTTTAGCTATTTAAATGCAATTGTTTGTAAATGTAATTTTTGTATTGAACTGATCCTGATGAAAGCCACGAGTGATGGCTGAAACGTTGATGACTACAGATATGTTTTAAGAATATTGGAATAAAGATGAAATATAATTTTAACATTACTACAGACCGTGAGTGCAAGCCTTATTTTTGGTATATTCTATATATATTTATATATACATATAGAATCCCTTGCGGTAGTAATATCACTGCAAATTTATGATTTCTGAGAGAAAAGCAAGTCTTATGGCTTGACTGGTGTGCAGATTTGTGTTTAATATTGACTTCAGGTGGAAGGGGTTTTCAATCACAAATTTTCCCCACCATAACCTTATTGGTTTTTGCTTCCCAAACACCACCAAGCCTCAATAGCAAACCCATTACCAACCTCACGCTGATGATTTGCATTAACAACGAAACAGCTGTCCATGAGTGTTTCACTGGTTTTGCATCTTTACCTAAGTTGTGTTTCAAAGCTGTTGTATACAGCAAACCCAGACTCAAAGGAATCCATGTTTAAAATGGAATGAGGCAAAAATGTGATTCTTTGTTAAGCTAATTTGCATATGCCCACCCAGAATCCTTTGCTGTAGTAACATCACTGCAGATTTGTGATTTCTGTGGGAAAAGCAAGTCTTATGGCTTGCCTGGAGTGCAGATTTTTGTTTAATATTGTATTAACTATCCACAGACTTCAGGTGGAAGGGTTTTTCAATCACAGTTTTTTCCCCACTGTAACCTTTTTGTTTTTTGCTATATAAATAAGCATATATATAAAATGCATACATAACATGGGAATATGTATATTTGAACATCTAATGTGTATAGGCAGTGGCGAACTACCACGGTAACAGGGGTCGCAGCTGCGACCAGGCCCATCACTCCAGGGGTCCGTCCTGCGGAACGTTGCGATTAGGTGCCTGACAGCTAAGTAAGGGCCCTGGTCTGCACAGTAGAACCGCCAAGGCCTCATTGAAGAGGCCCATCGGGTGGCCAATGCTATTAGGGCCACCCGATGGCCCATGGCAGTTTTCGCACCGGAGCACTGTGGTTTCTAGTTACACCTCTGTGTATAGGAACGTGTATAATAATGCCACTGCAAACTTATCATTCACTGCCACAAACAGGGCTACCATCTGAGTAGGGCAGTCAATACTATATACACATACTCTGCATCCACTACAAACAAACTCTGAATTTAACCCCTTAAGGACACATGACATGTTTGACATGTCATGATTCCCTTTTATTCCAGAAGTTTGGTCCTTAAGGGGTTAAAGGGACACTATAGTCACCCAGACCACTTCAGCTCAATGAAGTGGTCTGGGTGTCAGGTCCCTCTAAGGTTAACCCTGCCTGATGTAAACATAGCAGTTTCTGAGAAACTGCTATGTTTACATCTGGGGTTAAGCCAGCCTTTAGTGGCTGTCTTCCGGACAGCCACTAGAGGCGCATCAGCATTGATTGAGGCATATTATGCCTCAATCACGCAGAGCGTCCATAGGAAAGCATTGAAAAATGCTTTCCTATGGACACTTTGAATGCGCGCGTGGCAGTGCCGCGCATGCGCATTCGGAGCTGGTGACGTTAGACAAGGATGATGACGTTGGCGGGGGAGGAGAGGTAAGGGAGCCCGGTGGGGGAAAAGGGTGAGTAGCTGAAGGGGTTTTAACCCCTTCAGCACCATGGGAGGGGGACCTCCCGTGGTGCTAAAGGGGTTAAAGGAGAGGGGGCACTCTCAGGGTACTATAGTGTCAGGAAAACCAAGCGGTTTTCCTGACACTATAGTGTCCCTTTAATACACACACATTGTATCCACTCCACACAAATATGTTCCACATGCACTATATACACACACTGCATCCATTACACACACACTCTGCATCCTCTATGAACACACACTACTGACAAAGCTCAAGGTCTGGACCCCGGGAACCACCCCCAAGTCTGCCCACAGGGCACTGCCGAGTCCGCCCACAGGTATGCAGTGTGTGTTTGTGTATAATGAAATCATAACGTGTGTTTGTGTAGGGCTGTAGTGTGTGTATAATGAATGCACTGTGCATTTATGTTGGCATGTAGTGTGTTTAGAATGAATGCAGAGTGTGTGCTTTTGTAGTTGTGGTAGTGTGTATAGTGAATGCAGTGTGTGTGTTTGTGTAGTGAATGTAGTGTGTGTATAGTAAATGCAGTATGTGTGTGTAGTGGATGTAGTGTGTGCACTCTGGGCCCCCCAGGACTGCTGGGCCAATGACAACCGTCATTGTTGTCATGCGCTAATAGCAGCCCTGCACACACACACACTCTGCATCCACTATACACACACTCTACATCCACTATACATACACCACATTGAAAATACACAAACACTGCATCTCCCACCCCGAGTCCACCCACAGGGCCACTGCCGAGTCTGCCCACAGGTATGCAGTGTGTGTGTTTGTGTATAGTAAATTCAGAGTGTTTGTGTAGGCATGTAGTGTGCATACAATGAATGCAGAAAGTGTATTTGCGTACTTGAGGTAGTATGTATAGTGAATGCAGTGTGTCTGACTGCATAGTGTGTGTTTGTGTGTACAGTGACTGCATAGTGTGTGTTTGTGTATATAATGAATGCATAGTTTGTGTTTTGTATATAATGAATGCATAGTGTGTGTTTGTGTAGTGGATGTAGTGTGTATAGTGAATGCAGTGTGAATGTTTGTGTAGTGGAGGTAATGTGTGTATAGTGACTGCATAGTGTGTGTTTGTGTATATTATGAATGCATAGCGTGTATTTGTGTAGGAATGTAGTGTGAATAGAATGAATGCAGAGTGTGTGTTTGTGTAGTGGATGTAGTGTGTATAGAATGAATGCATAGTGTGTATTTGTGTAGGTATGTAGTATACCTGTTGAACATTGTATTTCCCCCTCCCTGCTTCTTACTTGTGGCCAGGGAAGGGGAATATCACATTCCCTGGTGGTCCAGTGGCCAGGCGCTGTTCACTACAGTGGGGGCACGCAGCACACTCAGTCTTCCCTTACTAGCAGCTCCTCTGTCTCTAACTCTCACAAGAACAGCCTGCGTGCTGTGAGGAGCGTTGCCATTCTAACCCATGGCAATGCTCTTACGGCCACGGTGCTCGTGAGAGTTAGATACAGAGGAACTGCTGGGAAGGAAAGACCACTGCAGTGAACAGGAGCCGGGGGCCTGCAGGTGCACATATAGATAGCGAAAATCACTATATATATGTGCACATAAGGAAAGTGGGGCCCAGAACTCCGAGAGCAGTCCGGGCCCCCCAGGACTGCCGGGCCAATGACAACCATCACAGACACTCTGCATCCACTATGCACACACACTACATCCACTTTACGCACACTACATCCACTACACACACTCTTTAACCACTATAAACACTGCATATACTATAAACACACTACATTGAAATACACACTCACTGCATCCCTTACACACATGCACAGAATTCTTTTGGGCAGACTTGGGGTTGTGTCTTGTGGATGGACTCACAGCCTTGTCCTGTGTAAAATTTCTGATTGCAGCCCTGGACACAGAGCACAAGAGAGGCTTTAGGGCAAGTGGATGGCCATCTTAACACCGTTTTATCACTGTGGATAGTAAGTTTAGATATTTAAGTAACTCTTGTGCACCAGCTTTAAAACAACGTGAACCACTTAATGCAATGTGTTTGATGTACTTGTCTCCAATAAAAATTGTCAAAAAAAGAAAAAAAAAAAAGTAACTCTTGCAGATCACATTTGGTCACTGACACATTCAGGATAATAGCAGAAGGTGAGGCGATGCCAAAGAGAAAAATGAATATTTAAGGTTTTACTAAGCTTCTTTTTTTTTTCACAATACAATTAGAATTTCTCAAAAAGAAAAAAAATAACATATAGTTTATTTAAAACATTGTATCTAAGTAATAGAAACTAGTATTTTGGTTTTGAATGCTTTCTTAATGAGGGCCTATGTCACAGTTGTCCTGCGTATTCAGTTAACCTGTGGTTGTCACAGAGAGACTATGAGAAGCACTGGCATGACCTGGGAGATCACTTGGGAAAATCTCCCAGGAATTGAGCAGAGCTTCTACGACGATCCGCAGGAAAAGGGGTCCTAAAAATCTAAACTAACAAAGGAACTTCTTTCTGCTTATGTTATTGACCTCAGGTCGACACATGGATACAGTACTGAATGTATTGAGTATTGTAGCTAGTTATCCAGAAGAATATATCTGGTATGGAGACTCACAATGCTCATGTAAATATTTTCTAAATTAATAGGTCACCACGACAACAGCACTGTAATTTAGATAATTTGTAACTGGCATTTATATTGTGACTTGAATTTGTTACCTTGTTTCCCTACTATTTTGTATTCCTATATATATATATATGTATAGATAGATAGATAGATAGATAGATATGGAACTGTACGTATAGCAGTCATCCTGCAGGCACTAATTGGTCACACAGAAAGCGCATCATCTCAGCTTAGATGCACAATAACTTTGTGCTTAATTAATCACTGCACTTCAGTTAAAATCAAACAGCAATGTGTAATTATAAGTCGGCTTTTCACAGCAGGACTCAATCACACAATGAGGGGATCCAAAGCATGCAAAGTAATTAACAGAGTGACCCTATCCAATGCTCTAATTGGGAATACATTTAAACAATAAGATTGCGTTATCTTCTCTTTATCCAAGCCATGTTCGATGAGTCAACAGGGGACTTATTCAATAAACAATGAATTAGAACTGTTAGGCCAAAAGAGCTGATTTTGGAAACGTTCTAGGACACAGTTTCTCATGCTTTAGAATATTTACCCTACAACATATCTATGATTTATACAGGTTTAAAAATGTATAAGTGATCTAATATTTACAATACTTCAAATAGTGTTTTCATTCAACCACGACCCTTCCCCCATCTTCCCCTGCCCTTCAGGTTCAGGGTTATCATGTCCACTTTTCCTTATGATTGTGATTATTTTGTATGAAATGTGAAAGGTTCTTTCAAGCACGTGATTTATCTATCTGCAAGATTGCTGTAATTACAGGATGTGGAGGTGTGTGTTAGTTACTAGTACATCAATAAAAAGAGGTAGGAACTTCTATAGATAGTCATTACACACAAGGCACTTTATTAACAAGTATAATAATCCCCAGCTGGGTGAATAGAAAATGTTCAGATGTTTAAATGTTGTAATAATACATTCAAGTTTTACCATGTGTTGAGCATAAAACCCCCAAATTACTACATTTACCCACTCCTTTTTTACAACACATAAAAATCAATTAAGAACCTAGCAAAAAATATTTTATCTTCAGCTCAGTTAACCCTGTCTAGAAGGTTTGAATTATTCATTATCATCAGTGTGTTTTTATTGCTTTTAAACAAAAAAAATATTGGATGCTTTACAGCCTCTTGGCACCTGTGTATGTATATTTAAGCCGTAATTCAACTTTTTATTAAAGCTCCATGAGGGCGTCTATCTTTGGTCAGAAGCCCCACTTATGCTTTATAGTCTTAGGGTGGATAGGTAAAGGAGCAAAGGTAACACAGGATATGCACTGTACTTACATGTATGCAGGCCTGGACTGGAATTCAGACAAATGACAACTGACCGAGGCCCACCTGAGAGATCAAAGGCCATGTGTTACCATTGCAACGCTCTGCGTTACACTGGAACTTCTCAAAAGAAGCAGCCTGATAGCGCACTGAACTCATTAGACCACCAGGATATTCAAATGCATAATATTCACCCCCCACTCTGAAGTCCCTATCCCCCTACACAACACAAGCTCTACACACACACTAAAACCCCTACACAATCAAATACTCTAATCTCTGTACACACACACACAGGGCCGGTGCAAGGATTTTTGGCTACACAGGCAAACATGCATTTTACTCAAATTTAAACATAGATATACAGGCAAATATACATACATGCACATAGACACAAACAGACCCACAACCATACAGGCACACAGGCATAGTTATTCAGACACACAGTCAAAAAGATATACATACACACACACATAAAACGTGCACAGTCCCCATCTTATCCGGACCCGACTGTCCCGGCACACGACACAACACACAAAGCCCAAGGCAACACCACACCCGGTATCAGCCACAAAATTCACATACACCTAACTCTTAGTCGCATACACTCATAATATCTCCAACACAACTAACAAAGGACCCGCCAGGAAACAGATACACAAGAAGCAAAAAGCATAATGTGCCAACGACAAACCTGGGGACCTAACAAGGCTACCGACGTAGGCAGCAGAACTCCAAATCTCACCTATAAACACTAGACCACATCATAGCTAGACAAAGATGGAGTAACGTGATGCAAAGATGGTCAATAACTGGTACAATTGTTGATTAAAGGTCTGCCTGTCATGTGCTAGCCTTCTATGCAAGCTCTGAACCGACACCTATTTTTAAGGCATATGGAGTGAGACATATTGTTGGGCACTGCCCTAGCTAGTTTAATCTATGTTTCCAGAATGTTAAACCTTTGAACAGGTTTGATACATAGTTTTACATACATTGAATTCTCGATGCAAGCCATGCCACGTAGTGTTTACATACCGTGTATTTACGATGCAAGTTATGCCCTGTTGTGTTTATGTACATTGTATACCTAGACGCAAACTGAGACATAATGTTTTCTTTTGTTTAAACATAGTAATGCAAAATTGAAACATGGAAACAGAAAAAAACTAAAATAAAGATTGTCAAAAAAAAACAAAAAAAAAACGTGCACAGTCAAACAAACAGATACAAGCACAGATATACAGGCACACTGTTATACAATCTACACATACAGACACAGACATACAGTCATACAGAGACACAAGGGGACAATTTATTTATTTAGAAAATATTTTACCAGACACAGTCATACAGACAGTCAGACATAAACAGACATACAACACAGTCATACAGAGACATACAGACACATACACAAAGAGACATACAGACACAGGCACGCAGAGACATACAGACACAGACATAAAGAAACATACATAGGCTTACAGTCATACATAGCCATACAGAAAGTAATACAGCGACATACAGACTTAAAGTTACATAGAGACATAGTCATGCAGAGACATAGTGTAGCGGAGAGGTAGTATAATCCACAGTATCTCCGCTGGGTAACAGGAACAGCATAAAATAATCCAAGGAAATAAATACAGCATACAATAATCCCGGTAGCGTTATAAGAATCCTTCCTTCCCAAGAACTAGACGACACATAGGCTGGGAGTCAACTGAGGTTTCATTTTCAGGTTACGGTATTTTTTGGATTCCCCATGCAAGGGGTTTCCCTACTGACATTTCAGGGGTGGTACAGTAGGGGACTACATGGGGAACTGACCAACACATACATTTCTCCCATCATGCACTGCTGGACGAGAGGGATATCCCCACTGGAATATACCGTTAATGGGATTATCCCTCCATGCAGCAGAACTTACATTTTACATTAAAATGTATAACTTTAATAATATTCCCTTGATTTACACGAATGGACGTTCGGTAGATAGCTGGAGGCTGAGCGCACAGTTCGTGAGAATACCGCTCAGCTCCCAGTCTAACTAACCGAACGCCGCATGAAATACACATTATTTCTAACACATTTTTAAAATACCGATTGGTATTAGGGGAACAAACTACCGAACGTCCGGGGCTCCCGAACGGCCTTGAAGTCCAGCGGTGTTCGCGCCGTTGAGTAGCCAATTTTAGTTCCAGGCGCTCAAAGGCAAAACACTGCTGGGCTAACAAAGGATCCAAGATGGCCACCAAGGAAGCCTTTAATTACCGATTGCAACAATGTTGCAATCGGTTAATGGGCGCCACACGACCTCTTGTGTGTGGTCGACCATTCGTTAGTTTATTCGTTTCACGAACAGTGTTGAAACTCACTGTTCGTGAAACTACATTAGGAATGCTGGATTTTCCACATTGCAAGCGGACGAACGCCCTCATTCGTCTGAAAGCCACATACAGTATTACACTTGGTTCTCACAGCTGAAACAAGGATATCCACACATGCAATATATGAATAGTCTTAAGTGGCTAGTTTTGCCACACATACAGACACAGATCTAAAGAGATATACAAATATGCATACAGAGACCTACATACACAGTCATACAGAGACATACATACACAGACATAAAGAGACATACAGCTAGGCATACAGAGACATACATACACAGTCATACAGAGACATACATACACAGTCATACAGAGACATACATACACAGGCAGTCATAAATGCAGTCACAATTACATACTTAGTTCTAACCCTTGTACAGTCAGATCCCTGGGAAGCATACTGTCCAGCTCTGTGATCTGTGGATCCAACTCAGTATTCCAGCCCCATCACTAGGCGCCAACCGTGGGAGGTGCTACACAGG
>OW240914.1:122142960-122173197 GCA_933207985.1 Pelobates cultripes | reverse complement strand
GATATTTTCAATTTTCAAAATGATAAAATATAATATATAAAATATTACAAAATGTAAATATTTTTCACAAAATTAACTAATTTTGAAAGTTTATTCAAATATATGAAATCGTTTAAAAAAGCTTTTCCAAAAATACTAAAGTCACCGTTTTACCACTGGCAAATGTATTTTCTTGTTACATCAATTATCATTGGTGGGTTGCTGCCCCAAATACCCTTATTGCCGAATCACCACTGTGTGCATGTAATTTACACATAGATTTCAATATGGATTGTGTTGATAAAATGTCTGCGACAACACAGGACATTTATTTACCAGTTACCTATATAGGAAGGGTTATACGCCACAGAAGGCTTTCTGAGCCTTTTCAAACCTGCACAACAGCTGTACTTAAGATAAAGCATTGCAATTGCTTATAAAAGTTTAACTTATAAATTTTAAACAAAAAGCTCACCCTAACAATTCACTTTACCTCTGTGAGCTAAAGGCAAAATCTCCCACGAGACCGAGAGGGGTATTTTTCTAAACACCCACATTTATTAACCCTTAATAGTGTACGTATGGAGTGGGCAGCAGCATTGTAACATGGCTGTGTAATACCAAAGCAGATACATACATTAAAAATCAATCCCTGTGCTCAAACTCCCACTATGCTCCTGTTATTTAACCCCTTAAGGACACATGACATGTGTGACATGTCATGATTCCCTTTTATTCCAGAAGTTTGGTTCTTAAGGGGTTACATGTGCAGGAGGATGTGGGATAGTGTGCAGCCAACTTATTTTTGAGCAAAAAAAAAAAGAGGAAAAATAAACTTCAATAAATATATATAAAGAAAAAAAAACAAAAAAAACAAGCATACATAATTAAGTCCTACTCAACCTCCCACTACTCCTGGGCAGCAGCAATAACAATAGTACACATCAGCTCCAATTGATATGACTAAAAAACAAAACAAAGTTACCCTGCACTATCCCAAATCCCCATGCATGTTTAACCCCTTGAAGACACATGACATGTGTGACATGTCATGATTCCCTTTTATTCCAGAAGTTCGGTCCTTAAGGGGTTAAATAGCTGGAGGTTTGTAGTATGACTCCAATGGCCATTAGAGTGTAAGCTCACCTGCCACATAGAGGTATGAGTCCCACACTAACAATTTACCATGCATCTTTGAGCTAAAGGCAAAATCTTTAATGAGACAGACAGGGTTATTTTTCTAAACCCCTACACACTTATTAACTCTTAATAGAGCACACATGGGGAGGGCGGCCACACTGTGACATGGCTGTGTAATACAAAAGAAAATACAAACATACAAAATTAAGCCCTGTGCTCAAACTCCCACTGCTCCTCCTGTTATTTAGATGTGCATATGGATTTGTAATAGTGTGCTGGTAACTTTTTTTTTTTTTTAATAAAAAAAAAAATCAAGCATTTAACTTTATGAAAACACAACAGGGAACAGGTGTACAATAAATAGTTTGTGTTGGTTATGAATAGTGTATTTGAACGACACAATATTGAAAGTCTTGCAATCTATACCACATCATGTTATATTTTAAGTCTAAATGAATTATAGTGACTATATCAAAATAAACCACAGTTAGCTGCTAAGACTTGTAAGGCAAGAAGCATGCAGAGATGTAACTACATGTACTGGGGTCTAAAGTCAAATCTCCAGCTTACCAGGGTCATTGTGTCCTGAGCGGCAACCACTGTGTTTTACACTGATTTGATGATACTTGAATCTTGTAATTGGCATTTTTTGTTCTAGCACATTAGAGTTAAATTATATGAAACTTAGCAAAGTCAATTGCTGATATCTTTAAGTGCCAAGGGTCACAGATTTTAAAGATTTAAGAATCTGCTTGCTTAAAAAAAATCCTAAGTATGCTGATGTGAGAAGCAAAGGCAGCTGGATGTATAAAAACAAAGAAATGCAGAAGTAAAACTTTCAGCCGACACAATCTGCCATTACTTGCTTTAAAACCTCAGTCCCAATGTACAGTAACAGATGGCTTCCAAGGAGTTCACTTACTGTTTAAGTACCAAAAATGCAGGAAAACTAATCCATAAGACCAGCTGCAAAACAGCAACACTTTATGGAGATAAATTATGATATTAAGTTTTATAACAAAACAGCTCTGCACATATCCAAAGTCATTAAATTCTCCCTTTCTCTTCCAGTGGCATAGAAATGGGTGTGTGCCTGCTACCTATATTGTAATGGAAGAGAGAAGGAATATGCTTGGGGCAATAAAGAAGCTAGCTCAGATCAGCTCAGGGAGAAACGTGTTGGGATAGCTCGCAGCTTTGGAGTCAGTGAACTCAATTTCCTTAGTTAAGCTTTCTTGCTGAGTTTAGAAGTCAATAATTACTTAATATAGCCAAACTCATATTTTAACTTGAGAAAAAACTTTTTTTAATAGACTTAAGGACTTTATCAAAATGCCCATTTTTATTCATCAAAGAAACTAAAACCTATCAAAGTGTTTCTGACACTTCCATCTTGACTTTTTTGACAAAATGTAAACTCAATAGGTAAGGGGTAACATGTTAAACGTTTCTTTAGTAATAACACAGTGTATGCATGCGCAGTCAGTTGTATGAATCTTACCATTAGCAGGACAGTAAGCTGACTCAAACAAAAAGTGCATTAAGGACCTTATTGGAGGGCAATTTCACCATGCATTAGGATACGAACTAGGCACTTCTGGCACACCCATTGCACACATTTATGGTCTAATTGTTGGTTAAGCTTCAGGGAAATTTAATAAACAAATAATAGTTAATATTTGAACTAAATATATTTGTCGACCACATTTCCCATAATGCTTAGCTAGCCTGAGGAAATGTAGCCTAAGGAAATGTAGAGGCCAGAGGCATCTACTTAAGAAAATGGCTAACCTTGTTCCCCAGACATGTCCTTCATCCCACCTGTGTCTCATACATACTTTCTCTCTTACCAGCTATGATATATGTATTTCCTTCCCACTACTTTCTATGCCACATGCATATTTTAATATGTTCCTTTGAACTATAGTGCTTTAATACTTAAACTTCACTGCCGAGGCTTGCTTCCTCACTTTTTACTCTGTCGTGTTCCTTGTAGAAGAGCTGTTCTATATGTATGAAGGTGGTGAAAGTTGAGGTGACAGAGTCAAATGGAACCGCTACCCTCTGCTGCCCATTCATCCCTGGAGCTCATTTGTATGGCACTGTGTAAGCTGAGTTGGATGAAAAATTATCATTAGTAACAGCTGCATGAAAGAGTGCCCAGGAGGAGACTTCCTGATTGCAGCTTTGGACTGGAACAGAATTGAAGGGGCAAAGTTGACGAGCGCCATATTGAAGACTTTGGAGATAAACATTTTGGTTATGAAGTTATGAAACAAATACTGCAAGGAGTAAATGACAGTTTTAAAGTTAAACCTTGCAAAATTTGGCATGGTGAGATTAGAGCTTTAATTATAGTCACAGAAACCAAAACTGCTACACATAAGTACTGTATGATAGCAGCATGAGAAGGAGATCTCGTGCTTGTTTGCACAGTGATTGGTGCTGTGAAGCTGACAAAGCCTAGCACCAATCACTGTAGACAGGGGGGTGTGTCGGCAGGGCCGGTGCAAGACTATTTTCACTCTAGTCAAAACCAGCTACTTGCACCCCCCACCAAAACAAAAACTGACAGCTTTATGTGTGTCTTTCTGCCCCCAGAGCCATTTGTTTGTCTTAGTCCCCACTACCCCAGCTCATCTGTGTGTCTTTGTCCCTCTAACACCTCTCTGTGTCTCATTTTCTCTTTTGTCTTCCCCTAACTGTGTCTCTTTGCCTCCCAGCTCCTCTGTGTGTCTCTTTGTCTCCCCCAACCTCTCCGTGAGTCTAGTTGTCCCCCCCAGCCATCTGTGTGTCTTTTTGCCCCCCTCAGCCCTCTCTGTTTCTCTTTGTCCCCATTGTCCCTTTGTGGTTTTCTCCCTGTTCCTTTGTTGTCCTCCCATTTTCCCTTTATGGTTTCTTCCCACCACCCAGTCCCTTTGTGGTATCTCCCATCCCCCCCACCCCCCATGTGCCAGCTCACCTCCCTCGTGTAGCATGGCCAAGCCGCGGACTGCATTGGAGGATCTTCTGTTTCCTCTACCCAGCCTGACAGGAAGCTGTTCTGCGCTACCTGCGAGCACTTCCTGTCAGACCGGGTAGAAGATACAGAAGCTCCTCTACTGTGGTTCCCGACTTGCCCACGCTACATATAGTGACTGCCAGGGACTGTCAGGAGGGGAGCGCACTGCACAGTGCTCCATTCTGCCGGTCACCTGGAGATTGCGCCCCCCAAGCCAGTGCACCCTAGGCAACTGCCTTGTTTGCCTAGCAGCTTTGCTGGCCCTGACTAGGCCTACAGGAACAATAATGCCCTGTGTATGCCAATAAACCAAACCCACAGACAGCTTTTTATTTTTTACAGCTTTGTTCAAAACTAAGCTATTTCAGCCCAAATGCTGCAACTACCCATTATCAGCTTATTCTAACCCAATTCAGATCTGTTTAAGGAATACATTTAGAAATATTTCACTATAGTAATATGATGCAATATTTCAGCAACTCGCACTCCAGGTTTCCTAAGCAACCTCTTCCTAGTCCCCAAGAAAGGTGTTCGACCGGTCATCAACTTACGACCCCTAAACGCTTTTGTTACATACCACCATTTTAAGATGGAAGGTATACACTCTCTTGTTTTTTTCCGCTTTCAGGGGACTGGATGGTCAAACACGACCCTGAAGGACGCATACCACACCGTTCTGATGCCAAAATTGCCTACAATTCCGGTGGGAGAAGGCATTGTGGCGATTCAAATGCCTTCTATTCGGCCTCTCTTCGGCACCTTTGTGCTTCACAAAGTTAAGGAAATCAGTGTTTGCCCTTCTACGCAGCAGAGGAGTTCACCTCAGAATATACTTGGACAATATCTTCATCATAGCACAGGACCCTCATCTGCTCCGTGAACACATGGATGAGGACTCTGCTGGACAACCTAGGCTTCCAAATCAATTGTGAAAAGTCAGTCCTCGGACCTTCTTGATCAATAGAATTTCTGTGATTCACCATAGATTCCATGTGTGGAGCATTCCTTCTACCAACATCCAAAGTCAAGTCCATCAAGAAAGAAATCCGCTGGACGTTAGCACGTCCTGTTCTTACCCTGAGGCAGCTGGCAAGGATTATCGGCCTTCTCATCGATCCAAGCCATATTTCCCAGCCCGCTGCACTACAGAGCACTTCAACGTCTGAAGGCCAAATACCTTTGTTTGGGTCACTCTTATTCAGACTCTGTTCCTCCCGACTGCACAGCCAAAGAAGAACTCACGTAGTGGCTACAACACATGGAGGCATGGAACGGGGGAGTGATCTTCGTAACCACTCCGGACTTCATAGTGGAATCAGATTCAAGTACGCTCGGCTGGGGGGCCGCGCTGAGGGCCTATTTCCACTGGGGAAAATGGTCCTTAAAGGAACAGGGACTACATATCAATTGCCTCGAACTGCTATCAGGCTCGTTTGCCCTATGGAGCCTCTTAGGTATATCGATCAACTGCTCCATCCTGTTATGCATGGACAATGTATCAGCAGTTTGGGGGCACGAAGTCAACAGTCTTAGTGGACCTAGCGAAGAAATTCTGTCAATTCTGCCTGGATCGCAATATTTCGGTACAGTCGGAGTACATTCTGGGCATGTCCAACGTAGTTGCGGATTGGAATTCCAGACACCTACGAGATACCAGCGATTGGCGACTGAACCCTTCTATCTTCAGCCGTTTACAGTCACTTTGGGGCCCCTTAGATTTCGACCAGTTCGCATAATGTTTGAACTCCCAACTACTGAAGTTCTTAAGCTGGAGGCCAGATCCGGAAGCTCTAGTGGCAAATGCTTTTCTTCACCCGTGGCCGAACACTCGCCATTACGCCTCGGACACTATTACATCTCAGGCATTACCAGAACTCCTTGATCCTCATATCCCTTTCTGGGTGACTCAGCCATGGTTCCCTACACGCATGTAAATGTCCATAGGCTTCCCGAGATTACTCCTGGTATTCTCCAACCTTTTACTGGACCGCAACAGAAGTCCCCTTCTACTCTAGGGACATCTCAAGCTTTTGGCATGGCTCCTCTCCGGGGACTCTGTTTCATCCCAAATGTTCCACAAGCAACTCTGGACCTCCTGGCGGGAGCTTGAGCTCCAGGAACAAGAATATCCTACCTACATGCCTGGAACTCATGGACTGGTTGGTGCATGGAAAAACACATGGATCCCATATCTGCACCTGTGAGTCATGTTTTGAGGTTCCTTACTTCACTTTTAGACTATACATATAGATCAGCTATCTCGGCAGGTCACCAAGGTTGGAACGTGTAATGATTAACCCAACATGCAGAGTGAAAACCCACCAGTAGAAACAGAGACAGATAGAAAGTCCCTAAGCAGGTCCTGAGAGTGACTGAAATATAGATAAAACTGAGCCGAGCAGAGCGCTCAGTGGAAAGTGCTCCCTCGCCAGCGCCGCCCGCCCGACCACCCAGCAGCCACACTAGACCCAAGGGAGAGGGAGAACCCCCCAGCATTCCCAAAGGTAAGGAGGCTGGAGGGGTTAAATTAAAAAAAAAAGTGAGTGTGTTAATGTGAGTGAGTGTGTGTGTCTGCTAGTGTGTGTGTCTGTTAGTGAGTGAGTGTGTGTCTGTTAGTGTGTGTCTGTCTGTTAGTGAGTGTGTGTTTGTCTTTAGTGTGTGTGTGAGTTTTAAGTATGTTGGATTTAATTATTGTGCACTTTTTAATATATATTTGATTTTATGGTACAGTGGTGTTTTTTGCAAATGTTCAATTGTTGAAAATGTTATGCACATTATATGCAACAGCAGTATTTGCACTGTAAACATTTTTTATTTATACACAGTATAAGCAGCAGCAGTATTTGCACTGTAAACCTTTTTTATTTATATAAAGTGTGGGTGAACTTAAACTGTATTGCTATGCTGTGGTTCCTGTAGGCTTTGCGTGCATGCAGGGGGATGAGGGGGACTTGGGGGGGCCTCCATGTTCATTTTGCTTGGGGCCCCCAAATTCCTTCAAACAGCCCTGGTTAGGGGTAGGGTTAAGAATAGGGTTAGGGGTACCCTACTAGTGATGTCCCGAACGGTTCGCTGGCGAATAGTTCCCGGCGAACATAGCGTGTTCGCGTTCGCCGCCGACGGCGAACATATGCGATGTTCGGTCCACCCCCTATTAATTTACTAATACTAAGTAAAAATTATGTCTATTAAACAGTGATAGACAAAGATTAAACTGTTTTAAAAAAAAGGGTCCCCCCCCCCCTCCCCTCGGCCCCCACCCCTGAGCGGTGGGTGGGGGCCCTAAAAATACCAATAAGGGGGGGACCTATTGTCCCCCCCCGGCCCCCATCCCTGAGCGGTGGGTGGGGGCCCTAAAATGAAAAATAAGGGGGGGACCTATTGTCCCCCCCGCCCCCACCCCTGCGCGGCGGGTGGGGGACATATAGATAATGAGGGGGGGACCTAATGCCCCCCCGGCCCCCACCCCTGGGCGGCGGGTGGGGGCCATATAGATAATGAGGGGGGGGACCTACTGTCCTCCCCCCCGGCCCCCACCCCTGGGCGGCGGGTGGGGGCCATATTGATAATGAGGGGGGGACCTATTGTCCCCCCCCCGGCCCCCATCCCTGAGCGGTGGGTGGGGGCCCTAA
The DNA here is from genome assembly GCA_933207985.1 of Pelobates cultripes. NCBI lineage: Eukaryota > Metazoa > Chordata > Amphibia > Anura > Pelobatidae > Pelobates > Pelobates cultripes. Next base: position 122,165,445 of record OW240914.1, on the reverse strand, counting down.
AATGAAAAATAAGGGGGGGACCTATTGTCCCCCCCGCCCCCACCCCTGCGCGGCGGGTGGGGGACATATAGATAATGAGGGGGGGACCTAATGCCCCACCGGCCCCCACCCCTGCACGGCGGGTGGGGGCCATATTGATAATGAGGGGGGGACCTACTGACCCCCCCCGGCCCCCACCCCTGGGCGGCGGGTGGGGGCCATAAAGATAATGAGGGGGGACCTACTGTCCTCCCCCCCGGCCCCCACCCCTGGGCAGCAGGTGGGGGCCATATTGATAATGAGGGGGGGACCTATTGTCCCCCCCCGGCCCCCATCCCTGAGCGGAGGGTGGGGGCCCTAAAATGAAAAATAAGGGGGGGACCTATTGTCCCCCCCGCCCCCACCCCTGCGCGGCGGGTAGGGGACATATAGATAATGAGGGGGGGACCTAATGCCCCCCCGGCCCCCACCCTTGCGCGGCGGGTGGGGGCCATATTGATAATGAGGGGGGACCTACTGCCCCCCCCGGCCCCCACCCCTGCGCGGCGGGTGGGGGCCATATTGATAATGAGGGGGGGACCTACTGCCCCCCCCCGGCCCCCACCCCTGGGCGGCGGGTGGGGGCCACAAAGATAATGAGGGGGGGGACCTACTGTCCTCCCCCCCGGCCCCCACCCGTGGGCGGCGGGTGGGGGCCACAAAGATAATGAGGGGGGGACCTACTGTCCTCCCCCCCGGCCCCCACCCCTGGGTGGCGGGTGGGGGCCACAAAGATAATGAGGGGGCGACCTACTGTCCTCCCCCCCCGGCCCCCACCCCTGGGCTGCGGGTGGGGGCCCTAAGCAAATCCCTCCCCCACCCAAGGTGACTAGGGGTCCCCAAGCCCCTAGTCACCACCCCCCCCAAATAAAAAGTCCCTACCTACCCCCCTCACCCTAAAAAATAGTGAGGGGGGAATAAAATAACTAACCTGTAAAATAAAAGTAAACTTACCATTCGACGTCTTCTTTTTTCTCAAATCTTCTTTTTTCAGCCCCAAAAAAGGCCAAATAAAAAACCATCATAACCGTCAAATTGAAAATAAAATAAAAATCCCGAGCGCAAAAAAAAAACCGACAAAAAAGAAAAAACCCGAGCGCAAAAAAATAATCCATCTTCACCCATGGAGGGCTCCGTGCAGACTGAGCTCTGCAGGGCGGGGGAAGGCTTATAAAGCCTTGCCACGCTCTGCAATTAGGCTAAGAACACTCTGATTGGTGGGTTTAAGCCAATCAGAGTGCTCTTTGTCATTTTACACAGCGTGGGAAAATTCAAAAGAACTTTCCCACGCTGTGTAAAATGACACAGAGCACTATGATTGGATGGCTTGAAAGTATGTGTAAGTATGTGTATGTGTGTCTGTATATGTCTATGTGTCTGTTTCACTATATATAGGAATTTGTTTAAAAAACAAACACTGTGTAAAATGACACAGAGCACTGTGATTGGATGGATTTCGCCCCCCAGGGGTGGGGGAGGAGAGTAGGTCTCCCCCCCCCCCCTTCAACCAATAAGAGTCCCTGTGGGTTTTAAAATTCGCCTGCCCATTGAAGTCTATGGCGGTTCGCCCGGTTCGCGAACATTTGCCGAAGTTCACGTTCGCCATTCGCGAACCGAAAAATTCACGTTCGCGACATCACTATACCCTACCCCTAACCCTACCCCAACCACTAACCCAACCCTTAACCCTACCTTTAACCCTACCTCTACCCCAACCACTAACCCTACTCTAACCCTAACCCTACTCCAACGCTCTCCTGTTTTGCCACTTTTCAGAAATCCGAAGCACTTTGGCAATTCGGACATTCGGAAGCATCCAAATGTCCGAATTTCCGAAATTCGTTGGAATTTGCATTCGGAACGATACAAATTGCACATGTCTAGTATTTTTCAAGTAGATCCTAAGTATATTGCCACAATGCAAGTCCCACAAGTATGAATGCACATTTTGCGTTTTATTGGCTACTTCTTCATATTTGATCTGTGAGCAAAAAGGCACAAACATCTGCCTATCAGTATAACACAAAATATATACATACATTTTATATTATGCATATATTTTACAGTGCACTGACTGGACAATTTCTGTGCCATTTTGGTTCTTCTGAATTACTTTTCCCAAAACATTTGCATGGATGGAAATTGCCGAAAACGAGATACCACATTGCAGAAATGTGTAGAGAGTTAAAGAAACACTATAGCATTAGGAATACAAACATGTATTCCTAATTTCTAGAGTTCTGAGACATATTTAGGTGTCTACTACCTTTCACCCATGGGCGCGTTTGCTCATTTCTGCCACTTTTGAAGCATTGGGAGGCTAACGTGCATGCGTGCTCTGAGAGCAGCATTTGAGCTATAACCAAGTTTTACTCCGTTACAGCCGAGAAAGCGCATCTAGTGGCTAAACATTTACATTGCAGGCTTCATCATTGAGATGCAGTGGTTTGGGTGTCTTTAGTGTCAGTTAAAGTGAGCATCGTGAAAGTTTTTTCTAGTTTGGTTTAGCATATATGCCTGGGACATTGAAGCAATGCAATAACCTCAAATTGATTGTAATGTATTGTTTTGTGTATATTATATCAATAAAATGCATTAAACAGAATAGTTTATCTGGATTACAACTACAAATATAGCCCTTTAAAATAATCTGCACCAGCTGTACACCATCTAACTGGGAATCCCTCCCTCCTCTATTTGTCTTACACCCTTCAGGGAAAGGGTAAGGCATCTAATTATGATCACCACTGCGTCATTGCACTTAGCGCCTCCACCATTTTATTTTATACAAGATGTCTTCACAACACTAATCAGCTCCCTAACCAAATTATGCTAATGAATACTTCATAGTTCTTTGCTTTAGTCTATTGCATGAAAATGCACAAATATTTTGAAAAAGCAGGCTACAATATTAATAAGATGGCTCATTAAACTCTTTTTACCTGACATATGGGGATATCTCATTATAGCCTCCCGGTGAGACACATTCCGATATGTTATTCTAACAGAAAATGTACAGGTCCTGGTATACAAGGAGCAGACTGCCTGCAACCGGAGCTTCATTGTTTAATCAGTCCAACACCTAGGAGAATATTAGCTGCAATTTTAGAGTTGATAAATATAGATATTACATTAGGACAGTATTTTCAAAGAGCTTTGAAACCTTTTTTGGATTTATAAACGTTTTTGTCTCTGGAAATCTATAAAGTACTCTAATATTATGACTGTTATGTTCTGAATTCAAAGAGAAGAAATTATTTAAAATGTGCGAGCATTCACTGCTCAAGGATGTATATCATTTTAGGGAATTTAGGCATGCACATAGGACCCTTTAGAATTAGGTAGCACCTGGTTGCCAGCTGCCATGCATAAAACTAAGCATTCAGACAGTTCTCCAAGAAGAAATGGTCTCACTCTGGAAATTTGTATAGACTCATATCAGTAACATCTGCAGTTCTGCATTTTTCTGAGCCAAAACTATACTTTCCAGCCAGAATAAGTAACCTGTTTCCCTTTATCTGTTGTAAACCAACAACTCCCAGATGTTGAATCCAGCCGTAGCTCCCATGACTGTTAGCCTGCAGGATTAATTTAACTTGCAGCTCTGCAACTGTTATAGTGCGGCTTTCATATTCTTATCAAGCCTCAGATTCCATGATTGCCAGACACTTAAGGTTAAGCAACATTTGGCTCTCCATCTGTTATGAAACTACATTCCCCAGGATCCTTCGTTTGTGGCGGATTCCATGACTGTACGTTTACAGAAATAGGCAAACTTAGTGCATTGCTTTACAGCTCCCAGAATCCTCAGCTACCATAGACAACTGCAAAGACTAGGGTCCCCATCATGGGGTACAGAGAATGCGACGATAAAAGGCCCACACAAGGGCACTTTAACACTATGTGGTCCAGATTGGGAGATGTAAATACTGCAATGAAGACTATCAAGGAGCAGGTCCCTTTCCTGAAAGCACTAATAACTCCCTTTACACTAACATTGAAACACTGGAAGTACGTGACGTACTATCACTTCCTCCCAACGCACAGGATGCTGTGCAGAAGTTCAAGTGTAGCTAGCAAAGATCAAATGTAGGCAAACCAAAGGGTGTCTAAACACATGCATATTATGTAGTTCTGTGTGTTTGTATGTGTGTATCTGGCAATGTATATTTGTGTATGTGAGTCTGGCAGCGTGTAACAATGTTAATATTTGGTAGCTTCTATCTGTGTGGACCTGGCAGCGTATAAGTGAGTGTGCCTGGCAATATGTGTTTGAGTGTTTGTATATCTGGAAGGGTGTATCAGCATGTGTGCGAGTTTGTGATTATATGTCTGTATGGGTGTGTGTTTACTTGTATCTGTAATGTATGACAGGCTCGAAACCAGTGGATTTGTAAGGGAATCAACATTTTCTGATGCAGCATACATCTTCCCATTTCTTGAGAAACTACAGCTCCCATAAATCTCAGCCAGCAAACTAAAAACCTATAGTTCATCTATTGATGTTCATCTTGGCAATTTTGTAATCAATGCATTTTATAGCATATTACTTAGGGAAAATATGAAAAACCCATTGTGTGGGGATTGGGATTTAATATCCCATAAAATATCATTAAAAGAGGGTTTTTAAGGGACACTCTAAGTACCAAAACCACTTCATCTTAAAGGAACCTCCTAGGGAGAATAGCCAAATTTGCCACCTGATGGACCCCTCCGCCTCTCCCTGTCACACGCGGTGAGGGAGTTGTGTCCTCTCTGCTCCCTCTCGCCGCGAGGGTTGTCTGCTGATGCTGGGAGACGGAATATGATGTCATATTCTGGCTCCCTGCATCAGAAAACGGCACGCGGCGAGAGGGAGCAGATAGGACACAGCTCCCTCGCCGCGTGTGACAGGAAGAGAGCCGCCCGCTGAGGGTGTGGGGAGGGGGGGGATCCATCAGGTGGCCCCCCCATGACAGGGGGAACACAGGGCATTTCAGGAATTTTTTGCCGCCACCTGAGTGCCTGCAGGGGGAACGGCGTTCCTGCTGTTAAAAAAAGTACAGGAACGCCGTTCACACGCGTTCCTACAGGACTCAAGCCCTGAATGGGATATAGGGAGAAAGCAACCCGCCAATACGTCTGAAGACTATTTTACTGGGATCCCTTAAAAAGTCAACCAAGACACACAGTTCCAAAAGTAGCTAACATACAATACTTTATTTAAGAACTAGGAATAGCCTTTGCAAACTAGTCCTTAAGCATGTGGTGCAAACCATAAAAATATAAACAACATACATAATGTGAAGAACAAGCAGCATAACAACGCCTCAAATATATAACATAATTACAACTTTCCAAACTATGGGAAAACTTAGATATATGGATGCAACTTGTCAGTTTTTACAATATCCTACTTTTCATATTGTGATTATGCCAACAATGCATTTTTCTGTTTCACCAACAGAGGGCAATGGAGAGTCATCACAAGCCTGAAATAAATCCAGTTTTTCAAATAAGGGAATCCCAATCTTGCAAACTCAAACCAGGGGGGAAAGCAGTCCCTAAAACAGAACTCCATTCCAGGCAAGGACTATAGTCGGTGGAAAGGAGGCTGACCTGCAGTCCTCTCCAAGTACCAAGGTAATTCTGTTATAGAAGATTAATACTGAATAAGGGTCCCTGGCTGCCTAAAGCCAGGCCAATACACAATTCTTTCTGCTGTACCAATTCATACCAGCAGTGGGCACTGTGATAGACTGAAAGCGGCCAGCTGACACTAACCGCCAATCACAACTGCCCACTGCTGCTCAGGGTAATGCTTCCACATTAGTTCAAGCAACACAGTGGAGATGAGCTCTGGGGATTCTTGTTTAGCAATAAAACATTACAAACTGTTTAACACTGATTGGAAGGAAAATGTCAGGGGACTGCAGATGTTCAATGAGATGAAGCAGTTGCAGTGGTTACAGTGCATGTGTCCTTAAGGGGATAACTACTTACTTGACATCAGCACCTAGTAAAACAAATGCGTATGTGGGGCAATAAACATGCGCCATAGGCATTCCCTTTAGGAAACATTGAATCAATGCTTTACTAAGGAGAATTTAGAAAGCACTGGACATCCTCATGCACAGCTGTAAAAGGCTAGGAAGTGCCTCTAGTGGCTGTCTGGTAGACAGCAACGAGAGGTAGGTTTAACCCTGCCATGAAACATCCCAGCTTCTCTTCTGAAACTGCAATGTTTTAGATTGCTGGGTTAAGAGGACATGGTCAGTGCACCGAGACCACTTCAATGAGATGAAGTGATCTGGGTGCCTATAATATCCATTTAAGTATGAAGGCATCCCAACTATGCTTCTCGTTTTATATTAGAAATAAGTTGGATTTTAGTTTTCTCTATTCTGCATTAAGATTTTTAACAGATGCTGTATGCATGTGGTGCACAGATGTTTATGAGATGGATTGACTTAATTGCTAAATGTGTGACCAAAAGAATCCAGAAGCTGACAACATGCTGTCTAATAATTTACAACAGAATTATTAGTAGATGTACTTTGTAATGTTAAGCTGATGGTTCAATCAACTACATTGCAAAAAGAACAGCTCAGTATTTATTTACTAAAAAGATTGAAACTGCAGTGAATTGATGATCAAAAATAGGAATATTCCCTAAGAGCAATAATTGATGCGTGTGACATTTTATCTTTGAAAATTGTTAGATTGTTTTGGTATGTCATATCTGTAGATGTTCCTAAGAAGGAAAATATCTGATGGCTTTTATTAACATTTAAATAGCACGTGCAGAGCACATTGGTAGGTTAGGAGTTATCCATTTTATGCAAGTGGAACTGTGTCGTCCATAGATGTTTGTATGATGTTTACTTATTCTCTATATTTAGCAAATATATTTTTGCGTGGTCTGAAAAATTAAATGAAATGTAGAAATACACATATCTATCCTGAAACTGGCACCTCCGTCTTGGTTCCCTGTCAGTCATCACGTTGCCATTTTCCTCTACTGAACATAGTTAGTGAAAGAAGAGAATTTGAAAACAATGTTTAATTCCCTCCTCTCATTTGCATTGTGTGCCCAGGCTGTGCCAGGATTAAAACTTTAAAAGAAAACAGAGTATCATTTAAAAAAGGAAAAAATCGTAATTTAGGATTTTCTGTATTTAATTTAATGTTGTAATATTTAAATACGTTCTACTTTAATGGTTCAATATTATAGGAGAAACAGCTTTTTCTACTATCAGGACATGGTAACATTTACCATTAGAAACTAACATGGATTGTATATATGTTTGCCTTGCAACATTTTTGCAGCACTAGATTGGCCATACTTTTAACACTATATCAAGTAACACGTCAGGCACCATAACAACTTCATCAGAAGTAAGTTATCATGGTAAAAATAGGTCCCTGGCACTGGCTTACCTTCAGAGGTTAAACCATTAACAAATCACTGTTTGAACTCCTGTTGCAATCTGCTGCATCTTTTGGAATATTTGCCATTGCCGTTATAAACAGGTATAACCTTTTCTCAGACTAGTGGACCCAGGTTGTATCTCTTGCTATAATGGTTATTCAGTACCCATGATTTTGGTGGGAACTCAGGAGAGTGGGTATATACAGATCACTGGGGCATCTATCAGGAAGCTAACAAGATATTTGCCTTTGGCAGCACTTTGCAGGTTGGTGACAAAAAACACCACTCTTTAGGGACCGAAGCTTGTCATGTATGTAATGAAACAGACGACGATAGTTGCACTGAATGTCTCTTTTGTTCTTTTTGTCAGAAATCAGTTTTTTAGGAACCTTATCAAAGGATTTCAGCAATAATTATTTCAGTAAACAGCATATAATTTTGATATCACAGTTCTTAAAGGTACATTGGTAAGGTATTATTTACATTGTTTGCACTTTTTTTATTATTTTATTTTATTACTGGAGAACGTGGCACATGCATACATTTTATTTGTTGTTTCACACTTTTTAATTTATTAATTGGATAAAAAGCCAATCACTTATTTATTGTATTAAGGAATTTAAAACTTGCCTAGTGTTTCAGTGGCATGAGGGTTAAAACTCAAAGCTGACCTGCTGGTCTAGTTAGGGAGCTTGAGATCTTTACCTACAGGGTACAGCAATAATCTTTCCATCACAGTTCCAGCATTAAATTGAATCAAATTGTATGGTAGTCCTGGGGATGTCATATTCTGTCTCCCTGCATCAGAAAATGGCACACGGCGAGAGGGAGCAGATAGGACACAGCTCCCTCGCCGCATGTGACAGGAAGAGAGCCGCCCGCTGGTGGTGTGTGGGGGGGGATCCATCAGGTGGCCCCCCCATGACAGGGGGAACACAGGGCATTTCAGGAATTTTTTGTCGCCCCCTGAATGCGTGCTGGGGGAAAGGCGTTCCTGCTGTGAAAAAAAGTACAGGAACGCCGTTCACACGCATTCCTACAGGACTCAAGCCCTGAATGGGATATAGGGAGAAAGCAACCCGCCAATACGTCTGAAGACTATTTTACTGGGATCCCTTAAAAAGTCAACCAAGACACACAGTTCCAAAAGTAGCTAACATACAATACTTTATTTAAGAACTAGGAATAGCCTTTGCAAACTAGTCCTTAAGCATGTGGTGCAAACCATAAAAATATAAACAACATACATAATGTGAAGAACAAGCAGCATAACAACGCCTCAAATATATAACATAATTACAACTTTCCAAACTATGGGAAAACTTAGATATATGGATGCAACTTGTCAGTTTTTACAATATCCTACTTTTCATATTGTGATTATGCCAACAATGCATTTTTCTGTTTCACCAACAGAGGGCAATGGAGAGTGGTGGGTTCTGCAGAAAAAGTCCAGTAGGCCTTGATGGCTGTGGACCAAGGTCGGCAGGGGAGATCCTCTCATCTCCCCTGCCGCCCTAGGCAGAGCTAGCCTTACTGTTAGCCCTCTTGGCTCGCTGGCACTTAGTTCAACAAGAGGGAGGAAAAGACCTGGGAGGCTCTGTTTTCCTCCCGAAAGCAGTCTGGTCGGAGCGTTGCTGCATGTTACGATTGCAATGCTCCAATACAGTTCTGTGCTCGCAGGAGGACTGGAGAGTCAGCCTGCAGCCAGAGGAGCTGCAGGCAGTGGCGTACATACCAGGGTCGCAGGGGTTGCGGCTGCGACCCGGTATTTACCCACAGGGCCAGCCTCTTCTCCTGGGGGGCCCAGAAGGCGGCCACCTCAGGGCCCCTCCGAGGTTGGCCCTGCTGAACCCGGCGGGCGGGCTGGCTGTCTGGGTGGCCGGTGCGCGAGGGAGCACTGTCCTCTGTGTGCTTCCTCTTCAGCTCCCTCGTGCACCGCACTGATACCGGAGCCGGAAGATGACATCTTCCGGCGCCGGCATCCCCTATGCATCCCTCGCGCACCGGCCACCCAGACAGCCAGCCCGCCCGCCCAGCAGCACCACTGGACCCCAGGGAATCCCCCCAGCACTCCAAAAGGTAAGGAGGCTGGGGGGATTAAATTTTGTGTGTGTGTGTGTGTGTCTGTTAGTGTGTGTTTTAGTGTGTGTGTTAGTGTGTGTGTTAGTGTGTGTTTTAGTGTGTGTGTTAGTGTGTGTGTGAGTGTGTGAGTGTGTGTGTTAGTGTGTGTGTTAGTGTGTGTGTGTTAGTGAGTGTGTCTGTTATTGGGTGTGTGTCTGCTAGTGAGTGTGTTACTGTGTGTCTGTTACTGAGTGTGTTTGATGTCTGTTAGTGAGTGTGTGTTTGTCAGTGAAAGTGTATGTTTTGTAAGTGTGTGTGTATGTATGTCTGTCGCTGAGTGTGTCTGTCAGTAAATGTGTGTGTCTGTTAGCTAGTGTGTATGCGTCTGTTCGTGAGAGTGTGTGTGTGTCTTCAGCATTTACCTTTCTCCAGCGTCGGACTCCCTTGGCGCTGGGGATCCCTCCGCTTCTCAGCTCCAAATGCACATGCGCGGCAAGAGGCGCGCACGCATTTAAACCGCCCATAGGAAAGCATTACTCAATGCTTTCCTATGGACGTTCAGTGTCTTCTCACTGTGATTTTCACAGTGAGAATCGCGGAAGCTCCTCTCTCAGCTGTCACTGAGACAGCCACCAGAGGCTGGATTAACCCTCAGTGAAACATAGCCGTTTCTCTGAAACGGCTATGTTTTCAGCTGCAGGGTTAAAACTAGAGGGACCTGGCACCCAGACCACTTCATTGAGCTGATGTGATCTGGGTGTCTGTAGTGGTCCTTTTAAGTGTGTGTGCATACCGCGGTCGCGGGGTCGCATCCCTGCAACCCCTGCGACCAGGTGCCCGCCGCCATGTGTTGCGGCCCGACCCGCACCGAGTAAACGAGGGGGGGTCCACGGATCAATTTTCGCACCGGGGCCCCATGGGTCATGTGTACGCCACTGGCTGCAGGCTAAAGTGAACATGCCACCACTGGACCGCCAGGGCTTGCAGCATCATGGCCCCCTGGTAAAAGGTAAGAAGAAGGGGAGACTTTAAGATAGATTTTAACATCTCACCCACCTACACACAGCATAGACCCTATGCACCCTTCACACACACACACTACACCCCTCACCCACACACACTGCTCCCCTCACACACACACACTGCTCCCCTCACACACACACACTGTCCCCCTCACAAACACACAGTCTGTCCCCCTTACACACTCACTGACTGCCCTCCTCATAGAGACTGCCCTCTTACACAGACTGCACCATCCCACACACCACCCTTTCACACACACTGCCCCCTCACGCACGCACTGCCCCATCACACACTACACCCCTCACACACTACACCCTACACACACACACAGAGACTGCCCCCTCACACAAGCACTGCCCCCTCACACATGCACTTTCCCATCACACACTACACCCCTCACACACACACTTCACCCCCCCCCACACACACACAGAGCCTGCCCCCTTCACACATGAACTGCCGCCTCACACACTACACCCTTCACATAAACACAGAACCCTTCACACACACACACTGCAACCTTCACACACATTACACACTTCACACAAACAATACATGCCTCACCCACATGTAGCACCCCTCGTACACAGCACGTTTCAGACACACACTGCATGCCTGACACACACTGCATGCCTGACACACACTGCACCTCCCTTACACACACACACACACACACTATAACATTCACACACACAGCACCCTTCACACACACAGCACCTCACAGACACACATATATAAAAGTAGAATACAAAATACAAAAAAAGGAAATAATAGATAAATTTAAGTACATATTAAAATCGCACTATTCAATGATTAACTGCATCACTGGTGGTCGGTAAGGACATTTTACCATCAGCAAATATAAAAAAGTGGGCCCGTAGGTATTAAAAGGTTGACTACCCCTGCACTAGACAGTGTCACACTGAGGAATGGGTGGAAGCAATTAATAAGGACTGTACCTCCCCCACCCCCCATAATAGAAATGGAAGAAAACACCGACAATATTTTTCATTGTTTTCAATAATATTTATTGCACAAATTTGTAGACTGTATATCAACTTGAAAAAAATGGAACTATGAAAAATAAATTAACTTAGAAATAAATTCAATTTAAATAATTAACATTTACGTAACAGCTAATAAGCTTTCTTTAAACAAAAAAAAAACACAGATCCAAAGTTACCACTCAGTCTATTCGGCAGAGGTAATTTGCAATGATTCACATCCGCTGCCTTCGAGCCTTCATTTCTGCAAATTTATCGATTACTTCATCAAAGCCAATCTTCGTTGCATATTCATGCTTAATTGAAAGTATAGCCAGATTTGTCAACCTTGTCTCACTCATGGTTAAGCGAAATAATTTTTTTTTATCAATTTTAATTTGGAAAAACTTCTTTCACATGAAGCAATAGACACACGCAGAGTCAAAAAGAATCTTAAACACAGTGACAAATTTGGCAGAGATTCATAATAATCCCATTTAACAATGAACTCCAGGAACTGCAATGCCGTCCATTTCTTTGCTTCTTCAACACTGATCTTTGCAGCTTCCAAATACCTCTGAAGATGTTCAATTTCTCTAAAGATGTCTTCATTAGAGAATTCGTCAAAAATCTCAGTCAATTTTGGGGTATAATTACGAATATCTTTCTCTGTTGCCACAACCAAAGAATTTGGCTGAATAACAGCAAACATGAAAGGATTTTTTCAATTTCCTGGGAACGAGTTTCCAACTCGTGATGAAAACGATCAAGGCACTCAAACATAGCCCTTTTCATTTCCTCTGGCAATGTGAGACCAGCGCCTTCTCTCCTGGCATTGTTTTACGGAGCTTTACTCTCCCTCTTCTTTCCATAGAAATGTCCATTTCTTTACACGTAGTAGTTGCATAACAAATGGCCTTCTCCACAATTTCAGTGCGCTGATCTGCTAGAAATGCTTTCAAACCTTGTAGTTTCACAATGCACTTTTCAAGAGTGAGTCCCGCTGTTTGCAAATATTTCTGTGTGATATTAACTTCTTCTAGAACTTCACACCAGAAAGAAAGGTAACACAAAAAAAAAAAAAAAAAAATCACATACGGCAGACAGCAACATCTGAGCCAATCCTCTTGTGTCCACATTTTCTTTGGGATTACACAATTTTTCAAGGGCTGAAGTCAGTTTTTCAAAATTTGCCCTCACTGGCTTCACAGCATCATAATGAGCGCTCCATCTTGTTTGGGAAAGTCTTTTCACTGTCACACCTAAATTCTCTATCAGCAATTCCCAACGATGTGTAGAAACCGCAAAAAAGGAATACACTCTCTCAAATGTTCCAAAAAAGGTCACACAGGAAACAATACTTCCAAATGAGTGCACCCAACATAGGTTCAGGGAATGGTTTGCACATGGCATAAACAAAGCCTTGGGATTAATCTCTTTTATTTTTGCCTGAACACCACCATGAATCCCTGCCATAGTTGCAGCATTATCATATCCTTGACCATGGCAAAGGCTTATGTCTAGTCCATCTTCCTCCAGATGTTGCAGGATATTTTCTGTGAGCTCAGCAGCAGTCTTTTCACCAACAGGAAAGAAGCCCAATAATGATTCCTTTACTTCAACATTGTCCCCTTCAATATGAACATATATGATCACGTCACACATCTGATCAGTGTGGGATACATCAGGGGTGCTGTCAAAAAGAATCCCAAAGTACTTTGCTTTCTTGATATCAGCCACTATTTTGTCCTTCACATGATTTCCCAAAAGACAAATTAATTTGTTCTGAATTTTTGGAGAGAAATAGGAAGCCATTCTCTTTCCAGATGCAACAGCATGTTTCAGCCTCATGAAATGTTCCTTTAAATGGGATCATAGTTTGAGAGCAATTCTACCAATTCCAGGAAGTTGCCTTTGTTTGCGGATGGCATGGTCTCTCTATGACCACGAAAGGGAAGATTCTGGTGAGCCAGAAACAAAGTTACATCCAAAAGGCGATGCAAATTATCCCTCCATTTCCTTTTCTCTTTGTCCACTGTTGTTTGATGGACATGAGCAAGGCATTTTTGTAGCTTCAATCCTGCTCTCAAGGTCTTCCATTTCTCCAAGCATGTAAGATGCTGCTCAGAATCCTCATGATCACACACTTTTGGGTTCAGCTTCCACCACAATTGAAACCCAGTAACAAAACTGGATGTCCCTGTTACTTTGTCTTCAACAGCAAAAAGTCTGCAGCAAAAACAAAACAAACTTTGTTTTGATGGAGAGTACACCATCCACGTTCTAAGAATTGTTTCGCCATTAGGCAGAGCCTTATAGAACCATGCAGTGGTCAGCTGTCGACTCTTCCCTTTTGATTTCTCTCCTTGCCTTTCAACAGGACTGAATGGCCCATCTCTATTTTGGAAAGGTTCACTTCCCCTCTTAATAAGGTCCACTCTTAAAACATCTGGAACTGGAACTGGCCAAGCAGCAACATCAGAATAAACAGTCGAACAGTCTCCTCTTCTTCTTCTTCATCATCATCATCATCATCATCATCAGAGTCTTGCTGATGCAGGCTTCTGCTGGCATCTCCTTCGTCTACATCGCTTTCACCGCTTGAAGATAAAATGATCTTCTCCAATTCTTGCACTTTCACATATGAAGCTTCTTGAGAAGATACTTCAGGCATTTCACCTCTGGATTCAACAGACTGAATGTCTTCAGCACTTTCTCCTACTGCGGTAGATGTTGAAGGTGCAACATATTTTAAAATAGATCCAGACATCGCCTCAGCTGACTTTTTTCTTGCCTTCTTAATTTTTCGTTGCTGAGACCCGCGCGGCCGATTTCGCTTCATATTGGTGTTTTCGGCAGAAAAATCCTAACTTTAAGTTGGTTCTAGGATTCGCTAGTGCTATATCCATCTTATATTTCCCATCTTGGCATACCATTTGTAAAAGTAGACAACCCCGGGTATTTAAAGGGACACTATAGTCACCCAGACCACTTCAGCTCAATTAAGTGGTCTGGGTGCCAGGTCCTCCAGATTTTAACCCTCCAGATGTAAACATAGCAGTTTCAGAGAAACTGCTATGTTTACATAGCAGAGTTTATCCAACCTCTAGTGGCTGTCTTCCTGACAGCCGCTAGAGGCGCTTCTGCGACGCTGGATGCAAAAATCACATCAAGCTTGCAGAACGTCCATAGGAAAGGATTGAGACCTCTCCTCCCCCTGCCGATGTCAGATCCGAATGCGCATGCGCGGCAAGAGCTGCGTGCGCATTCAAACTGCCCATAGGAAAGCATTACTCAATGCTTTCCTATGGACCTCCAGCGTCTTCCCATGGTGAGTTTTACAGTGAGAATTGCGGAAGCGCCTCTAGCGGCTGTCAGTGAGACAGCCACTAGAGGTTGGATTAACCCTCAGTGAAACATATGTTTTCAGCTACAAGGTTAAAACTTGAGGGACCTGGCACCCAGACCACTTCATTGAGCCGATCCTTAGAAATAGCATAGGAAAGGGATTTGGATTCAAAAGATGTAGCGGCTAGGGCAGAGGATTTGTAGAAGGGGGCCAGGGCATGGGTTTTGTATAAATGCGCCAGTTTTGTAGAAGGGGGAAGACCAGTGCTTTTGTAGAAAGGGGCTGGTGAGAAACTTCTAGAAAACTCCTCCCTGCCCCTTTCTACAAAGCCCCTGGTCTCGCCCCTTCTAGAAAACCACTGCCCCTCGCTCTTCATATAAAAACCCTGCACACTGATCACAGAAATTTCATACACTCCCTACACATAAAAACCCTGCACCCCGATCACATAAATTTCATACACTCCCTACACATAAAAACCTTGCACACCCCTTTTAATAAAAAAACCATGCACAACCCCCTTAATAAAAAAACTAAAACTTGCACAACCCCCCAATAATAAAAAACCCTGCACACCCCCCTTAATAAAAACCCTGCACCCCGATCACATAAATTTCATACACTCCCTACACATAAAAACCCTGCACACACCCCTTAATTAAAAAAAATCCTGCTCATCCCCCTTAATAAAAAAAAAACATGCACAACCCTCTTAATAAAAAACCCTGCACACCCCCTTAATAAAAACCCTGCACAACCCCCTTAATAACAAAAAACATGCACACCCCCTTAATAAAAAACAAAAATCTGCAGTGCACATCCTCCCTTAATAAATAAAATACTGCAAAAAAAAAACCTGCACCCCCCTTTAATTAAACCTACCCCCCTTAAATAAACCTTGTGACAGACCCATCCGTATGAACTAGAATTGCTGTGTTCGTCTGTTTTGCCGTTTGTATGAATTTCCCCATTCGTATGCCTTGTTTAAGGGAATGTACTTTTCTGTCGAACGGAACTACCGAAGGGACGGCCACCCAGAAGAGAAGTGTGCTGCTGGTTAACCTATTGATCCCAATTAGAACATTGCGGTTAACCACAGACACTTCTCAATTAAAACCGAATACAGGGTGGTCGTCGTTCGTATGTCGACCACGAGGCGGCGGCCATTTTAACCATGCGAAAGACCAGCGGTGTTCGACGGTTATTTCATGGAACTGAAAACAGACACTTTTTCAACCGAACACCTCTGAAGCCGTCGACCTCCCTTCTCAATCGACAGAAGTATGCGAACACCGGCCGTTCGAGAGGTTTAAAGGCACGAATGGACTTACCCCAGATAGCCTTCCCATGGAGTCAAAGCCCACAGTAAACTCAGTTCGCGTTTTACCCTCAAAGCGGAGCTTGGTCTCGTTACTGGGGGATTTTATTACCGGCGACTAGAGACTGCTCATTGGAATTATTTGCCACTTGGGAGATATTGGCAGTTCGTGTATTTGGAGCTTGTGAAGGGAAGGAGCCATACAGGTACCGTTCGGGAGTTTGGAGTGCTCCCTGGCTGGCGGTTCGCATGGTTATACTGCATACGCTACTAGACCACATTATTGCGAACGGGGAGCATTCAATAAACGGCGGTTTGTACCTTTATTACTGAAGGTACCGTAACAAACCTCCCCTGCGCTGCACCCCCCTTTAATTAATCCCCCCTTTAATTCTTTAATTAATCCACCCCCCTCTTTAATTAATTCACACACCTCTTTAATTAATCCACACCCCACCTTTAATTAATCTACCCCTTTCATTAAACCTCCACCCCCTTTAATTAATCCACACCTCCTTTAATTAATCCACCCCCCTCTTTAATTAATCCACCCCCCCTTTAATTGTTCACCCCTTTAATTAAACCTCACCTTTAATTCTTTAATTAATCCCCCTTTAATTATTTAATTCGTCCACCCCCCTCTTTAATTGAATCCACCCCCTTTGTTCGACCACCTTTACTTAAACCTCCCCGCTAATTCTTTGGGTATTGAAAATCACCTCTCAATCAATCCCCCCTCTTTGAATTAATCCACCTTACTAATCCAAACCACACCTCTTTAATTAATCCACCCCCCTCTAATTAATCCACCCCCTCTTTAATTAATCCACCCCCTCTTTAATTAATCCACCCCCCCTTTAATTAATTAAGCCCCAGACATAAAATAACTACTTACATTTTGATGATGCCTTCCTTGCCTCCGAGTCTGACCACTGGGTGCCTCACCACCCGGAAATGGATCCTTCCGCTGAAGATCCGTGAAGGCGGACTGACGGCGCTGCGCACGTCGTCATTATGTTGCGCAACGCCACGGCCCGCAACATTCCTCCCCCTCCTCCTCATACAAGAAGTAAGTCCCGCTGGGCCGCAAAGGTGCTGTGGCTGTGTGCAGCGTAATAATGGGGGGTGACACATGACACTGGAAGTCATGGCATCCCCCAGTCAGTGGCACCCACCCCCCCCCTCACATCCTCTTAGTAAGCCACTGTGCACAGGTGCACCAGCGCACCGGCTCGGGCCCGCTGTTGCTGGGCCACCGGCAGAATGGGAGCTCTGCACAATGCTGCTCCCCTCCTGCTGCTGTGTGTAGAATGGCCTAGCAGTCTGACTGGAAGTGCTCACTACTCTGCAGTCACTACACACACTACATCCACTACACAAACACACACTCTGCAGTCACTACACACACTACATCCTTACACAAACACACACTCTAAAGTCACTACACAAACACACACACACTTTGTAGTCACTACATCCACTACAAAAACACACACTCTGCAGTCACTACACACAGTGCTGTATCCTGGTTTTGTGCTGCCCTAGGCAAGACAAAACTCAGACATCCCCTACCCTCGTTCCACCCCCACCCAACCCTTCCCCCCGCCCCACCTTCTAAATACACACACACACACATTCACTGACAGATACGCATACACTAGCTAACAGAAACACACACACACACACACTAACAGACACACTCACTAACAGACACACTCGCTAACAGACACACTCGCTAACAGACACACTCACTAACAGACACACTCGCTAACAGACACACTCACTCACACACACACACACACTAACAGACACACACACACACTAACAGACACACTCACACTCACTAACAGACACACACTAACAGACACACACACGCTAACAGACCCACACACACGCTAACAGACACACACACGCTAACAGACACACACACACTAACAGACACACACACTAACAGACACACACACACTAACAGACACACACTAACAGAGACACATACACACACACTAACAGACACACACACACACACACTAATAGACACACACACACACACTAATAGACACACTCACACACACACTAACAGACACACACACACTAACAGACACACACACTAATAGACATATACACACACTTACTAACATTAACATATTGTTTTATTTATTTAACCCCCCCAGCCTCCTTACCTTTGGGAATGCTGGGGGGGAAGGGGTTTCCCTCTCTTTCTGGGGGTGCAGTGGCTGCTGGGCGGTCAGGGGGCGCTGGCGGGCGGCTGGCTAGGGAGCGATTCCGGCTCCCAGCCTCACTCTGCGGCGCGCGAGGGAGCTGAGCAGACCGCTCAGAAGAAGTGCTCCCTCGCCAGCCGCCCGCCAGCCCGCCAGCCCGCCAGCCCGCCAGCCCGCCAGGCTAACAAGACATTTGCCCTGGGCATTTGGGGGGCGGCTTTTTTTGCCGTCCAAGGCAAATGCCTTGTTTGCCTCGCAGCTAAAACGCCCATGACTACACACTCTACATCCTTACACAAACACACACTCTGCAGTCACTACACACACTACATCCTTACACAAACACACTCTAAAGTCACTACACAAACACACACACACTTTGCAGTCACTACACACACTACATCCACTACACAAACATGCAGTCTGCAGTCACTATACACACATTAAATATTTACACAAACACACACTGTGTAGTCACTATACATACACACTACATTGACTACACAAAGACACACTCTGCATTCATTATACACACACACTACATCCACACACTGGATTCACTAAACACTACATCCACTACACACACTCTGCATTCACTACTCACACACACACTACATCCACTACACAAACACAAACTCTGCATTCACTATACACATCACATTTAATACACACAAATACTACATCCACTACACAAACACACACACACTCTGCATTCACTATAAACAAACATTACATCCACTACACAAACACACACTCTGCATCTAATATACACCTCATACATTACACAAATGTACAATCTGCATCCACTATACACACTGCATCCATTAAACACACACCACATTCACTTTACACATGAACTCTGCATCCACTACACACATTCTAAATCCACTATACACACACCAGAATCAGTACAGACACTGCATCCCTGTGGGCAGACTCATGGGGGAAGCAGCACTTTTGGTGGACTCTCGTGCAGGCACTGGGGGGGCCCAGACCTTGAGCTGTGTCAGGGGCCCCAAAATTTCTGATGGCAGCCCTGCTGACAGATACACAGTCATTGTTACACACACTGTTTAGCCAACACACACTTTCACTGAAACATAGGCATTCACAGACATACACACTCACTCATTCACAGTTGCCCTCTCTCACATTCACTGACAAAAAAGGTAAAAAAATGCTTCTTGACTCCATAATGACAATCAGATTTTTTCTTGGATCAACGACCTTTTCACACAAATATTCATTATATCCTTGAATGTTCTGTTATTGCATAAAAACATCCAGGCCTTTTAAAAAAAAAAAAAAAAAATTATCTAGAGAATCTGACAAAACAACTCCAATTATAAAATGAACATATAATACAGGTAAATATTTTACTTACAATTTCCAGAGCATGAACCTGCTCTGGTATGGAGCACTTGGGTGGAATGATCCCCACCTTAGGAGTGGATCATTCCACCCAAGTGCTCCATACCAGAGCAGGTTCATATTCTGGAAATTGTAAGTAAAATACTTAGTAGTAAGTAGAATACTTACGTGTATAATATGTCCATTTTATAATTGGACTACACCATTGGTTTGCCTATATGTGCTTCCCTCCACATATATTACTGACTGCTGCTCAGGATATCTGACATCATATCCTTGGACAGGAATTGTTCTGTCCTGGGGTGCAATATTAGAGCTAAGTGAAGCTCTGGAAAGTGTGAGTGTTCTATTGGCACTGTCTTTATATCTACTGCATTTCTTACAGTATTATACTATTGTATATTTCTCTGTTAAAGATACGTCTCACAATTATCCTCCTCCGTTTAGTGTATGTATAATCCTTTTTAATTACTAAGCGCGGCTCACCATTGGTTTGCATAAATAAGTGCATGCATGTTTTCATTGGGGCTGTAAGTACTAAACAGTGATTTCAAATATATTTTGGCAGTTGAGTCTCCCTTTAAATTGGCCTGTGTCACTAAGAACTGTTCTGCTGAGTTTGCAAATTACAAATGCTGGTATTAGGTGCTTATATCCTGTCCTGAAATATCTCTCATTTCCTCAGTAGGTATAATATTGGAGACTCAAGAATTGCAGACGTGAAAATCCACATATTTAAACTCACAGAGCGGAGAGTTCAAAAACATGTAGGTGAGTTTTGAAATGTGACTTGAAAGTGCTGCTTGCTGAATATTGAATGAAAACCTATTCATGTAATAAAAAAAAAAATGAAAACACATTCTTTTTTTAAATATCCTGCATGTGGTAGGCACTTAATATAACGTATTCATTTAGCCACATATGGTCTTTAATCCCAATTTTGCAAGCACAGTAAAAACATTGGAAAGGACACTTATCATTGTGCCTGTTGCAGGGCAAGATTGTGAGGAACACTGTTGCCCTCCCATTTTTTAAATCTTCTCTTTCAAATTTTATTACTCTGACTAAAATGTTCTTGTATAATTTACATGTTTACTTCTTGTTTTCTTATCTGTCTCCCCTTTTTATGTTCTGTCTTTACCCTATTAATTTAATCCTCCCTATCAGTAAATAACCCTGATCCTATTACCCTCTATTATCACTCAGACACAGAATCTTGTCATTATCTCTTTACAGGAACACCACCATGTATTTTTAACACTATAGTTCTAAGTAATGTTCTCCCCTGGCATGTGAGGGCTCAATAGGTCAGATCTACTTACTCTTCAGCCGTCATTGCACTGGTTTCCATCCTCCTGACATGCCTCCTCAACTTTCTACATCTAGAGACTAAGAGAAGAGAAATATACAGAGGAATATAAGAAGACGGGCAGGAGAAGAATTAAGAATCTTTTATTTTTCTCATCTCTCTCCTTTTTCTCTTTCTAAAGTATATATATTGCTTTAGGGAAAAGATAGATAACGAGTTAGAAACGTAGAAATTCGAAACACGTGAATTATATGACACATATGAAGTGAATAACATAAACACAGTAAAATGGAACTGAAGAGATAAGAGGGAAGTGGGGAAGTTTTCACAAATAATGAGATATGATAAAAAATATTACACTTTTGTTTTGATGGTTACACGAGATAGATAATGAAATGTCTTAAACACTTTTTGCTTTGAAGATAGAAACACTCGACAAATGGAAATAGATAGATAGAAAAAAAGGATGGAAAGATAGAAGGGGATAAGGAGGCGGGGGGGAGAAATAATTTTAAAAAGCACATAATATTAAAGGTAATATAGAATAAGTTTGAGAAATACAATTTGTGTCACGAACAGGTGTGTTTAATTATAGGGTGTTTATAAACCTCAATAGATGTAAAGTTTGCTTTCCAATATTAAGTCTATGTTTGCTGCAGTTTCCTGTTCAGACTTGTAGATTTTAATTATTATTTATTTATTTTTTTTGGCCATAAAGGGGGGTGTAAAAAAATTACTATTTGAAGCGCTGGTCCATGTCAATCCCATAATAATATATAGAATATAGAATGCACACTATAACAATCTCAAAAAAACTTAGCTTTATTATGTACAAAAAAGTACCAGAGTGAAAACATATAAGAAAAGATAAACAAAGTGACAGAAGCAAGGGCAAACACAATAAAACAATAATAAATTACCACAAAAATTCTTACAAGCCTCAAGACAGAAACACGAGTCACCAAACCCCCCAACGTTTCGGCACCAACTGACTGCCTTTATCAAGGGTAATCCTTTAATAATACCCCTGCTTGGAGATCTTAAAGAAGATCTTAGCTAAGAAGAATAATGTTAGTTACACAAAAAGGGGGCTTTTTGTCCCCCTTTGTGTAAGTGAGGATGTATGCGGTTATTCCTTCTACAGTAGAGAATTTCCATGTTGTGTGATTGTTTTTTTGGGTTGATCCTGTGAGGAGGACTGAGAAAGGGATGAGGAGCAAAATAGGAATAGAATAGAATGTGTATTCTATGAACATAGAGGGGCTAAACACCCCATGTAAAAAAAAAAACTTTGTTACGAATTACTCAGAAAAGAACAAATAGACATAGCTTTGATGCAAGAGACTCACTAGAAAAGGGAAGAGGAAGTTAGATGGAATTATGAGTTGGATGAAGAAGTTATACATGCATCGGTGGAGGG
>OW240914.1:122126607-122140656 GCA_933207985.1 Pelobates cultripes | reverse complement strand
AGGTGTCAATCCATATCTGCCAAGTGACCCTATGTAGGGGGAACAGTCTCTATTCTGCTCTGTGTTAGTGTGTATCATGGTCTCTGAGGACAGGTGTCAATCCATATCTGCCAAGTGACCCTATGTAGGGGGAACAGCCCCTATTCTGCTCTGTGTCAGTGTGTATCAGGGATCCCTAGGACAGGTGTCAATCCATATCTGCCAAGTGACCCTATGTAGGGGGACAAGTCCCTATTCTGCTCTGTGTCAGTGTGTATCAGGGAACCTTAGGACAGGTGTCAATCCATATCTGCCAAGTGACCCTATGTAGGGGGAACAGTCTCTATTCTGCTCTGTGTCCATGTGCATCAGGGGCTCTGAGGACAGGTGTCAATCCATATGTCAAGGTGTCAATATGTCATATGTCAGGTGTCAATCCATATTCATTGTGATTTAGGAATGTTAGGTGATTTCTGGCCTTTATGGATTAAAACCAGACTCTGTATCAACTGTGTAATTTTCCATGGGAGTTTTGCCATGGATCCCCCTCCGGCATGCCACAGTCCAGGTGTTAGTCCCCTTGAAACAACTTTTCCATCACTATTGTGGCCAGAAAGAGTCCCTGTGTGTTTTAAAATTCGCCTGCCCATTGAAGTCAATGGCGGTTCGGGCGGTTCGCCGGTTCGCGAACATTTGCGGAAGTTTGCGTTCGCTGTTCGCGAACCGAAAATTTCGGGTTCGCGACATCACTATCCATAATCCCCTCTCCCGCTCCCCAGTTCAAATACAATTTTGCTGTAGACATCCCTACGGCTACTCGAACTGCTACCGTCTGTCCTGATCTCTTGTGCTCCGGGATTAGCATGATGGTAGCACCAGTGTCTCTCAGTCCCTGAGCAGTACGGCCGTTCAGCTGTACCTCTTGTCTGTGGTGCTGGCGGTTGTCCCCTGAGGTGGCATATACTGGATCTGCCTCATGGAGTGGCCCTAGATGCTCTTCCATGTGTGAATCTCAGTCCACACAGAGAGCCCTGGCTGATCGATTAGGACTGTATGATTATTCCGGGGGGCCCGATTGTTGAGGGATTTTCCCGTACAGTGATAGACTTTCCCTTATAATCCTGGTTTTCTCGTCCCCATTAATAATCGGTGGTTAGCTCCGCAATCAGCTACCTCCTAGGACGGTTGCTGGCAGTTCCCCCACGGCACTCCAATAAATCCTTTAATGTAGTGCATTTTAGTCGGTCATTATTACTCTCCATTCGTTCCGTGCCTCTCCTGGGGATCCAAGGATGGTCCCACTGCTGCCACCAAATGTTAAGGTATGCCTCAGGCTAGCTGAGGGTTGGACCACTTTGATGTCCTTGTCCCCAATCCTGGAGAGCGGTAGAGAGTTCCAATTCCACATCTAGCGATATTCCTGTAAGTGTAAAGTATCCATATGGTTCTTAGCAGAGTCAGCAATCAGCATTTCTCTACAGCACGAGTTGAGGCTGCGAGTTGAGGATAAGAAGTCTACTTTATTGAATCACAAGGCGCTGCTTAAATACACATTTTCAGACCAGAGGTACACCACTCTGGACCTGATGGTACAGACAACAACCAATGGGATCAAAGTGCCTCTTTTCAAACCCTCCCCTCTATCCTGGAGATAATTAGTTTTCAACGGCTACAATAACCTAATTATCTCCAGGTACAGGCAATATTCTATTTATTCAGACACATGAAAAACTGCATAAAAATCCATTAATCATACATCATATTGTTTAATGAGTACATTCAACATATCCCCAGACAACTTGGATCTGAGCGCACAAAATAGATCTCACGAATGGAGTGGGAACACCATGGGGATAAAACATTGTCTCTAGGGCTGTTTGGCACTATCAGCCCAGACATACTCTTCTATAGTGTCCTGTATGGGGTTGGTATAACATGTATAGTCCCAAAGTACCGAACGGTACAGTGTTCAGTGCGTTATGCATGAACGGACGTGGCACGGGGCATCCCAGTTGGGTTCACATAAACTAGTGTCCGAAAATGGTACTAGGCAATCGTCGAACAGGTCCTGCTGTGTGGTCGGCAGTTAAAAATGGCCGCCGCAACGTGTTCGTGCATACGGGTATCATTGAACACAATGAGCTGCAAAATGACAGAAGGTGGTTTAGGAGTACACCATATCCAGAAATATTATAAAGCATCCTTACTGGCACAAACAGTGGTGCTAATAGTCAAGACCATCACACCACTGTGGCATACATTATAACAATATAACATTGCTCCCCAACACGAGATATTGGACCTTATTTGGGTAGCATATTGTGCCCAACCTGCTAATCTTAATTTCCTATTTACAACACAAACCTCTTTGCAGATGTGGAGGAACTGGGCCCCTAAACATCTGGTAAGAGATACTTATTATTATGCAACTTTGCAAAGTTTAATTTATTATAGAAAAGATTTAAATGCTGATGTTGATACATGGAAACGCAAGGGGATAACTAAAGTTCAACATTTAATAACAGGCAAGGATATACACCAATTCCCAGATATACAAATCAAATATGGTGGCCGCCTGTTCTGGTATTGTAAAACAATTACTACCATGTGGAAACATATTCAACAAATTATATTTAATGTCACAAATATATTGGTGCCCCTACAACCAGAAATGTATATTATTCAAGAGAGGATACTCATGCAGGAAACTGCAATAATTATACATATTTTAATGACCACAAAAAATGCTATAGCTAGATTATGAAAAACCACACAAAAATTTCTAATACTAAAACCTACGAGGAGATAACAGGATGCAGGATAACAGGTAAACAAGATAACTATGAAAAAATCTGGGCGAGGTGGAAGTGAGGGTAATTCAGGTGGAAGGGAGTGAAAATCAATCAGCTGGATACTATGAACAGAGATATTTAATATTTACCAAACTGAGGCGTCATAAGTCGATATAAGCCTTTAAACTGACAGGGGTCTTGGCTAGGTTGTTACAAACTAACGAGATTGTAAATGTATGTAATCTTAGTAACCTCTTTTCCTGGCCATATCCATGGCAGCACAACAATGGGTTAGCTCCTCCCTATCCCTAATTAGACAGGAACAGAATTAAAATCAGGGGTATAAATACCCCCTCCCACCAATGGTCCCTTAGTCTTTTTTTTCCTGTCCTATCCCTATAGGACTCCAGTCATTGTAGACTGTGAGCATACTCTTTTTTCTCTTTGGCTTACCTGAGGGTTTTTACCTTTGGCCTCAAGGGAGTTCAGCCTCTCTTCCTTGGGAAGTCTCCAGTACGTGGCCCTGCGCAAAGGATATCCCCCTGGAGATGCTCCTTTAGTGACCGGGAGCCACTTGCAGTGACCCTAGGGGTAGCAAGCAAAATATTGCCAGTAAGGAACATTCCCTGCAGTAACCAAGTGGTAGCAGGAAGTGGCAGAAGAACCTCATCTACAGAAGATTCTTCCTACCTCTACCTGGCAGGCACAGTAAGTTTTAATGCATTTATTGTGCATTATTTTACTTATGGCTGTCAGGTTTTCCCCCTTCCACCTCTTTTCTATGTGCCACAGGATTACATTTTTTTTTTTTCCTTTTTCTTTCCCTTCTCTCTCCCCTTTTCCCCTTTAATTTTGATTTTACCGGGCTTGCCGCCATTTTGTCGGCGTCCTCCTGGTGCTCTGCGCCTGCGCGGACTGTGGGCGCATCATTCCCGGTCCCCGCGCATCTTCCACTTACTACAGAATCTGGGACGTTTTCTCCTACTGGGCTGCATCCAACCACAGGGATATTCAGTATATCTCCACCAAGGAAATCCTTGAATTTCTACAATCCGGTCTTGATAAGGGTCTAAGCTACAATACCCTGAAGGTACATATTTCAGCTCTTTCGGCCCTTACGGACCAAAGATGGGCCTTAAACTCAGACGTGATCAGATTTATGGCAGCAGTTTTGAAAATCAAGCCTCCTATCAAGCCCTTCGCTCCACCATGGGATCTTCCCTTGGTGTTAAGGGCTCTGAGCAATTCTCCTTTTGAACCTCTTGAATCCATCTCTCCTCAGTTACTCACCATTAAGACGGTTCTATTGGTGGCCTTAGCCTCAGGTAGACGAGTGTCTGAACTCCATGCCTTATCTACGAAAGAGCCCTTTACAGTGTTTCATAAGGACAGAGTTATTTTACGAACTGTTCCAGAATTTCGTCCTAAAGTGGTGTCAGCTTTTCACATTAACGAAGAAATAGTACTCCCGGCTCTTCATTCAGAGTCTTCTACTGAGGATGATGAATCTCGGCCTTCTCCATTGGATCTTGTTCGATGTCTGTCTATCTATCTACAAAGATCTTCAGCTTGGCGGATCTCTCAAAGGCTATTCGTTATCCCCAATGGCCCCAGAAGAGGCCTTCAGGCTTCTAAGATGGCCATCAGTAGATGGATTGTTGCCGCCATCGTTCAGGCTTACCAAGCCTCAAAGATGAAGGTTCCTGAGGGGCTCAAGGCTCACTCCACGAGGTCCCTTTCCTCATCTTGGGCAGCAGCTGCTAATTTGTCACCCGAGCTGATTTGCAAAGCAGCCACTTGGTCTTCTCCAAACACGTTTATTAAGCATTACCAGATTGACGTTAAAGCCAGCCAATCAGACTCTTTTGGCAAATCAGTCTTATCCGCAGTCAACTCTTCTTGATTGATTTCTCTTGCACGTGTGATTTCTAATACACCAGCATTTAAAATGTTCTTGAGTTTGTGTTTCTTTATTCCCTCCCTTGGTTATTGCTTGGGTATTACCCATTGTTGTGCTGCCATGGATATGGCCAGGAAAGATGAAAATTTATCCATACTTACCGTAATTTTCCTTTCCTGGTCATAGGCCATGGCAGCACTTAGATCCCGCCCTGGGATATTGCTGTTAACAAGACTAAGGGACCATTGGTGGGAGGGGGTATTTATACCACTGATTTTAATTCTGTTCCTGTCTAATTAGGGATAGGGAGGAGCTAACCCATTGTTGTGCTGCCATGGCCTATGACCAGGAAAGGAAAATTACAGTAAGTATGGATAAATTTTCATCTTTCTTTTATTTTGTGTGCTTGAACAAATTTGATTTAGGGTCACATTTTAATTTGTGTTAATTGCTGTGTATACAGTTTGTTCAAAATCAGTTCTAATTAAACCAATATACTAATTGATTAGGAGGAACTAACAATAATAAAATAAGATTTAGGATATGTATAAGCTGTATAAGTATGTATAAAGGATTGAATGTTGTGGGTGTTTTTTATTTTGCACTATTGTGTTCTTTATTTTGTTCTTTATATCACCATGCATATGCTGATGAATAAGTTGTAACTGCCACACATCCATCAGCTGGTTGGAAACCCCACCGCATGAGTGGAAATCTATAAGTTTTTGTTGTGTATTCTGCCTGCCAACATTATTGTTTTTTATCTTTTCACCTATGTCCATGAAATACACAAGTCTGAAGTAATACCATCTGGAGGATTGTAAAAATGTAGTTTGTGAAAGTCCCATTGGACTTGTTTTTATAATTTTTTCTATAATTAACTAGTTTTTTTGGCACAACTCATATTTGTTATATTTTACTCTAAAAAGAGGTTCATCCTCATAAATAGATGCAATATATAATCACTGGGCATCTCCTGACCCTCTTAGCATGTTTTTTCTTTGGCAGTTATAATAAACAGTTACACAAGTTGTCTTTCTTGTATTCATCTTTGCCAGAACTTATTTTAGGATATTATTTTAGGAAAGCACATCTGCTACCCGAGCACAGGTATATTAATTGTTATTTATCAACGATGCATGATAGTAAACTATTAGCATTATTATTATGCTGCTAAGTGAATCTATGTAAATATTGGTAGTATGGAGAAATTGCTATATTATAATAATAATTAACAACTGATTTTAGGTGTTGGACACTGCTATTATTTGAGCTATACATATGAATGTACAAAATACAGCTAGTCAAACACAGCAATGAAAAAAGCTCATGAACAGAGATTTACTTAAATATAACAGATACATCAGTGCATACAATTTTGATACAATGACAATTTTGATGTGACACATACAAATATGAAAAGCAAAGCAAATACTGTTTTATGTTATGTCACCAGATGCATAAGAATACAAAGCAATGTTCTTTATAATTAACAAGTGTATACAAAATCAGTTAAAGTTTTTAATGAATAGTGCTCAATATTTGTTTTTTTTTTGTTTATGTTAAATGTAATATGCATCCAAAAATGTATAAAATCAGATGAATATACCATACAAGCTTTGTTTTTTTGTTTTTTGCGTTTTAATTAAACAGTTTTGTGGTCAAGTGTTATGAATACTATAGAATGGTTCTCCTTAGATTTGCAAAGTTCCTCTCGTAGGAAAACAGTAAATTTATGTTTATGTATTATTTCATGGTGACCCATGTTTTATAGTTTTTTTCCATCAGCAAAATTGTTGTCTTCTGATTTTAAATAACATTCTCAAAGAGCTGTAAAGACCTCATAATATTGTCATCCTGTAATTAAAAAAAGAAAAAAAAACATTAGGCAGTTTTTCAAAGCAATACAAATAAAAACATGA
Organism: Pelobates cultripes; assembly: GCA_933207985.1. Taxonomy (NCBI): domain Eukaryota; kingdom Metazoa; phylum Chordata; class Amphibia; order Anura; family Pelobatidae; genus Pelobates; species Pelobates cultripes. The sequence continues at coordinate 122,134,063 of OW240914.1, read as the reverse complement.
TATTGTTAAAGTGATATTCTAAACACTAAAACCACTACAACTTAAAGAGTAACTGCCACTTCTCATGGTTTTTAATATTATCTTTACTTATCCATACATTTAACAAATACTTATTAGTGAGTTGTACAAAACTAAACTAACCCCTTAAGGATGGAGGTACGTCCTGAACCAGAAGAAAACCTTGAATTTGAGATTTAGGTTTGTTCCACTGCAATTTAAGGGTTTCTCTTCAAATTTTCGCACACATATTATATATAGTTTTTTAAAGGACAGAAAAGATTTTCAATAAGCATCCTATATATCTGTTAAGACATCCCTGGCACAAAGGAGTGAAATCGTTGTTTAGTTAAGCTTCCCCTTCCTCAATAATGCAGGCTCAATTCGTGTATACTTTAACTGTACGAACTGCAATCAGGGGAATGCGCCAATCTCCCGAACAAGACCCGTACAGATGCGCCAAGCTCCCGAACAATAAATCCACGAATTGCGGATAACAGCCGAACAAATATATCCTCCAAGCGGCTTAAGTTTCCAGCGATCAGTCGCTAACCGTGTGTAGTAAATCCCCCCAATAACGAGACCAAGCTCCACATTGAGGAAAAAACAAGAACTGGCTTTACTGTGGGCTACCCGCCCGTATTTATGCAGGTCTCCCACTTGGTGGACTCTCCCCTAGGGGACCAAATGGGAGACTGTAATTGCAGACAGACATATGGCACTTTAAGACATACAGGCACAAAATATTCCCATAATGCATCCTGGTTTCCTCCCCTCTGCCCTGGAGATAATTGAGAAGTAATTCAATTATCTCCCAGGACAGAGGCAAATCGCCATTTTACATGAAGCATAAAAAAACACATCAAAATAAATAATTATACAACATGGAGTCAAAGTCTTTTACAGACTTTCGGTATGCAATTGACTCCATGGGATGGCTATCTGGGTTAAGTCCATTCGTATAATCCAAACTCCCGAACGGGCCGGTGTTCGCATGCCTTGACGAATGAGAGTAGTCTCAGCGGTGTTCAGCAGAAAAAGTGTCAGTTTTTAGTTCCATAGAATCTGTGCCGAACACCGCTGGTCTCAGCGGTGTTCAGCAGAAAAAGTGTCAGTTTTTAGTTCCATAGAATCTGTGCCGAACACCGCTGGTCTTTCGCATGGTCGGCATACGAACGACGACCACCCTGCATTAGGTTATAATCAAGAGGTGTCTGCGGTTAACCCCAACATTCTAATTGGGATCAAGAGGTTAACCAACAGCACACTTCTCTTCTGGGTGGCCGTCCGTTCGGTAAGTTCATTCGGCCAAAAAGTCAAAAAGGCGAATAGGGGCATACGGACAGGTAATTCCACGAAAGGAAGGCAAATTAGACGAACCAGCAATATTAGTCTTACAGATGAATCTGTCACAATATCATATATATATATATATATATATATATATATTTATTAAGAGAAATATATATATGTCACAAACCCTTTATATATAAAATTTGTATCTTGTAATACCTTTTACCTATTACCTATTACAAGATACAAATTTGATCAGTTTTTTACATCTACATCAGTGGACAAATACGGCTCCAATAAAAAAGGTATTACAAGATACAAATTTTATTAGTTTTTTTTACACACACACACGTATATATATGTGTAAAAAAACAGATACAATTTGTGTGTCAATGTGTGTGTAAAAAAAAAAAAAACAATCAAATTTGTTCTCTCTCTCTCATATATATATATATATATATATATATATATATATATATATATATGCATATATATATTTATTAATGTACGGGATAATGAATGGGGCATATAATTAATAAATGTAAATTTGATAAAAGCAAGAGTTGGTTGAGGTGTGCCGAACACCAAATTTTTTCACGTTGCACATCCGGTGCAATTAATTAAAAAGAATAGATTCATATATCAATCCTGATTGTTAAAAACCTAATACGTTTAGGATCTCAATTAATATTTGATAGTTAACGCTAACCCTATACCAATCCCCACACTATACCCCAACCATACCCCTTATCCAAAGCTTACACGAACTGTATGCCTATCCTAATCTTACTCTTAACTTAACCCTACACTTTCTTTCACCCTAAAACAGCATTACCCACACCCAGCATTAACCCTAATCAAACACCAAACATTAAATCTAAACCGAACCCTATCCTGACCAATCTCGCCACATTGCATTGGAGAAGCCTGGTTGCTCGCCTGCTGCCTTTGGACTATGGCCCCCTTTTAAAAGACTTTATTTTTGCCTGCAGAAAAGCTGTATTCGTGCTTTTCTGCCTGGGGTTCGGTAGATTTGTTTGAATGTGTTATACCCCAGATAGGAATCCCATGGAGCCCATTAGTATGAAACTGACTGTAAAGACTTTGGCTCCATGGCGATTAAACTGTATTCGTGTGGTCTGAGCGCCATTCACTTAATAATGTGCGCTCGGACCTGAGCTATCTGGGGATATGTTACATGTCTGTGTTTTATGTAATAAATGTGACTTTATGTATTTTAAAGTGTTTTATGTCTCTTTGCAACCATGTGCTTAATGGAGTCTTGTGTCTGTCCTGGGAGATAATTGAATTACTTATCTCCAGGATAGAAGACTCTGAAACTGGTTTGGGCCAGAAAGCCATGCTTCATTTAGTCACAAAGGACTTTTTACTAACTTTGAACCCCTTGTCTGATTTGTGCCATTTTTGAATATGTTGTTCCCCTGAATGGATTGATTGAGAATATGTAATTTTATGTGAATGTGATGTATGGTTTTGGAGTTATGAAAGTTGGGTAGAAAGTATGTTTTAACTGTTTGTATAATTGAGTTTACTCTCAGGATAAGGGGAGGGAATATGTGGGATGTAACTGTGATATGATTGGTTGTTTTATCCCTCCCTGTGGGTGGTCCTGTATTTGAAACACTGTAATAAAAACCAGGCTGGGTGTGCCAGCACCTCAGGCCACTGCTTGACCCTCAACACGGAGCCTTGTCTCATTCTTGGGGGGATTCACTGTATGCTGTTAGAGACTGATTGCCAGGAGTGTAAGCTGTTCGTCTGCTTTTCCTGTTCGTCTGCTAGCAGCTATTTGGGAGGTTCCAGTTCGGGAGTTGGAGTGCTATTTTGTATCCAGTTCGTGAGTTTTGGTGTTCTGCAGTGGCTGTGCCTGGATCTCTGGAAAGGGGGCCGATCGCCTAAACGGTTTTTACCCCTTGTGTGCAAAACGGTCCGTTACAATTGGTGGCAGCGGTGGGATCGTTCCTACAGCCAGAAGGACAGCTACAGGAGACACCATTTCTTTGGATTTACAAGTTAAGGGCAACGCATGCCCCAGTACAGCGACCCTGACAGCACCAGGATGGAACCAGCAGTGGCGTACAGATACTCTATGAGAGAGTATGACCGTATGATGTGGTTGCGGCTGAACTTCTTTGGACCCAATCCAGCTGAGAAATACGTGCAGTCCATGAGAAACCTAGTGTTCATGAATCTGCAACACCGGGCAGAAAGAGAAGGTGAGCTGGCACGTTGGGAGGAACTCCAGCGACAGGTACTGCAGGGAATTGGGAGCCCAGTCTCCATTCCCCAGCGGCAGTGTGATATGCAGGGAATTGGGAGCCCAGTCTCCATTCCCCAGCGGCAGTGTGATATGCAGGGAATTGGGAGCCCAGTCTCCATTCCCCAGCGGCAGTGTGATATGCAGGGAATTGGGAGCCAAGTCTCCATTCCCCAGCGGCAGTGTGATATGCCGGGAATTGGGAGCCCAGTCTCCATTCCCCAGCGGCAGTGTAAAGTGCAGGGAGAGGAGAGCAGCGTCCTCCCTCCCCAGCGGCAGGCTGAGTTACAGGGGGCAGAGGTAGTTGTTCCTGCCCCCCAGCGGCAGAGTGATATGCCGGGAAGGCAGTGTAAAGTGCAGGGAGAGGAGAACAGCGTCCTCCCTCCACAGCGGCAGGCTGAGTTACAGGGGGCAGAGGTAGTTGTTCCTGCCCCCCAGCAGCCAAGTGATATGCCGGGAAGGCAGTGTGAAGTCCAGGGAGAGGAGAGCAGTGTCCCCCCTCCCCAGCGGCAGCGTGATTTTTTGGGAATTGGGAGCCCAGTCTCCATTCCCCAGCGGCAGTATGATGCTTTGGGAATTGGGAGCCCAGTCTCCATTCCCCAGCAGCAGCACAGATTATTGGGAATTGGGAGCCCCGTCTCCATTCCCCAGCGGCAGAGTGTCCTACCGGGAATAGAGAGCCCAGTCTCCTTTCCCCAGCAGCAGGACTCTGTATTGGGAGCAGAGACAGTCGGTCTCCCTTCCCCGCAGCTGGAAGTATGTATGAGAGAGGAGCATGTTACCCCCTCTCCCCAGCAACAGGGCTGTTTAGCCAAAGGGGAGACAGTCGGTCTCCCCCTCCAGCAGCAGAGATGGGTAACCAAAGGGGAGACAGTCGGTCTCCAGCGGCAGGACTGTGCATCTAAAGGGGAGACAGTCAGTCTCCCGCAGCAGAGCGGTGTATTTAAAGGGGAGACAATCGGTCTCCCCCTCCAACAACCAGGCTTCAACCAGGCTACCCTCCCAGTAGCGCTGGCAACAGGGCAGAGTGCCGCTGGTCTCTGCCCACGCAGCAACCCACCAAGTCAGCATACCCGTACCCAGCACAGCCGTGGTGAGGCACCTGGACATGGACAAACTTCTCCTTTACCCAGGTGTAGTAACCCTTTATTGTGGGTGGGCTGTGCTGTTGATTATGTGTTGTGGGTGGGCTGCTGGACTAACAAGGGCACTGACCGGCAGGAGGTCAGATACCCTGTTAGTCTGTTTGGAAAAGGGGAGAGATGTGACGAGACCAATCTCGCCACATTGCATTGGAGAAGCCTGGTTGCTCGCCTGCTGCCTTTGGACTATGGCCCTCTTTTAAAAGACTTTATTTTTGCCTGCAGAAAAGCTGTATTTGTGCTTTTCTGCCTGGGGTTCAGTAGATTTGTTTGAATGTGTTATACCCCAGATAGGAATCCCATGGAGCCCATTTGTATGAAACTGACTGTAAAGACTTTGGCTCCATGGCGATTAAACTGTATTCGTGTGGTCTGAGAGCCATTCACTTAATAATGTGCGCTCAGACCTGAGCTATCTGGGGATATGTTACATGTCTGTGTTTTATGTAATAAATGTGACTTTATGTATTTTAAAGTGTTTTGTGTCTCTTTGCAACCATGTGCTTAATGGAGTCTTGTGTCTGTCCTGGGAGGTAATTGAATTACTTATCTCCAGGATAGAAGACTCTGAAACTGGTTTGGGCCAGAAAGCCATGCTTCATTTAGTCACAAAGGACTTTTTACTAACTTTTGAACCCCTTGTCTGATTTGTGCCATTTTTAATATGTTGCTCCCCTGAATGGATTGATTCCAAATATGTAATTTTATGTGAATGTGATGTATGGTTTTAGAGTTATGAAAGTTGGGTAGAAAGTATGTTTTAACTGTCTGTGTAATTGAGTTTCCTCTCAGGATAAGGGGAGGGAATATGTGGGATGTAACTGTGATGTGATTGGTTGTTTTATACCTCCCTGTGGGCGGTCCTGTATTTGCAAGACTGTAATAAAAACCAGGCTGGGTGTGCCAGCACCACAGACCACTGCTTGACCCTCAACACGGAGCCTTGTCTCGTTCTTGGGGGGATTCACTGTATGCTGTTAGAGACTGATTGCCAGGAGTGTAAGCTGTCTGCTTTTCCTGTTCGTCTGCTAGCAGCTATTTGGGAGGTTCCAGTTCGGGAGTTGGAGTGCTATTTTGTATCCAGTTCGTGAGTTTTGGTGTTCTGCAGTAGCTGTGCCTGGATCTCTGGAAAGGGGGCCGATCGCCTAAACGGTTTTTACCCCTTGTGTGCAAAACGGTCCGTTACAATCTGCATAAGTAGCCACCTTATGTTCTCCCCCTCCCATGGCGAACCCCGCTATACCCCCATTCCGTCTGACCGCCACCAGTAACAGTTCTAGCGTGAGGGCAAGCAGGAGAGGGGACAGGGGGCACCCCTGCCACGTTCCATTTCTAATCGAGAAGGTAGGGAACAGGGCTCCATTTATCCACAGGCAGGCCTTCGGGGTCTGGATATGGGGGCCTAAGCCCATTGCCCGTATGGACTCTTTCATGAACTGCCAATCCACCCGATCAAAAGCCTTCTCGGCGTCCATGGAGAGCAGGAGGCCCCCACGGGCTGTTCTCTTGGTGGCATGTATGAGGTTGAGGGCCTGTATCATATTATCCTTCGCCTCTCGTCCTGGGATGAACCCCGTCTGGTCTGGGTGTACCAGATCCGGAGCCACTCTACCCACCCGGTGGGCCAGGATCTTCGTGAATAATTTGAGGTCCGCATTGAGGAGAGAGATAGGTCTATAACCGGTGCACGAAGTGGGATCCTTCCCCTCTTTCGGCACAACTGCCACAGTAGCCATGAGTGTGTCATTTGGGAACCTCCCGCCCTCCAATATGGAGTTAAGGCTTGCCAGCAGCTCCGGTAGAAGGATCTCCACGTAGATATCGGACCGGGAAGCCATATGGTCCCGGGGCTTTGTTCACCTTGGCGGCTTTAAGGGCGCCAGATAGCTCCTCCAGCATAATGGGTGCGTCCAGGTCTTCCGTCTGGGCTTGCGTGAGCTTCCGGGACACGTGTTGCTCCAGGTATTCCCTGACTCTGAACAGTCTCTGTTGAGTCTCCGCTATCCTTGTGTCTACCGGCAGGTTGTATAGCTTAGTGTAGAACTCCTGGAATTCAGTCACTATTTTATCCAGCCTCCAGATGGGAGGTGCACCCGCCGTCTGCAGTACTGTGATTTGTGACTGTCGTCGCTTCTTTTGCAGCATTCTAGCTAGCATACGTCCGCATTTGTTTGAATGCTCATAGTAGTATCTGTGGGATTTACGGAGTGTATGCGATAGATTCCGGAATAAAAGGCTTTTCAGGTCTTTTCTGGCCTCTAAGAGGGTACGGTAGTTGTCATCCGTCGGGTCAAATCTGTGTGCCCGTTCGAGCTACGCAGTTCGTGCATGCAGGTCCTTTAGTTGGTTATTTTGCTCCTTTTTACGTTTGGAGCAGGTCTTGATGAAATGGCCCCTTAGAACGCATTTGTGGGCTTCCCACCATATCAGGGGCGAGGTGTTTGTTGTATGATTGTCTTCGAAATAGTGTCTCAGGACCTCCCTCGTCTCAGCCTGGAGCAGGGTGTACCCCTGTACCTGTTCATTAAGCCTCCATTGTCTACTGCTAGGCTTGAATAGGGGAGAGCGCATCATGGCTAGGACCTGGGTGTGGTCCGACCAGACCGCCGTTTGGATCTCACAGGACAGAAGAAGGTGCAGGAATTCCTGCGCGATCAAAATATAGTCGAGGCGGCTATACCCGTGGTGCACCTGCGAGTAGAACGAGAAGTCTCTGTCTTCAGGGTGAAGGACCCTCCAGGTATTG
>OW240914.1:121950726-122124461 GCA_933207985.1 Pelobates cultripes | reverse complement strand
GATCAGTTTTGTTACCACTAGACAGGCAACTGCTAACTCGAGATGTTTGACCAATATTTTGGATTGGGGAGAGAGATCCGGGAAGCCACTTATGACCCTGTCATGGATGCAGAAAAGGAGTCCATGGGTTTCTGTGGATGGATGAAAGCAGCAATTAAATCCATGTACCAAAACCCTATGGCCAGTTTGGTGGGTGCAGATTTATGTTCTGATTGCTTTACTTTGGGTAATGGCACCCGTCAGGGATGCCTGCTTTCACCAGTATTATACATAATATCCATGGAGCCCCTAGCAACTAGGATAAGGTCGAACCCAAATGTCAGGGGGATTCCAGTAGCTTCAAAAGATCTTAAGATGTGAATGAATGCGGACGACACAATAATAACTTTGACTGATCCCATCGCTTCCATCCCATTGCCAAATACAGTGAGATATCTAATTACAGGATAAATATAGATAAATCTGTGGTTACATTAAGAAATTGTGATGCTGATACAGGAAAAACCCCAAATATTAGAAATGCATAGCTTTAGAGAAGCTATGGGGAGTTTTGAGTATTTAGGTGTTACGCTTTCTGACAAAACTAATAGAAATGTTGAAGAGAATGTTTTAAAACTGATTAGTTCAGCAAACATAATGTTAAAAAAGTGGAATAAAACATTTCTGAGCTGGTCAGGTAGAATTAATATCATCCATGCCTATATTCTCCCAAAGTGGACAGATTATTTTTAAATGATCCCTCTAAAAATACCAGACAGCTGGTTCGAAATTGTTCAGACAATTTTGTGTGGAGAGGGAAGAGACCACGCGTTAACCTGGACTTGCTGACAAATAGTCCCAGCCAAGGTGGTAGGAATTTCCCCAATATTAAAAAAAACATTATGAGGCTAGTATAATCCATCATATCCTAATTCAAACTAAAAAGGAAGCGAGGGAAACAGCGATATAAATAAACTTGTCTGGCAAGAAAAAGGTTATCTGATATTGAAAGAAATTCAAAATAAAATCCTCAGACAAATTTTCCTGGTGTGGTTTAAACTAAGAAAAAAGATGAAAAACAATGGGAAAATGTATGGTTTTATGGAGTTGGAGATTCTAGAATTGCTTATAGATGATCCAAAGTTGGACTTGTGGAAAGAAAAGAGAATTAAAGATGTAAATAATATTATGAAAGAGGGAAGAATTAAAACTTTTGCAGCTCTAATGTTAGAATATAATTTAATAAAATCTGAAACATTTAATTACTTAAGAATCAAATCACTTGTCTCTAAAAATTTTGAAGAGGGAAAAAGTAAAAATGCCATCTACATGAAACAAATTTTTGCACCAATGAAAATGTCAAAACTTTTATTAAAATGTTATATGTTGACCCGAATGATGTCACAAATTATCGTTTTAAAACAGTTTTAAAAATGGGAAACAGAGTGCAACATTAACATAGATGTTGGTGCTTGGGGTAAAACCCTAGTTAGTTAAGAAACATGTCCATAATATAATTTTGATCGAAACTTATTTTAAAGTATGTAATAGGTTGTACTTGGTTCCCACCAGATTGAACAAAATGGACATTAGTGTATCAAATATATGTTTGAGATGCTTGGGGGTGGTTGGAAACTATCTTCACATATGGTGGGGCTGCCCAAAACTATATGGGATCAGGTCTATAAAATACTTTATGATATGGATAAGATTAAAATTGAAAAAAGTCACATAACAGCATTATTGCATATGGGCTGGCCTGATTTAGCTACATTAAATTATTATCTGGTTACAAATAGTTTCCTGGCTGTGAAGATTCTCATAGCAAGAGAATGGAAACAACCTATAGAAATCAGTTACTATCAATGGGCAATACAACTAACTTTCCAATTAAAGATGGAATTGGGTGTATGCTGGAGAAATAATTATTCAGTCAGGAATAAAAAGATAAGAGAGAAATGTATTGATAAAATGTTGGCATTTATTAAAACCTGAGTAAAACATTAATTTCAGAATTAGATAAGCCATATAAAGAAAATAAAGAAATTGCTCTTCCCTGCTCAGCCCCCCACAGGTAGAATGTATTATATATGAGTAATTGTTAAAGAACCACTATAGTGCCAGGAAAACACACTCGTTTTCCTGGCACTATAGTGCCCTGAGGGTGCCCCCACCCTCAGGGCCCCCCTCCCGCCCGGCTCTAGGGGAAGGAAGGGGTTAAACTTACCTCTTTCTCCAGTGCCGGGCGGGGAACTCTCCTCCTCCTCTCCTCCCTCTTCTCCTCCTCTTCGCCTGAATGCGCATGAGACAGCCACTAGAGGCTGGATTAACCCTAATGTAAACATAGCAGTTTCTCTGAAACTGCTATGTTTAAAGAAAAAAGGGTTAACCCTACATGGACCAGGCACCCAGACCACCTCATTAAGCTTGAAGTGGTCTGGGTGCCTATAGTGGTCCTTTAAGTCTTTGTACGTTAATGCTATATGTATTTTGTACTTTGTTTTGTGTGATAAAAAATTAAAATACAGAATTATTAATAGAAAAATAAACAACCTTAAAACATACAGGTACATTAGGGTTTAAGAGGGTCAAGATGTATTCATGAGATAAATATAGCCCTGATAGATGTCATTTTACAACATTCTACATTCAGTTTGCTCCTTAAGAAGAAAATATTGATGCCTCTAAATATAGTTCTGTTTAGGCAAAGGTCAGGAACATTGTGTGTTGTTTTACCTGTCATAAGCTAGCTGTAGTGGTTATATTACTCAGAGTGCCTCTTTAAGACACTAATGGTTCTTCTGAAATGCCTGTAATGCTTGTTATTAAACTGACTTTTTCTCTTTACACAGTACAAAATCCATCCAGGTAAAAGATGCAAGCATCATTTCCAATGCCACAACAGTTACTGATGGAAATCTCCAACCACAGAGCAACGGACAGAAAAAGTTACCTGGAACTGAAAAAAAAGTCACCTAGTCTTTCCGGAAAAATTAAAGATTTATATGTAAAAATGTAAAATGTATGCATTTCTTTCGCACTTATTTGAGTTGTTGCAGGTTTTTTTTTTTTAAAGTAAGCAGTAATGCTATGCCAAACTTCTCAATGTCTCTGGTGACCTTGCTAACGCTCTCTTATTTTCAAATCTGTCACGGCTGCTAGTGTGGTCCAACACGCAGAAACTATATAAACATTTACAAACAAAAGGAAAGGAAATAAAAGGACAGAGCGTAAACCCGACCTTAGAATGACCAGACTAATACGCTAGAGATAGAGCATGGTCAAAGGGAAAGCCGAGGTCAAGGAAGCCAGAAATACTCAGATACTATTTAAACAAGCCAAGTCAGGGGAACCAGAATTCAGAAAACCAGGGAAAAGCCAAGATCAGGATACCAGGAAGTAATATTCACAAAGATAAACGCACTCTAGGGAACAAGGAACAGGAAACCACGACAGGGCAAGGTACTGGGGTGAATTAGGGATTTAAATATCCCTCTCTAGGCTCTGATTGGTCAGAGGGTGACCTCTGATCCCAGAACATGCGAGTGCATTGATGTCGTGACGTCATGCGCACGTTCGTATAATTTTGGGGGGGTGGAGCCATGGATGGACGCGACCTCATGGTCGGCGCCATCTTGTATTTCCCCGAGCGGCGTGGAGGAACGGTTTCCAGCTCGCCGCTGAGCAGGTAAGCTCAGTGAGTTGGTGCGGTCTTGCCGGTCGGGCATGGACGCACATGGCGGGGAGCTGGGGGCGGTGACAGTACCCCCCACTCGAAGACCGCTCACCGGGCGTGAAGGAGCCGGCTTGCGAGGAAAACTTGGTGAAATGACCGGACAAGACGGGGAGCATGAACCTGGTCCGCAAGAACCCAACTACGTTCCTCCGGGCCATATCCCTTCCAGTCAACCAGATAAGACAGGACACCTCTAGAGAACTTGGAGTCTAAAATAGTTTGGACTTCGTACTCCTCTTGATTACCTACTACCAAGGGCGGAGGAGGAACAATCATTTTTGTGTATCGATTGCAAGTGAGGGGCTTAAGCAATGATACATGGAAGGAATTAGCAATTCTCATATGAGCAGGGAGTGCCAATGAATAAGTCACAGGGTTTATACGACGGAGGACACGAAAGGGACCTATGAATCGAGGAGCTAGTTTCATGGAAGGAACCTTGAGTTTGATATGACGTGTGGACAACCAAACCCTGTCCCCCACTTGATAAACAGGATTGGCACCCCGTTTCTTATGAGCTTGAACTTTAGTACATTTAGAGGCATTCTGTAATGCTGAATGAACAGAATCCCAAGTGTCTTGGATAGAAGTCAAATGGGTGTTTAATGCAGGAATATCAGTCCCTGAAAATGCAGAAGGTAAAATAGTGGGGTGATAACCTTGATTTACAAAAAATAGACTCTCACTCGAGGATTCGTGAGTCGCATTATTTCTGGCAAATTCAACCATGGGTAAGAGTTCGAACCAATTGGACTGATTGGCATTGATAAAGCCATGCAAATAGGATTCTAAAGATTGATTGGCTCTTTCTGCAGCTCCATTAGTCTGAGGGTGGTACGAAGAGGAAAATGAAAGTTCTATGCCAACTGTTTACAGAAGGCACGCCAGAACGTAGAGATAAATTGGGTTCCTCTGTCAGAAACAATGTTTTTTGGTACTCCGTGTGAGCGAAAGATTTCCTTTATGAAAATTTGGACTAGATCTTGAGCAGATGGCAATTTTTTAAGAGGTATAAAATGTGCCATCTTGGAAAATCTATCTACAATCATGAGGATGGTGTTATGTCCATTAGAACTGTGAAGTTCCACAATGAGATCCATGGCTAAATGGGTCCATGGAGCATCGGGTATTGGAAGTGGCTGTAGCAACCCAGGGGGAGATCGATGAGATGTTTTAGAAACCGCACATATCTGACATGCCCCTACATAGTCTTTAACGTCACCTCTGAGTGTAGGCCACCAAAACTTTCTGGAAATAGCAGAGAGAGTTTTACCTATTCCAGGATGTCCTGCTGTCAGATTATCATGAAACACTCCAAATACTTTCTTCCTTAATAAGGGTGAAACATACAGTTTGTCCTGGGGTTTCCCCACGGGTGCCTGAGTTTGATCTGCTATTATGGCACCAAAGAGTGGAGAAGATATTTCAGTAACTGTAGTAGCGTTAAGATATTCTGGAGGTACGATCAGGGATACCTCTTGTTCAGGGGCTTCATCTGTCTCAAACTGTCTAGAGAGTGCATCTGCCTTGGTATTCTTTGTCCCGGGCCTGTATGTAATTATAAAATTAAACCGGGAGAGGAATAATGACCATCTAGCCTGTCGGGAGGACAATCTCTTAGCATCCCCGATATAAGCAAAATTCTTATGATCGGTAAAAAAATCAAAAGTGGCTCTTTGGAACCTTCCAAGAGATGCCTCCATTCCTTAAGGTCGAGAACAATGGCCAGTAATTCCCTATTCCCGATGTCATAATTTCTCTCTGCTGGAGTTAATTTTCGAGAGAAAAAGCCACAGGGATGTAACAGCGCATCAGGACTCTCTCTTTGAGACAGAATGGCTCCTACTCCTGTCTCTGACACATCTACTTCTAAAATAAAAGGTTTGTTCGGATCAGGGTGCGTCAGGACAGGTGCTGAAGCAAATAAAGATTTAAATCTTTCAAATGCCTCCTTTGCTTCTTTGGACCATAAATTACAATGTGCTCCTTTCTTGGTTAGGTTGGTAATAGGAGTGATTACTGATGAGTAGTGATGTCCCGAACGGTTGGCGAATGGTTCGCCACGAATGGTTCGCCACGGATTCATCATTGAGTAAACTTTGACCCTGTACCTCACAGTCAGCAGACACATTCCAGCCAATCTGCAGCAGACCCTCCCTCCCAGACCCTCCCACCTCCTGGACAGCATCCATTTTACATTAATTGTGAAGCTGCATTCTTAGTGAGCTGTCCAGGAGGTGGGAGGGTCTGGGAGGGAGGGTCTGCTGCTGATTGGCTGGAATGTGTCTGCTGACTGTGAGGTACAGGGTCAAAGTTTACTCAATGATGAGTCCGTGGCGAACCGTTCGCCGAACCGTTCGGGACATCACTACTGATGAGAAATTCTTAATGAACTTACGGTAATAATTTGCAAAACCTATAAACCGTTGTGTAGTTTTAAGGCCTTTGGGTAACGGCCATTGCAAGACTGCTTCCAGTTTGTGTGGGTCCATTTTGAAACCAGAAGGGGATATAACATAGCCAAGAAACTGTATCTCAGTCTGGTCAAACTGGCATTTTTCCAGCTTACAGTATAAGCCATTTTTAACAGGGTTTTTAGTATGATTCTCACATGTTCGTGATGAGTTTCTAGGTCTGGGAACTAGATGAGAATATCGTCTAGATACACTAGTATGAATCTGTGAAGATATTCTCTAAGGACATCGTTAATCAAGTCCTGAAATACCGCTAGGGCGTTGCATAGGCCAAACGGCATGACCAGGTATTCATAATGTCCCATTCACATATTAAACGCGGTCGTCCACTCACACATTTAACCCCGCCCTCGCCGCAGCTTGACCCCGCCCCTGTCACATGTTAAGCCCCGCCCCCGACACAATGTGTTTTGTTTTTTAATAATACCTGGTGGAGGATTCATTATTTTCCACCAGGTATTATTAAAAAAACAAACACATTACCCTTGATACAGTGCCAAAGACATTTTGCAGCACAGCTATCAATTACTGTCTGGGTATAATATCCCTGGACAGTCAGTGCTCTCTGTATAATACAGGGTTGTGTGTATAATAAATTGGGACACTCAGTGCTGCTCTCTGTATAACACAGGTCTGTTTGTGTATAATATCCCAAGACAGAGAGCAGCACTATACAGGAAGCACTGACTATCCCGGGATATTATATACACACAGATCTGTATTCTACAGATAGCTGAGCATATACCCCATGTCCCAATCTCTAGACTACTAGAACCTGTCAACAGCAGCTCCCAGACACGTGTAACAGGACTAAAGTGTGCGGCAGCTCACACAGATGATTCAGCGGTAAAGTGCACTCGCTGGCAGAGCCAAACTAGGAATCCCTGGGAATCCAAAGCAGCCCTGGAAAAAAAATGTATGCCATTCCTACAAGTCAATATATATATAGTACAGTAAGCACACAAGCTCACTGACATGCGCAAATAGGCTTACTGACAGACAAAACTCTCTGACTCACACACAAGCTTACTACAGACAAACTCACTTGTATAAACAGAGAAGGCTCACTACAAAGAAGTTCAGGGACACACACAAGCTCACTAAAGACAAGCTCACTAAATAGAAGCTCACTGACACACACAAGCAGTACCAGCTTAACAGCGTTATGTGCCACCGGGCAAAGCAGTGCACTGGGGCCCTTCCTACACAACAACTCACAGGAATTAAAATTTTAATTATTTATAGACTGCTGAGTACATACACACAGTACACTGAATACGAACACAGAGAGACTGCTGAATACACACACAGATTTCTGAAGGCACACAGACTCCTGAATGCAAACAGGCTGATGTATACACGTGCACACAGGCTGATTTATACACATACACACAGACTGCTGAGTCCATACACACACACTGCTGAGTCCATACACACACACACACACACAGACTCCTGAGTACATACACACACAGACATACACACAGACTGCTGAGTCCATACACACACACACAGACTGCTGAGTCTATACACACACACAGAGACTGCTGAGTCCATACACACACACACACACACACACACAGACTACTGAGTCCATGCACACACAGACTGCCGAGTCCATACACACTCACAGACTGCTGAGTAAATACACACACACACACACACACACACACAGACTGCTGAATCCATACACACACACACAGACTGCTGAACAGTGGCGGATCCAGAGCCTGATCTTGGGAGGGGCACTTGTAGATTATTTAAAGAAATAATCCAGATATAATAACCACTACAGCTCAGTGTAGTGGTTATGGTGTCAATAGTGCCGGGACCCCTTCCCAGAGTAAGTAGTCAAACCGTTTAAGAACAGTTTGAAAACTTACCTGAGGTCTGCTGGGAAATGGGGCTGTAGTAAGGCATAGGAGCAGTGGTGTGTGTGAGTGGTGCAATGTGTAAGGGGTGCAGTGTGTGTGAAGGGGACAGTGTGTGAGCAGTGTGTGTGTTTGAAGGTTGTAGTGTGTGAGTGAGGGTGGCAGTGTATGTCAGGGATGCAGTGTATGTGTGGGACAGTATGTGTGTGTTAAGACACCCCTTGGTGTCTTTAAGAGAAACCGCCATTTAGTTAACCTTCCCCCTTCGCAATATCAATAACTCCGTTCGCATATACTGCGGTATACGAACCACCATCAGGGGAAGCGGTAATCTCCCGAACGGGATCCGTGAAAGGCTCCAAACTCCCGAACAGAAATCCACGAACCGCCACTAACCGCCGAACAAAGATATCCACCAAGCGGCTTTCGGTTCCAGCAATCAGTCTCTAGTCGTTGGTAATAAATCCCCCCAATAACGAGACAAAGCTCCGCATTGTGGGTCAAACAGGATCTGGCTTTACTGTGGGCTACCCGCCCGTATTTATGCAGGTCTCCCACTTGGTGGACACTCCCCTAGGGGACCAAATGGGAGACTGAAATGACAGATAGACATGGGGACATTTCAGACATACAGATGTAAACTTTTCCCACAATGCAATATGGTTTCCTCCCCTCTGCCCTGGAGATAATTGAGAAGTAATTCAATTATCTCCAGGACAAAGACAAATCACCATCTTAAATAAAATGCCAGAAAACACACAAAATTATATAATTCTACAACTACCGAGCATTTCACATTTGTATCACACATCCCCAGATAGCCTGGATCTGAGGGCATATTATTAGCGAATAGCGCTCAGATCCCACACACATAGTTCAATCGCCATGGAGTCAAAGTTCTTACAGTCTTTCGGTATGCGATTGACTCCATGGGAAGGCTATCTGGGTTAAGTCTTTTCGTGTGATTCCAAACTCCCGAATGGCCGGTGTTCGCATGCTTTCGTCGATGGAATAGGGCGACTCGTTGTTTCAGTGGTGTTCGGCAGAAAAAGTGTCCGTTTTTATTTCCATAAAATCATTGCCAAAAACACGCTAGTCTTTCATGCGAGCTAAAATGGCCTCTGCCTCGTGGTCGACATGCGAATGACAGCCACCCTGTATTCGGTTTTAATTGAGAAGTGTCTGCGGTTAACCACAACGTTCTAATTGGGATCAAGAGGTTAACCAGCAGCACACTTCTATCCTGGGTGGCCATCCGTTCAGTAGGTTTGTTCGGTAAAACAAGTCATTCGTATACATGGGCTATAGAAACAGCCATTTCCACGAAAGGAGGGCAAAACCGACGAATCCACCACGCATAGGCATACAGATGGTTCTGTCACAGTGTGTGTATCAGTTGCAGTGTGTGTGTGAGTGTGGGCAATGTGTGTGTATGGGGCGGCAGTTTATGGGGAGCAGTGTTTGTGTATGGGGATAGTGTATGTGTGTAGAGTGTGTGTGTATGGGGGAGCAGTGTGTGTGTATGGGGGCAGTGTGTGTGTATGGGGGGGCAGTGTATGTATGGGGGCAGTGTGTGTGTATGGGGGGGCAGTGTATGGCAGTGTGTGTGTATGGGGCATGTGTGTGTGTATGGGGCAATGTGTGTATGTGGGCAGTGTGTGTATGGGGCAGTATGGGGCAGTGTGTGTATGGGGCAGTGTGTGTGTATGGGGCAGTGTGAGTGTATGGGGGGCAGTATGGGGGCAGTGTGTGTGTATGGGGGGCAGTGTATGTGTATGGGGGGCAATGTGTGTGTAGAGTGTGTGAACACCTCCCCCCCCAAGCCTACCTGTCACTGGAGTCTGTTGCTGGGGGTCAGGCAGCCATCTTCTGCAGCAGCATGGTCTGCTGCTTTACGGCGGGGCTTATGTGCGGCAGGCAAGGCTCCATTTGGGGGCGGGGCCTGTGCCGGGGAGCCAATCAGTGCTCCCTCCAGCCACAGACAGCACCCAGCACCTCAGCACTGCATTCCCTCGGACTGTAACAGACACACACACTGTTACAGTCTGAGGGAATAGAATTGAAGCCCATGGCCAGCAAGTTGCCGGCATTTGGGGGGATACAAGGGGGGGCCCAGCATGATGTAGGGGGCCATGGCCCCCTCTGGCCCCCCCCCAGCGACGCCACTGCCCTCAACCTATCAAATAGTTCAGAAATAAGGGGAATGGGATAGGCATTTTTAATTGTAATTTTATTTAGACCCCTATAATCAATACAAGGGCGTAGGTCTCCTTCTTTTTTAGAAACGAAGAAGAACCCAGCCCCAGCAGGTGAAGAGGATCTTCTTATCTGACCCTTTTTGAGAGCATCCTTAATGTATGCCGGCCGGTGTTCGCATGCTTTCGTCGATGGAGTAGGGCGACCCGTTGTTTCAGCGGTGTTCGGCAGAAAAAGTGTCCGTTTTTATTTCCATGAAATCATTGCCAAACACAGCTGGTCTTTCGTGCGAGCTAAAATGGCCGCTGCCTCGTGGTCGACATGCGAATGACAGCCACCCTATATTCGGTTTTAATTGAGAAGTGTCTGCGGTTAACCACAACGTTCTAATTGGGATCAAGAGGTTAACCAGCAGCACACTTCTATCCTGGGTGGCCATCCGTTCGGTAGGTTTGTTCGGTAAAACAAGTCATTCGTATACATGGGCTATAGAAACAGCCATTTCCACGAAATCAGGGCAAAACCGACGAATCCACCACGCATAGGCATACAGATGATTCTGTCACAGTGTGTGTAACAGTTGCAGTGTGTGTGTGAGTGTGGGCAATGTGTGTGTATGGGGAGGCAGTGTATGGGGAGCAGTGTTTGTGTATGGGGATAGTGTATGTGTGTAGAGGGTGTGTGTATGGGGGAGCAGTATGTGTGTATGGGGGAGCAGTGTGTGTGTATGGGGGCTGTGTGTGTGTATGGGGGCAGTGTGTGTGTGTATGGGGGGGGCAGTGTGTATGTATGGGGGCAGTGTGTGTATATGTGTGTGTGTAGGGGGCAGTATGGGGGCAGTGTGTGTGTATGGGGGCTGTAGGGGTCAGTGTGTGTGTGGGGCTGTATGGGGGCAGGTGTGTGGGCAGTATGGGGGGCAGTGTGTGTGTATGGGGGGCAATGTGTGTGTGTATGGGGGGCAATGTGTGTGTATGTGGGCAGTGTGTGTATGGGGGGCAGTGTATGGGGCAGTGTGCATGGGGGGCAGTATGTGAGCAATGTGTGTGTATGGCGGCGGTGTGTGTGTATGTGGGCAGTGTGTGTGTATGGGGGGCAGTGGGGGCAATGTGTGTGTGTATGGGGGGCAATGTGTGTGTATGTGGGCAGTGTGTGTGTATGGGGGGCAGTATGGGGCAGTGTGTGTGTATGGGGGGCAGTATGGGGGGCAGTGTGTGTGTATGGGGGGCAATGTGTGTGTAGAGTGTGTGAACACCTCCCCCCCCAAGCCTACCTGTCACTGGAGTCTGTTGCTGGGGGTCAGGCAGCCATCTTCTGCAGCAGCATGGTCTGCTGCTTTACGGCGAGGCTTATGTGCGGGAGGCGGGGCTCCATTTGGGGGCGGGGCCTGTGCCGGGAGCCAATCAGTGCTCCCTCCAGCCACAGACAGCACCCAGCACCTCAGCACTGCATTCCCTCGGACTGTAACAGACACACACACTGTTACAGTCTGAGGGAATAGAATTGAAGCCCATGGCCAGCAAGTTGCTCTGCCCCCCCCCCCAGCGACGCCACTGCCCTCAACCTATCAAATAGTTCAGAAATAAGGGGAATGGGATAGGCGTTTTTAATTGTAATTTTATTTAGACCCCTATAATCAATACAAGGGCGTAGGTCTCCTTCTTTTTTAGAAACGAAGAAGAACCCAGCCCCAGGTGAAGAGGATCTTCTTATCTGACCCTTTTTGAGAGCATCCTTAATGTATTCTTCTAAACAAAGGGTTTCTTGAGGAGAACGTGCATAAACTCCTCCTTTAGGGGACATACTGCCAGGTAACAAATTAATGGCACAGTCGTAGGGCCTATGTGGAGGTAATACCTCCGACTGAACCTTGTTAAATACTTCTTTTAAGTCCAAATACTGCGGGTTTTCTGTGGTTAAGGGAGGTGCTATAGGTACATTGATGGTACCGATTCGTTTAGGCACCTCTTTTAAGCAATGACCTCTGCAACTCTTTCCCCAGCTCACAGTCTCTCCTTCAACCCAATCTAGGATGGATTGTGTTTCTGGAGCCAAGGAAAACTGAGTATTATTGGACATATAGGGGAAGATATAATTTGAAAAACCATTTCTTCAGAATGTAAGAAACCTACTGAGACAGTGATTGGTATAGTTTTGTGTGTGATTAGAGGTTGAGTAAGAGGTCTCCCATCAATAGCCTCTACTGCTATGGGTCAGTCTTTCTGCCTTAATGGCAGAAGATGTTTGGCAGAAAATTCCTTATCAAGGAAATTCTCCGCTGCCCCAGAGTCAATCATGGCCTCACACTGAACAGTAGTTTTCTTATAAAACAGAGTGATTGTTATAAGAAAGCGGTTCTTAGTCAATTTAGGGAACATATACATCACACCTAAGGTCGGTCCCCGAACGTGCCTTAGGTTTGCAAGTTTTCCGGCTGAACCGGACAAGAAAACCTCTGATGTCCTCTTTTGCCACAATATAGACACAACCCCTCGTTGCGTCTGTATTGTCTCTCCGCCTCAGTCAGTTTAGTAATGCCCAATTGCATGGGTTCAGCTTCTGCAGGTGGAGCATGACTAACAGTCACTGGGTTAGAGAAACGAGAGGCTATAGACAAGTTTGTACGTCTAATACGCTGTTTGTTTTTCTCCCTCTCTCTGAGCCTGATGTCAATGTCAATCATGTATGCAATAAAATCATTAATATTAACCGGAAGGTCTCTGGCAGCGGTTTCATCTTGTATATTTTCCACTAAACCTTCCGAAAAGAGCAAGGTCTGGAACGCTTGGGCAAACTGATCTAACCTGTGGTCCATATCCTCCACCCAGATCTCAGACCTAGCTCTCTTGACTTATCCTAGGGCTAATGGGATCCTTTAGCCAGCAAACAGGTCCAAAGACTCTGTCACTACGATCCCTAAAAATCCACGCACGACACAAGTTCCAAAATACCATTCTTTATTTTTGGGCTAGTCAGGACTAGCCCATATGCTCATAACATTTATGAGTGGCTGAGTGAGAGGCAACAGAGGGTTGTAGTCAATGGAGTATATCTGAAGCTTGGGCTTGTCACCAGCGGGGTACCTCAGGGATCTGTACATGGACCCATTCTCTTTAATATTTTTATTAGTGATATTGCAGGTCTTGATGGTAAGGTAAGTCTTTTTGCTGATGATACTAAGATATGTAACAGGGTTTATGTTCCAGGAGGGATAAGCCAAATGGCAAATGTTTTAGGTAAACTAAAAAAAAAATGGTCAGAGCTGTGGCAACTGACATTTAATGTGGATAAATGCAAGATAATGGACGTAAAAATCCGTGGGCATAGTACAGAATATTTGATAGCGTCCTAACCTCAACATCTGAGGAAAGGGATTTAGGGGTAATTATTTCAGATGACTTAAAGGTAGACAGACAATGTAACAGAGCAGCAGGAAATGCTAGCAGAATGCTTGGTTGTATAGGGAGAGGTATTAGCAGTAGAAAGAGGGAAGTGCTCATGCCATTGTACAGAACACTGGTGAGACCTCACTTGGAATATTGTATGCAGTACTGGAGACCATATCTCCAGAAGGATAGTGATACAAGAGAACATAGTCTTAATTTGGAAGGGCAAAGGTTTAAAAATAATATCAGGAAGTATTACTTTACTGAGAGGGTAGTGGATGCATGGAATAGCCTTCCAGCTGAAGTGGTAGAGGTTAACACAGTAAAGGAGTTTAAGCATGCGTGGGATAGGCATAAGGCTATCCTAACTATAAGATAAGGCCAGGGACTAATGAAAGTATTTAGAAAACTGGCCAGAGTAGATGGGCCGAATGGTTCTTATCTGCCGTCACATTCTATGTTTCTATAATGTGACAACTCAATAACAATACAAACAGTCAAATCATATCAGATAGCATACAGCAACTTATAACACAATGACATATTTATAAAGGGGTGGGGAAGACAATAATTTACAGAACTTTTTTTTCCTGCCTGCAGAATTAGAAATATGCAAATCTACCTGAATATGAAAATTAGCATCCCTTGCTATTCAGGTAGTGCATAGAGCTGTTGCTAGATCCTTGGAACCAACAGGCTCCACAGCCAAATCCACCTAGTTGATTGCAATCATTAGCAAGACAGAAGAGCACACTAACATTTAACCCCAAACAACCACATTACACATACAGCCTGCAGACACAATGGACACAGGGTGACTTAAACATAGGGATCATTCAGATACCTAACTGAATTGTTCATCTTAAGCTCTTGGTGAAGCTGATTACCGCCACAGTTTTCATAAATGCAATTTAGTTAAACCTTATGATCATGTTGTTATCAAAGGGACAATAAGCCAACATAAGTGCTTGATTAAAGCTTGAACAGTTATAAAGTAGTGAAGTCATGTGCAACAAGCACTTAATTAAAAAAATATATATATAGGATAATATCAAATATCTCTAATATTAAATTTGATTACAGCTGCCACCACACACATTAATAGTACAAATCAATAATAACCAGGGGCTTACCTAGAGCATTTGGCACCGGGGGCGGATCCTGTGCTTGGCACACCTCTCCCCTTCCCCCTCCCCCCTATTTCAAATGTAAAAAACAACCACCATTTATTTATTTTTTCTGATCTTTTAATATTTTTTTTTAAATTGTCTTCTGGTACCCCTTCTACAAAACACCTGCCCCCTCTACAAAAAACCTGCACCCCCCTCTACAAAAATCCCTGCCCAGTTCACCTTCTACAAAACCCCCCTTTCTATAAAACCCCTGCCCCTCTACAAAAACCCTACACCCGCTCCTCTACAAAAATCCATGCCCAGTCCCCCTTCTACAAATCCCCTGCCCAGTCCCCCTTCTACATAGCCCCTGCCTAGTCTCCTTTTTACAAATCCCCTGCTCCTCTCTACAAAACCCTCCTTTCTACAAAATCCCCCTTTCTTCAAAACCCCTGCCCCTTCTATAAAACCCTTGCACCCCCTCTACATATCCTCTGCCCCATCTATAAAAACACTGCACCCCTGTCTAAAAAAAATCCTGCACCCTGCCCCCCCAAAAAACTTTCGATCCTCCTTAAAAAAGAACCTGCGCCCCTCTACAAAGTTCCTGCACCCCCCATTAACAAATATCCCTGCCCTCCTCTCCAAGACCCCTGCCGCCCCTACAAACACCCTGCACCCTCCATTTACAAAAAACCCTGCACCCCTCTACAAACCTCATGTACCCCCATTCACAAAAATCCCTGCCCTTCTCTCCAAGACCCCTACCCCCCTACAAACTACCTGCACCACATTCACAAAAATCACTGCCCTCCTCTCCAAGACCCCTGCCCTCTACAAATCCACTGCACCCCCGTTCACAAAAACCCTGACCACCCCCTTCTACGGACCCATGCCCAATCCCCCTCTACAGACCCCTGCTCACCCCCTCTACCAGAGCTCTGTCCCTACTGCAAACCGCCTGAACCCCATTCACAAAAACCCCAACCTTCCCCCTTCTACAGACCCCTGTCCATCCCCCTCTTTAGACCCCTGTCCCCACCCCCTCTCCTACAAGACCTCAGCTCAAAACACTGTGAGGGCACAGCAAGTTAACAGCCTCCAGATTCCTCCTCCTGCTGCCCAGCCACGGCTCTCACTAAGAGGGTAGGTGGCACCCCTGTAATAAGTGGCACCTGGGGCGGACTGCCCCCCTATTAGTACACCACTGATAATAACACCCATGGAGCGCTATTATATCCTTAAAGTGCAACGTAATAGTGATGTAAAAAGAGGGTAAAACAGTTAACGTTCATATTTGTATCTTTTGTCGATGAAATTAAAACCATGGAGGCCTCCTTAAACCAGAAATAAGAGTGTTATCCCTCCACGTAGGCCTCATGGTTGGATTTGCTGGGCGAAGGACACCTGGAGAACAGGGGGATGGGTTCTGGGGCTGGTAGGGGGAAGGTAGTGTCTTCCTGTCTCTTGATCCCTCTTATTCTTTGCTCTTTGCCTTTTATGTCTTTTCTTCCTGCTTTTCTTCTTTTTTCCCTGTTCTTTCTCATGTGGGGGGTCAGCACCTTACTCAACCTTGCTCACTTTTGTTTGTTATTCGTAGTCGCCTACAAAAACACACCAGACTTTGGATTTAGTCCAGTGCTTTCTTTGCTCTACCTGAGTCGCCTTATCTTGTCATTTGAAACTACAGAATGAAGTGCACCACTTGATTTCAACCTCTTGGTTACCATATTTCTGTTTTCTTTGCCTTCACTGAGTGGGGTCATTTTTTCCTGATGTGTTTTTGTCTTTATTTGTCAATTAATAATAATAAAAAAAAGTTGTTCTGTTAAAAGAACAGACAAGGCTTAACTAATTTGCTGGCTGTTAATGATCAGCTGACACTTTCAGTCAGCGAACTGGCCATACACAATGTGCTATTGTGGTTATGGTGCATGGAGTGTTCCTAGATTTTCTTACTTTTGAATTCCGCAATGGATTGTACACATTTGTGTTAATGTAATTTTGTGCAAGCATGGGCTATCCACTTTTCATTCCTATACATGCTATATAAGATGCACATTTATTTTAATTATTTTAGTTATTGACAAAATGCTCCATTATTAGTTTTTTACAAACAAACTATTTGTGTTGTGTATTACTTATACTGTACAATGTACATTTGGCTGATGTGTGATGAGGCTAATATTTGGGAGTGAATATGCTTAGTTTCACAACATCAGCTTTTATAAGCAGGGTGCCACCTATGAGTATTAATACTTTCAAATCTAATTTAAGTATAAAACAACCAAATACTATTGAAAAGCTCCTGAATGAGCTGGTCTCTTACCTGATTTGACTGTGTTTTCCTTGCACCACAGCTCCATGAAGCTAATGTTGTTGTATCAGAAAAATGCAAGATATCCATGTTGACATTTAACCTGTCCCTCTGATCGTTCTAATAGGTGATTTATGATGCAATAGGTGATTCATATAATTAACCTGTGTCGCTCTAGATTGACATTTTTTTTGTATGTGTGTTTCTTTAAGATTTTTGAATTCATATATTTCAGGCATTCTGTATATGTGCATTTTTTTGCATCAATGATTTGTTATAGATTCCTGTAACAATGCTTATTTGTCCTTTAATATGTTTTATTATAAAAATACATTGTCATTGCATGGACACGTCATCAATTTAAGAAAGATGTTTTCTGGTTTTCGATTTTCTCATAGAGTTATTCACTAAAGTAGAATTCGGAGCAAATTCTAAATGAATTTCAAATTTAAGGTCAAACTGGAAAAATTCTCTAAGTCAGCTAGCGTTTAAGTTCAGCTACTCTGGCTTCAAATTTTACATTTACTTTGAATTGACTTTAGTAAATAATCCTATAAAGTTAATAAGCATATTTTGGAAGGAGTCTAATACATTAAAGCTGTCTACTTACTCAAATGCATATGGAAATTTAATTTAAATTAATATATATGTATATCGGTACATACAGGTTCAATAAATTATTTATTTATTTATTTATTATTTGGACAGTGGAGTGTCCATTTAATGTATATATCTTTCTCCCTCCCAAAGGAAAATATGTATGATTTTAAGATTATATTTTCTTTACCTTAAGAATCCCTAATTAAAACAACAATACACAAACATTTTAAATGACATATGAGGATTGATGTTAGAAACAACTAGACCACTAATTACTGGCATCAAATCTTCCATATTTTTGTGAAATCACAGGTTAAAATTCCAATGCAGTAATTTATTTTTCAAATTATAGCTCCTTGGGAAATAGCCCAGCTTGCATTGCCCTCCCAGTCTGAAGAATGGTTATACAACAGCTTCAGAAAATCTTATTTTAGTAACCGTACCTGCATATCAGAAGGCAGCAATGGAAACTGATTATGTTAAAAAGTGTCTGCAGGAGAGACTTCACATTTCAAAAAGCCAATTATGTATTATTTCATATTTTCATGTGATTTCTGTTTTAATTCTGAAATGTTTTGCTTGTAATAACAGAGAGGCTCAGATTCTATAATATATTTGATATAAAGGCAGTTTGATAAAGGGAAACATATTGGTTTACAGATATCTTTAATATACACTTAGACATCATAGACTATCGGCATGCGCAGAACCCGTCAGCCAGAGCAGCAGTAACTGCCTGTGACACGTTGTATGCAGAGCAATATGATTCTGATTCTTGCAGCCATAGCTATGCCAGCAGAGTACTCTATGAGATTGTATTTGTGATTGAATCTGTCTACGCTAAAGCCTTATTTGAATGCCGTTAACATACTTCATTGATTTTTATGACACCGTTTTACTTAGCACAGCTTGCTGGGTAACCCCGTCAGTGCTGAGTAGATTTGGTGAAAGCAATATACAATAATGTCTCATTTTTTTAAAGCATATTTTAAGTCAATTTATGACAATTTTAAGCTTCACAAACTTCTACCACTCTTGCTGGGAATGATTCCTATAATCCCATGCCTATTTTATGATTGCTATCATACTGTGCGGCATAGAACAGTTAGTAATATATGTCTTTATCTGGTAGGTAAAAACAATCATGGGATACCCCGCTGACAGAACTCATGATGCTCATTGAGTGTTAGCATGGCCCTGCCAATGTATGGAAAAGCTTTCAGGTAGGTCATTGAGCATTGAATGACAACTGATTAATCACCATGTTTGTCAAGGCAAATATTTCATACCACAATCCCATATACCCTGTATCACATCAGGATTTCATACCTCATGATCCCAAATTCCACATAATTTAAAATTTTACCCTATCATCTCATATGAGCTGCAGGGAATAAGATGGTTGGTGTTTCAGTGGACACTATTTGGATGAATTGGCATTATTGGAAATAAGATGAAGGGTGGGGAGCTGAGACTTATTATTATGGAGCGTTAATGGGGGTGGCTTGAAAAGGAATAAGATCGAGAGTAGACTTGGACATTTGGTGAATTACGACCGATTAGGTGCATTTCCGAATTTCAAACTGAAATGTATCCAAGTTCCGAATTAACAGAATAGTACGATAACTGGGCCGATTCGGTCCATCCTGAATTTGGAATAAAGTGAAATAAAAGTTTTAACATGGGCCAAATTACATGCAAACATTAAATCAGCCAATAGGGAAAGGTAAAAGTCCAGTAGATGGCATAAAGGTCTTTATTTAAGGTAACACATGTAAATGTACCATACAAAGAAGTACACCTAGGTATGGCAAGATTACAAGAGGTAAATGTGAAAGAATTACAGTATGGGTTTATATGTCAATGTAATACTGGTGCCATCGTGTCTTATGTGTGTTAGTCACATTGTGTGGTTAGTTATGTATCTCTGAGTGAGTGTGCCTAGATATAGTCACATAGTTACCGTAACGGGCTGAGTACCCCTGTTGTAGTTTTCTTATTCCAGGAGAAAAAACCTTTTGCTTTGCCTTAGACTAAAGCGCCTTTATTCCAGTCTAAATGCGTTACCTTGTGTCCTATGTATAGTCCTGTTTATGAATATGTTTCCAGGCAATGGTTTGTATTGGCCCCCGAATATATTTGTATAATGCTATCATATCCCCTCAGGCGCTGTTTTCCCCAAACTAAAGAGATTTAAATTTTTTAACCTTTCTTCGTAACTAAAATGCTCCATTCCTTTTATCAATTGTGTAGCTCGTCTCTGCACTTTTTCTGGTGCCTTAATATCCATTTTTAGAACAGGTGCCAAAAATTGCACATCATATTCAAGGTGTGGTCTTACCACCTATATATAAATATATAAAATTCTATTTTCATCCCCAGAATTATATGTATGTATCAATTAGTGAATGTGACTTGTTGCATATGTGGCTAGTCTCTGGCTGTTGTAGAAAGACTAAGAATAACAGTCAGTTAGGAGTAGAAGTCATGTGAGAAGTCACACAAGGTAAGATGGAAATCAACATTGTTCTGTTCAGTTCCCTCACAGATCTTCAAAGGCAGACAGGGAAATTTACATCAAAACACGTGTGCTTATCCTTGAACAAAAAGCTATTTTGTTTTACTAATAAAAAAATATGTGGCAGACGATTTATAATGTTAACAATTTGCCGATGGTTATCTGGGGACTTCAATCCAATTGAAAAAAAAAATTAAAATAATTGGCTTGTATATATTAAAATAATTTGACTGGATAAGAACAGACTGAATTCCCAACATAATTATGAAATTAAACATACCACTTGGATGCAGATCCTCATTTGGACAAAAATTACTTCTATTCTCATTTCCTAAAGTCTGTGTGAAATTCACTTTTTGTAATGTATTATGCCGTAGAAGACAGTAAAAGTGACAAAACATTACTAAATTCTGGAGCTTGCTTATCATGGAGTACTTGATGGACACATGTCTCTATTCAGCTATGTAACCATATAGAATAGCAAATTCAACCATTAAACACATGTTGTAAAATTACTGCACATGGGACAGTTACATTCCTTATTTGTGTTCAGCAACAATATGGAGATGACGGACCTGGAACTGTTTACTGACTTAGGGGTTGCTCTGGTCACATAAAATGGCGACTCTTGATGGAGCCGTGCCTAAAAATCTCACAGTGCTCCCAGTTCAGTACTTGGTTACTCCTCAGCTCCTGGCTAAAAGGACACCTGGAATTTCTATGTTCCTGCTCCCTGCTCACATATTCCCTATCCTGTCTTGCTCCTTTCTTTGTGTGGATTCCCTGGCCTCCAAACTTTTAAACTGTTCCCTGACTACGATTCCTTGCTGCCTGTCCTTATCTTCAGTCTGTCTTCTGCATCTGCTTGCCCCTCAAAATGTCTCTTCTTTTACTAAAGGCAATCCACTAGGAATGTGTACCCACAAGCCATTTTCACACGCTGCATATATTCACAGATTAAAGCACATTACATTACAAGCAGGGCAGAAATATGCACATGCATACATTAATACATATGCAGTTTTTAAATATGAATGTTTTTAGATGTTTTTATGATTGCAATGTCTAATTGTTGAATTAATTAAACTTTATCTGCCTTATTTTTTGGTAGGAGAGTAGAGGATATCTTTCAATTTGTGCCTACAAGCACCTGACATGTAAATACCAGGTGCCCTGATGTACTATACTTAACATTTTTGTCCAATTGAATTTTTTTTATTAACAGCTACTCTCTACATTTTATCTTTAAGCCAATGTGTGATCGAATATTTTTTTTTAATCTTAATCAAGGGTTCTTAAATTATTTTTTCTGAAGGTACCCTTAGATACACACACACACACACACACACACACACACACACAAACAGGTATTTGCAGTCAGCCTGCTGGTAGATTACCTTTTTCCTGCAGGAGGGTGACTTACTTGGTGTGCTGCAGGCTGCTGTCTGAGGCTGGTGTGCTGCTCACTTCTCACTGCTACTCACTCTCCCTGTTACGCTATGCGCACTCTCTGTCTGGGAGGAAGTGACACGTTGGCACTTCCTCTTAGCATCCAATACTACAGGAGCCTGGTCGTGTGTTTAAACGGCCATGGCGCCTGACCGGGCCCCTGTTCAGCGATACCGATTGGGTGGCCCTAAATGCTTGGCCATCCGATGGGCAAATCACCACCAAATATATTCGGGGCCAGTACAAACTATTATCTGGAAATCTATTCATAAACAGGACTATACATAGGACACGAGGTCACACATTAAGGCAGGAAGAAAGATTTCATCTAAGGCAAAGAAAAGGGTTTTTTTTACAGTAAGAGTAATAAGCATTTGCAATTCTCTGCCTGAAGAGGTGGTTTTATCAGAGTCCATACAGATGTTTAAACTGAAATTGGATAAATACTTGCAAAATCATAACATACAGGGATATAATTTCTAATTAGTGGGGTAATAGCTGCTTGATCCAAGGAGACATCTGACTGCTATTTTGGGGTCAAGCAGGAATTTTTTCCTAGTTTGTTGCAAAATTGGAAGCGCTACAGACTAGGTTTTTTGCCTTCTTTTGGATCAACAGCAAAAACATATGTGAGGAAGGCTGAACAATGGACACAAGTCTATTTTCAGCTATGTAACTATGTAACTATGTAACCACAAACCCCAATTTTATTCTTGCTAAACCCTAGGGTTCCCCAGAACACCAATTGGGAAATGCTGATCTAAAGCAACTGATTTGAGTTTTGATAGTGAACTGCGTCAATTGCCTTTGCAAAATCCAAGTAGACCACATTCACTGAATCATCCTGATCTATATATCTACTAACATCTTCATAGACTATAATACAATTAGTTTTGTATGACCTATCTTTCATAAAACCATGTTGATTTCTACTAATGATATTATTGTTCAAAATTAATTATTGAATGAGATCACTTAACAGTGCTTTAAATAATTTCCGCAGATTTTAAGCCAGCAAGTCTGTAGTTTCCGGGTTACGCATTTGAAACCTTTTAAAATATAGACACCATATCTGCTTTTCTCCAATCCTCTGGTGCGATTCCTGAAAGAATAGAATCCTGAAAGATTAAAAACAATGGTGTGTATATTTCTACATTAAGCTCCCTAAGTATTCTTGGGTGAATACCATCTGGAACTTGGACTATATTTACATATATCACCTGCTTGATGTAAGGCTTTTGTAATAAGGGTTTGAAAATGTACAGTTATAGATTATTTCTTCTTTCCTATATACTGATTGTTGTGGACAAAAATATTAACCCAATCCATGTTGGTAAAATGCCTATTTACTCAGTATAACTACAATCAGCGTTATTCAACTTTCTATGTGATTTACCTAAAATGGCCGCGAGGGAGTTTACCTTTGACATTGACTAACACCCTCATTAACAAGATAGCGCTGGAATCGCTGCAATCCTGAATCAAGTCCAGCCAAAGCATCTCTCAACATCTCCGCCTGCAAACCTCCCTCCTCTTGCCTGATAACGTTACTTTACAAAGATGTTACGCCTTGAATCTGGCCACTCTTCTGCCACTTCCCAAGGGGGGAGTGCCACAATACTGGTACAGCTTGGACATAAATCCTGACGTTCACATGGAACTTCAAGTAGAAAAACCCACAGTTCCACATGATGAACAGCCCGAGAGCTACTTACATTGCACCCTGTGGTTCAGGAACACCCCAGGTACTGACCCATACTATGAAAAATAATTATTCAGCCATGTGGAAATACGCATCACGCTGACAGACCTGTTCTGTGACTCCAAAGGAAACATTGTTATCTTAGTCTAACTGCCTATGGAGGTATCACATTTATATCACTATTGGGAGGTGGCTGTTCCTTAAATCTCTTTCACAAAGTCTCCAGATCTCTCATGGAAAGAACTCGGCCCAATGGCCAAGACATGGAGTACTGCAACTCAAGAACAGCTCACAGTGATGTTGGTCACTAAAAGGACCATAAATTGCACAACAGTCGGTTATCCTCGATGTCATACAGAGATATGTGAAGACGTCCCTCCTACAGAACAGGACCCGGACGCCCCTCATGATTGCTTTGAACAGATGAAAATGGAAACAACCCATCTCCCAACAGTGCACGAGGCTGCTCTACCTGACCCTGACTACACTCTGTTTGTGGATGGTTCTAGATTCGCTGATGTGCAGGGACAATATCATACCCGGATATGCAGTCACCACAGAGGACCAAATACTCCAAGCATCTTCACTCCCATCATCTAAGTCAGCACAAGAAGCCGAACTAATAGCCCTTACAGTGGCATGCAAGATGTCTGAAGGGAAACGTGTTAATATTTATACAGACTCAAGGTATGCCCTGGGCGTGGCACATGACTTTGGCTTAATCTGGAAAACCAGGGAGTTCCTTACAGCAACAGGTACTCCTGTGAAACATGCGCAGCTATCAAAGAATTGATGGGTGCCTTACTACTTCCTGAAGAGGTGGCCATACTGAAGGTAAAGGCCCACGGGAGACTGAATTCAGAAGAAGCACATGGCAACCATTTAGCCGACCAGGCCGCCAAGGATGCGGCACGCCAGTGTCGGGAAGTGAACAGAAGAGTGTCCGTCGAAAAGACTCCTATTTACACTATGAAAAACCCTACCCACTGATCTCAAGCTCCTAAGAGAACAACAGGCCACCGCCACCCCACAAGAAAAACAAAGTTGGAAAGACAAAGGAGCAACCCTCCAGAATGAAGTATACACAATCAACCTCAAATTCTGTCTACCCAAGAATATGTATCCAGCTGTCATTCAATGGGCCCATGGACCAGCTCACTTATCTAAGCACCTCATGAACTCTTTGATTGATAAATATTTTGAAGCACCCGGAATCACCACCTTGACACGAAATTATTGTAGATCCAGGGAAAATAATCAAAGCTGCACCAAACCATTTGGCCAAACCACAGCACCCGTTCCAGAGGATCCAAATTTATCATATCCAAATGCCAAAGAGTGGCCGGTATGAATACGCACTGGTCATAGTGGATATGTTTTCAGGATGGCCAGAAGCTTTTCCGGTCGCTAATCTCACTGCAAAGACCACGGCGAAGCGTCTGCTTACCGAAATCATCTGCAGTCACGGAGTTCCTGAAGTAATTGAAAGTGACCAGGGTACATCCTTCACCGCGTTGCTAACCAAGGAGATCTGGGCAGCACTGGGGGTGACCCTTGCATTCCACACACCCTATCACCCACAGAGTAGTGGTAAGGTAGAACGCATGAATGGCACTCTGAAAGCCAGAATGCGTAAAATGTCCCAAGAAACTAACCTACCCTGGCTGGAGAGTCTTCCCATAGCATTGTTTAGTGTAAGGTACACCCCAAGAGGGAGGTTTAGCTTATCCCCCTACGAAATCTTATTTGGAACAGCACCCAGGTTAGGCTCTAACTTTCCTCAGCAACTTCAAATTCAGTCAGATGCAATGGTAGATTATATAACTGCACTCTCTCATGCCTTGACCAAAATCCATGCACAGGTGTTTTCTTCAATTCGAGATCCAGAGTCAAATACAGGCACACATAAGTTACTTCCTGGTGACTGGGTCATGGTCAAGAAGTTCCTAAGAAAACACACTCTTGCCTTAGTTAGGATTGACAGATATGGGAAACCCTTGTTATACAGAATGACCTTATGCAAGCCAACAGGGTCTACCCCAATGAAGCTCACCTTAAACATAGAACATCCCAGCCCAAGAGACGTTGGGGACTACGTACTGGGAATGTATTGGAAAGGGGGTGGCTCAAATAACAAGTTGGGGACCTCCTATTTAAAAGACATGCTTACATCACCTGACTGGGTAGACTCCACACACCATGACCATTAACCCTCTAAAACCAGACATTAAAACCCTTAAAGACATGGTAGCCATTGCCAATCCTACATTTGAAGACACTATGGCTGTGGAGACCGGGTTTTCAGATACTAATCTATGGCTTGAGTGGATGAGGTATAATGCTAATTCACACAACAAAACTAACTGTTATGTTTGTGGTGGGGCCAGACCCCATCTGGGTACTGTGCCTTTAAATCTACCTCCAGATGTTGAGATGTGTTTCTTAAGCCTCTATGCGCAGTCATCAGTGAATTCATCAATGTGTGAATCATGGATAAAGGTTTACCCAACAACCCAAGGGAATACCAGGCCACCTGATGGAATCACTGTGTACCCAGGTAACTACACTTGCTACACAATACATGGAGCCACAGGTAAATTTGTAGGAAAATTCCCTTCTGGCTACTGTACCACTTATCGAGAACCTCCCACTGCCCTATTAGTAAATCAAGTTAAGTCTGTGGGAGACATTTACTGGCTATGTGGTGACATGCAGCTCAGATTAAAAATGACTGGCCTGTGGTGGGGAGAATGTACTCTGACCAAAGTTATCATGCCCATACTTATAATTTCTGGTAACTACCAAGGCCCACATGTATATTAGAGTAAAAAGAGAAACCCCCATTCGAGGTAGTATATATCGATGCCATTGGAGTACCAAGGGGGGTACCAAATGAGTTCAAGGCCAGAGATGAGGTGGTGGCGGGATTCGAATCCTTGATCCCACTCATCACCGCTAACAAGAATGTTAACTGGATCAATTATATCTACTATAACCAGCAACGATTTGTCAATTTTACTAGAGATGCCCTTCAGGGATTGGCAGAACAATTACAGACTACCTCACAAATTACATTTCAGAATCAAATGGCCTTAGACATGATCCTACCAGAAAAGGGGGGCGTGTGTAAAATACTCCCCGATACTATGACATGCTGTACCTTCATCCCAGACAATACAGGCCCTAACGGTAAGGTAACCATGGCTATAGAGAAATTAGAAAGTCTTTCTGATTAATTAAAGAGGAATTCAGGAGTCCCCAATGCACGGGACAGATGGTTTGGATGGATGAGTGGATGGCAGAAAACTCTCCTTCAAGTAGGTGTGGCAGTTCTTACTGTGGTAATTCTCTTTCTCTTCCTGATTTGCTGTGTGATGCCCTGTGTGCAGAAATATTTACAGAAGACTGTAGGTCAGACCATTGACCGCACTACACCTACATTCCTACATCAGGATATCGACTGTGACACCCCACACACACCTCTTCAGTCCCACCACCTCAAACAGACAACTATTTCCATATAGGGATAGTATAGGGACAGCGTCTGTCTCTACGGGCAAGAGTCTGACGCGGGAGATGTAGTGGGTTAGCCGCTGCGGGATACCTGTGCAGTGAAGCGTTCGAGGCCTGTTCAGACAGATGAGCTGCAGCCAATCATTAGGGACATCATTAGGGTTAGTTAGTAGTTGTCTCTCTCTTTCGTAAATAGTCATTTTAACCCAATCCATGTTGGTAAAATGCCTATTTACTCAGTATAACTACAATCAGCATTATTCAACTTTCTATGTGATTTACCTAAAATGGCCGCTAGGGAGTCTCCCCTTTGACATCGACTAACACCCTCATTAACAAGATGGCGCTGGAATCTGGGGGAGACCTCCAAGATACCAGTGACATCACACCCGGTAGGAAGAGCACTAAATGAACCACTTAACACCTAACCAATTATTGATGTATTATTTCATGTTATCTCTGACAATGCATATGATGTCATTTTGCTTTGTAAGTGACAGAATAAACATTCCTCAAGTTTTTCATTAACCCGAAACCTGTGTCTGGTGTGAATTACTTTAGGAGCGTGCACGCATTACTTCTTAATTTGGCCGAGGGGGAGATACGCAAGATAATCAATTTATTGATTGATTCCACATCATTGATGAAATAAAAATATTTCGAATTTCTGCCTTGTCCTGATCCTCCTTGATTAACGCACCCATTTCTGATTCCAAAGGACCAACATTTTCACTCTTAACTTTTTTGATATTAACGTACTTAAAAAAAATGATTGGGGTTGGTCTTGCTCTCTTTGTTACATAGTAACATAGGCGGAAAATAGACATGTGACCAGTGTTCAGCCTTACTTATTTCTGTTTTTGCCAGTTTGAAGTGCCTTTCAATTTTGTAACAAAATAGAAAAAAGATATTCTTGACCCCTGAATCGCAGTCAGATCTCTCTGTGGATCAATAAGCTATTAGCACACATATTACGTAACATCCCTGAGTAATTTGTCTCTTCAAGTATTCATCTCATAGCTGTTTAAACATCTGTATAGCCTCTGGAAAAAAACAAAAACATCTCTTCAGGCAGAGAATTCCACATCCTTATTGTTCTTTGGCTAAAAACTTTTCATTTCCTAATTCAGCCCATCTAATTCTCATTTTGCAAATCATGTTGGCATGTTTATATTTGTTATAAAATGCTATTAACTCATCTGATTTAAATGTTTTTTAAAGCCCATTTCATATTATTTTTTACTCCACTGACCCCCTTACTAGGCCACACTGGTTTTAATTTGCTTCTTTTATATTTGTTTCCCAATGGTATGAACCGAGAAATGTACTTTTGTAGAATTAAATACATTATCCTTTGTGCTTTTGCCATCTAATATTTCCGGCAAATCAATTTGTTGCAAAGATGCCCTTATCTTATTGAGATTAACCTTTTACAAATTAAGTGTTTTTATAAACCCAACACAAATGTATTTTTTAGTTAATTTTAAATGATACCATATTATTATTTCCAAGGTGATTTCTTGAATGTTTGAATGTAGGTCAAAAGTATTAGTTATTACAAAATTAGGCAATCATCTCTTCCCATTGGTGCATCTACTAAATGAGACATGAAATTGTCATTTAATATATTCAGAAACCTGTTTCCCTTAAAATATTACTCCAACACATTTTAAAAATGCTACTAATTCAATGTAAAATGCCCTATTGGGTATTACTAATTAGGTTAACTCCTTAAAATGCAGCAAATGTAGAGTAAAAGAATAGGATATTTTAGGTGCTTACTATCTTAAAAGTAAAAAATGGGCAGCAATTCACCATAAAAGGATTCACAACCGTGTAACAAAATAAACATGCAAAAAGACAGTGGTGAACTGCGCCTTTAAAAACAATGTGACTGAATTCCAAGTGGAAATATATCAATAAGCAAATTAATAAATATATATACACACTGAACAAATTTATAAACACAATACTTTTGTTTCTGCCCCCATTTTTCATGGGCTGAACTCAAAGATATAAGACTTTTTCTATGTACACAAAAGGCCTATTTCTCTCAAATATTTTTCACAAATCTGTCTAAATCTGTGTTAGTGAGCACTTCTCCTTTGCAGAGATAATCCATCCACCTCACAGGTGTGGCATATCAAGATGCTGATTAGACAGCATGATTATTGCACAGGTGTGCCTTATGCTGGCCACAATAAAAGGCCACTCTAAAATGTGCAGTTTTACTGTATTGGGGCGGTCTGAGGGGTCTAAAAACCAGTCAGTATCTCGTGTGACCACCATTTTCCTCACGCAGTGCAACACATCTCCTTCGCATAGGGTTGATCAGGTTGTTGAATGTGGCCTGTGGAATGTTGGGCCACTCCTCTTCAATGGCTGTGCGAAGTTGCTGGATACTGGAAGGACCTGGAACACGCTGTCGTATATGACGATCCAGAGCATCCCAAACATGCTCAATGGGTGACATGTCCGGTGAGTATGCTGGCCATGCAAGAACTGGGATGTTTTCAGCTTCCAGGAACTGTGTACATATCCTTACAACATGGGGCCGTGCATTATCATGCTGCAACATGAGGTGATGGTCGCGTAGGAATAGCACAACAATGGGCCTCAGGATCTCTTCACGGTATGTCTGTGCATTCAAAATGCCATCAATAAAATGTGTTCGTTGTCCATAACATACGCCTGCCCATACCATAACCCCACCGCCACCATGGGCCACTTGATTCACAATGTAGACATCAGCAAACCGCTCACCCACACGACGCCATACACATTGTCTGCCATCTGCCCTGTAGAACTGGGATTCATCCGTGAAGAGAACACCTTTCCAAAGTGCCAGACACCATCGAATGTGAGCATTTGTCCACTCAAGTCAGTTATGACGACGAACTGCAATCAGGTCGAGACCCTCATGAGGATGACAAGCATGCAGATGTGCTTCCCTGAGAAGGTTTCTGACAGTTTGTGCAGAAATTCTTTGGTTTTGCAAACCAATTGTTGCAGCAGCTGTCCGGGTGGCTGCTCATACGATCTTGGAAGTTAAGATGCTGGATGTGCAGGTCTTGGGCTGGTTTGGTTACACAAGGTCTGTGGTTGTGAGGCCAGTTGGATGTATTGCCAAATTCTCTAAAACGCCTTTCGAAATGGCTTATGGTAGAGAAATGACCATTCAATTCACGGGCAACAGCTCTGGTGGACATTCCTGCAGTCAGCATGTCAATTGCACGCTCCCTCAAAACTTGCAACATCTGTGGCATTGTGCTGTGTGACAAAACTGCAAATTTTAGAGTGGCCTTTTATTGTGGCCAGCCTAAGGCACACCTTTGTACTAATCATGCTGTCTAATCAGCCTCTTGATATGCCACACCTGTGAGGTGGATGGATTATCTCGCCAAAGGAGAAGTGCTCACTAACACAGATTTAGACAGATTTGTAAACAACATTTGAGAGAAATTGGCCTTTTGTGTACATAGAAAAAGTCTTAGATCTTTGAGTTCAGCTCATGAAAAATGGAGGCAAAAACCAAAGTATTGCGTTTATAATTTTGTTTAGTGTACATACAATGATACATACAAAGTACTGTTATTTAAATCTATAAGATAAAAACAAATGTAAATAAATACAGCGTGTTTAAAGGCAAGGTTCACAACTGTTTGTCCTTTTTTTAATGGTAAGGTAAAACTTACTAGTAATCTATTGCCTAGTGCATCTCTCCATTTCTGACATGACATGCTCCCTTGCACAGTCTAATCAAAGAGTAACAATTAAGTAGACTTTTATCTATTGTTCTGAATACATGTGCAAGCTTGGAGCTGGTGAGAGAAAAGTGTAGAAGGATAGATAAGGGATGAAGGAGGGAGAATATGTACATTTAAAAAAAATAGTGTGAAAAAAAGAGAAACAGGAAGAGTTAGCAGGGACCGCACCGAGGAAGGGAAATTAAAGCTTCCCCCTTGCAGTCACACTGCCTGCAAGGACAAAGTTACCACATCAGTCCCCAAAACACTAAATACAGATGTATTTTTTGCACAGAATTGACAAGAGGCAGCCCAGAACAGATTCCTGGTTTTCCTAAGTCACGTGTGACGAATGTTTAACTAAACCCCAGTAGAAAATGGTAACTATCTCAGCGTTTCAAGCATTTGACCAGTAATTAAGTGGAAAAATTAGACTGGAATGTAATATTGTTTAGTCAGTTGTAAAATTCCATATTTAGTTTATCTGGTTTAGATAAACAATTTTATGATGATGTTCAAGAAAAAAGTTTTAGAATGTACTATAATTATCAGGTCAATTAATGCCTGGTGGCAAATACAGCTGAAGCGTAAACTAAAACTCATGTATGCTAATATATGAAGTTATATCAATTGTTTTATATAAACATTATTCAGCCATAGCTATAACACTATGATTTTGCATCACTTGCCATAATGTTTGAATTTGAAATAAAAAGCAACAAGTAAAAAAAAAAAAGAAAAAGATGAAGCAAAATTGACTCAATGTCAAAAGACTTTCGATAATGACTTTCAAAATTCTGGTTTGGCACTTCCGAAATTCAGGACTTTGGCAATTCTGGACTTCGGCACTTCTTAAATTTGGGACCTCGGGAATTCTGCAATTTGTGAATTCTGCAATTCAGGACTTCAGCACATCAGCACTTTCGGAACTTTGGGAATTTGGCAATTCCCTAACCCTAACCATAAAACTACCCCTAACCCTACCCCTACCCATAACCCTAGTAGGGTAAGGGTTAGGGGTAGGGTTACCCCTAACCCTACCCCTCTAACCCTACCCCCATCCCTACCCCTAGTAGGGTAAGGGTTAGGGGTAGGGTTAGGGGTAGTTTTATGGTTAGGATTAGGGAATTGCCAAATTCCCAAAGTTCCGAAGTGCCGATGTGCTGAATTCCTGAATTGCAGAATTCCCAAATTGCAGAATTCCAGAGGTCCCAAATTTAAGAAGTGCTTAACCAAACCGAACCGAAGTGCCGAAGTCCAGAATTGCCAAAGTATTGAATTTCGGAAGTGCCAAACCAAACTGAATTCTTTGCCCATGCACATCCCTAATGGGGTTTAGAAGGGGGTTAGTTGTTGTAGTGGAGTCATAGGGTGTAAAAGGGGGTTAGGGGCTGCCGTGGGGGAATAGAGGTTGTAGTGAAAGGGATGTGAAGTAGGGGAGTTAGGGGCTGTAGAGGGGATATAGGGGCTGTGGTGGGGGAACAAGGGCAATATAGTTGAAAACAGGGACAGTATGGTGGGACACAGGGGCAGTAAAGGAGACACAGGGGCAGTATGCTGAGGGCACAGGGGCTGTAGAGGGGGACACAGGCTGTAGAAAGGTACACAGGGGCTGTAGAAGAGGACACTGAGGCAATATAGTGATGTCACAGGGACCGTATGGTGAGGTAAATTGGCAGTGGGGGGGGGCAGTATAGTGGGGTCAGGGTCTGTAGAGAAATAGATGGGCTGTAGATGGAGCAGGGGCAGTATGGTTGGGCAGAGGCTGTAGCGGGAAATGGAGGGGCTGTAGAGGAAGAACAGGGGCAGTACAGGGGGACAGAGGCTGTAGAGGAAAATAGAGGGGCTGTAGAAAGGGCAGAGGCAGTATGATTGGGGCTGTAGAGGGGCACAGGGGCAGTAGAGGCAAATAGAAAGGCTGTAGAAGGGGTAGGGGCAGTATGGTGGGGGCAGGGGCTGTAGAAAGTCGCAGGGGCAGTGGAGAGGGGCTGCTAAAACAAACAAAAACAAAATGTTTTGATTTTAAAAAGCAAAAAGCAAAAACACAAAAGTTTAGATTTAAAAAACAAACATACATACTTAAAGGTCTTCCCCCCTCCC
Source organism: Pelobates cultripes (assembly GCA_933207985.1). Classification (NCBI taxonomy): domain Eukaryota; kingdom Metazoa; phylum Chordata; class Amphibia; order Anura; family Pelobatidae; genus Pelobates; species Pelobates cultripes. Next base: position 122,091,765 of record OW240914.1, on the reverse strand, counting down.
AGAGGCTTACCTTGGGTCAGGGAGGGGGGAACCTTACCTCTGGTGGTTGGGTGGGATGGGCTGCACTGGAGGCTGGAGCTGGAGCTGCAGATAGTCAGGACCACTGAAGAGTCTGGGAGCAGTTGAAGTCCCGCCCCCTTCTGACTTCACTGCCAGGCTTCTGCTGTGTGCTGGCTGCAGGGAGTGTGGGGTGAGTTGGAAAATCCGAGTCCCCAGCCAGAGGCAGGAGATTCAGATTTTTGAGACCCCCCTGCTCTGGCACCCTAAGGCAGCCGCCTGTGCCGCCTTATGGACACGCCGGCCCTGGTAAGTGCACGGTAAATAATGAGTTCAGTTTAAATGGTTAGATTATTTTCGGTCAGGTAGAAGCATTATCAAGCTTGTACTTACTCCTCATTGCTTTCTCCCATTCAGACCAGTACGGAGAGTGAGTTCACAACGCTTATTCTCGAATAATAACAATAAAGCATCTTTGACAGAGGGAATGGTAGTAGAATTCCAATATCTTGAAATGATTGTTGTAGCTGAAATAAGAAGATGACCTAACATTATTCTTTTGTGTGTTGTTAAGTCATCTGGGAAACGTTTAAGCAAGCACAAACCAGGGGTTAGATCAACAGGAAACTCTGTGATAGATAGGATTAATTCAAAGATTTTCTGCCTATAGTTTGATAATTTTGGGCAGGACCAAAATATGTGCTAAAGTGTACCTGTCTGACCACAAAATCTCCAACATAAATTAGTTGTAGAATGATATAGTCTAAACATTTTAAATGTCGAAAAGTACCATCGATAAATTAATTTTAAATGGGCTTCTACGTGACTTATACAACGCGTGATACTCTTCAATGCTAGTAGTGAAGCATGCCAGTCTTCTACTGTGAGTACCTCACCCAGATAACTCTCCCACTTTGCCATGTACGGCAGTTTCAAGCCTACTTCACCTGCAAAAAAGGCGTAACACATGAAGATGGTTAATTTCCGGCCAGGATCCGAGATGTAAACCTTTTCTAAATTTGACAATTCCAATTTTCTAGAACTCAGATCCTGGTCGGAGATCCCAAAATAATCTCTAATTTTTTTTAACCAAACTTCCATGTGCAGGTGCGTCAAAAGTGCTAAGTTTAAATTTACTCTGGAGTTATTCAAAAGTTAAAAGAGTGGAGTATAAAAATAGATTGTTAATACAGTGAATGAAATGGGAGGACCAATGTTCTACGTCTAAGTCAGGTATACTATTTTAGTACAGTTAGAGGAGTGGCTCTAGACTAGACAGCAGAAGAATGGATTTTCCGATACAGTACATTCCATGCTTTAACAGTAGTTTTGGTAGTGAGAAATATGTCCGCCAATATTGTGTGCTGAGAGGGAAGCAACAATAAGATATCTTAATTTAATGTGGTGAGAGTTTGCTAGCTTTCATCTCAAGCCAAAGATGGCGGTCATGTTCTTGGTTGAATTTCAGCACCATCGCTGCATTAGTAGCATAATAATAATGAATAAAATCCAGCAAACCCACACTTCCACTATCCCTGAGCTTTTGTAATATGGATAATTTAATTCTGGTTGGCTGTCTATTTCAGATAAGTTTCAAGAGAGCAGAGTGAACCTTTCAAAAAAAAGATAAGGGAATCAAAAGGGGGATGGCTCTAAGAAAATATAAAATTTTAGGAAAGAGAGTCATTTTCACCGAATTAACCCTACCTAACTATGACATTTCAAGACTACACCACCTCTCAAGATCATACCCAGGTTATAAGAATGGATCTTGGACAGGTTTCATGCATTGGTTAATGCCTAGATAAGAGATATAAGAGTCTCTCCAATCGAAGTCAAACCGATCTTTCAGAATAACTAAATCATACCAAGGTATGAAGAAGGAGCGAGCTTGAGTTTTAGCAGTATTTAGTTTATATATATGAAATTTCACCAAATTCCTGCAGAATCGACATCATTGGAGTAAGTGAATTCCTAGGATTTTTAAGCGATAACATGATGTTGTCTGCAAAAAGGCCTATTTTATGCTCCTTACCCCCTACTACAATACCTTCAATATCTGCGCTTCAGAGTTTCATTTCAGCCAGGGGTTCCATTGCCAGCACAAACAGGAGTGGAAACAATGGGCACCCCTGTCTAGTCCCATTAAATAATGAAGAGTTTTCTGACACAAAGCCAGTCGCAGATACTCTGGCAGTTGGTTGACAATACAGTGCAAATACAGCCTTGATGGAGGGGTTTGGGCGACATACTGAACTCCTTCCCCCGCGTCCAAAGAGAGGAGCAAAGAAGGTGTGTGAGTAAGTTTAAGATGATGTATCAAATTAATGAAATGCCTGGTGCCATATAATAAAACCCACCTGGTCTTTATCGATAAGAAATGGAAGAAGTCGATTAAGAGGCTATCTAAGTAGATGGTGGCTATCTAAGATGGTGGCCACGACACGCCCCCTACATTTAAATTCTGACTGTACATTACATTAAGATAAAAATAGAAAATGGTCCAGGCACTCCAGGATACAAAAAGGCAAATTGATTGAACTCACTGCCACTCACAACGTTTCAAACTGCACAGTCTTTGTCAAGCTTGGTTGGTTTTTGGAACTACTACTCCCGAGATGCACTTCTCTTCTGGTAGTTCCGTCCTAGTTCCTGGTGGTGCAAACTACAATACCCATAGTCCACCGGGTTTGTAAAGGTTTTCATATCGTACATATTTCGTATTTATGGATCTGGAAAGTCCTTTATATTATCGGTTCACTCAAAACATATTTATAAACGGAAAAAACAGTGATTAAATCTTTTTGTTATATTCATACAATTATAAGCATATAAATAATAGCTTTATTTTTTCTCAAATGGTGAACTCTATATTTTAAATTATCATATCATATATATTTACGCAAAATATGCAAATAAATGGGTATACATACAATGGCATAGAATTAATGATTCTGCTCCATCTTATAGAGCAAAACCAAAAATATTTAGAAAAAAAAATTACACTAATATAAAAAATCCCTAAAAACATAACTCACATATATAAATCTCTTATAAAAATACTCAAAATTTGCATTCAGACCAAAAGGGGCGAGGGGATTGAGATTGAAAATCCATTAATTTCTTAATTTCTTAATTTCATCTTCCCCTCTCCAATTTATCTGTATAGCAAAAAAATCTAAAAGCTGTGGATCACTATTGTGTAATAATTTCAAATGTAGAAAGACATTATGTTTATCATATACTTTTCTGATGTTCCTCACATGGTCAGTAATTCTTATGTGGAGTGGACGCCTTTTTCTTCCCACATAATATAACTGGCATGGACATTTTAAAATTTAAATCACTTTCTTTGTAAAACATGTGGTCATACTTTTTATCTTATATTCTTTTTATTTTGGGGATCTAAAAACGTTGTGACATGTCTTTTATTGCTCTTTTTGCTTCTGCACACCAAGCATTGTCCACATCCGAAAAAAACTTGTTTTTGAAAAAAAGGAGTGGATTTTTTCTCCCTAATATGGTTATGGACCTCTCTGTATATAATTTTTGGTTTATCTAGAAGCATATTATATAACATTGGATCATTTCTTAAAATTGGCCAATATTTATTGATTATTCTCCTTATTTTTCTACTATCCTGGTTAAAATGACAAATGAAAGGTATCCCTTTGGTATCATTTTCCTTTTTAGGTTTGTATTCCGAAAGGGACATTCTGACCGTATCTTCTACCCCCTTTAAAGTGCTGAATAGTATGGATTCCTCATAGCCTTTTTCCATAAATTGGTTTTTAATTTTATTGGCCTGTATCTGAAAGATATCCTTATCCATACAATTTCTACGAATCCTAAGGGATTGTGACCTTGGTATATTTTTCAGCCAGGGGGAGAAATGACAGCTATTTAAATATATGTAGTTATTGACATCTACCGATTTAAAATACGTTTTTCTTTTTATGGTATTTTCTTCTACATAAATGTTTAGATCTAAGAAATTCACATTCTCTTTGCTATAATCTGTGGTGAGTATTATTCCCCATTGATTGTTATTTAAAAAGGTTAAAAATTAATTGAGATCTTCTATGGTCCTTCTCCAAATAAAAAAATATATCATCTATGTAGCGCTTATAGGTGACAAGGTTTGCACTCCAGCTCTCATTGCCCACTATGAAACTTCGTTCCCAGAAGGCCATAAAAAGATTTGCATAGCTGGGTGCGAACCTTGTCCCCATAGCGCTATCACATATTTGTAGATAAAACTCATTTTCGAACAAAAAATAATTATTTAAAAGAATAAGTTCTATCCAATGTAAAATAAAATCTATTTGTTCATCGGGATAGGTTTGGGCTTGTATTAAAAAGTAGTTTACCATCTCTTTACCCTTCTGATGAGAAATGATAGTATACAAGGAACTAACATCTGCAGTAACTAAAATAAAGTGAGGTTTCCATTTAATATCTCTTAAAATTTGAATGATATTTAATGTATCTTTTAGCTAGCTGGGTGTGCATTGTACTGATGGTTGTAAACATCGATCCAGGTATTCCGACAGTCTACTTGAAACTAAGTCTATTCCTGAGACTATCGGTCTATCTGGAGGGTTCATTTGGCCTTTTTGAACTTTGGGGAGGTGATAAAACACTGGTATTCTTGTTTTTTTGATGTTCAAATATCTGAATTCATCTCTTTACCTTTTTGAAGTAATATTTCAAACCTTTTTGTTATATCTGATGTTGGGTCCCTGGTAATTTTTGATAAGTTCTGGAGTCTCCAACTAGTCTTAAACCTTCCTGTATATACTTGTCGGTGTCCATTACGACATTGCCCCATCCCTTATCTGCAGGTTTGATTACCTTACTTTAATCCTTTTGCAATTTTTTTTAAAGCTAACCATTCTAATGTATTTAAATTCATTTTTTTTTATTATTGATTTTATTTACTTCTTGCATTACTGATTTCTCAAAAGAGATCATTTCATCGGAGATAAAATTATTTGGGAAGAAGGTCGATTTGTCTCTTAAGTTTGTATGGAAGTAATTTGATTGGGGCGCTTGATTTATCAGTTTTCATAAAACATTTCTTCAGCCACAGTTGTTGTTTGAACTTGTTTAAGTATATAAATACTTCAAATTTATCTAATGAATTAGTGGGGACAATTTGTAATCCCTTATTTAAGACTTTTTGTTGTACATTGGTCAGAGGGGTTGCCATTAAATTGAAGATAGTTGGTTTTTCTACGCATGTTTTTAGTCTTTTTTATCTCTTTCATTCTCTTGCCCCCTCGCTTTCCTGTACTCCTATTTCCCTCCATCCTTTGGATGGCGATCTCTGATGCACAATTTTGTCGTGAGGGAATTCTTGGAATTGGGTGGCTTTGAATTTTCCCTTTTGTCTCCCTTCCTGAAAAAAAATCTTCTCTATGTGAGTCTGAGAAAACCTCAAACCTATTATGTAGTGATAGATGTTTATTTTAGTTTCTTTTCTGTTTCTAGTTATAATTGGAGATCTTTCTCTCTACTTTATTGGTCTTTTTTTCTATTTCCTTATTCCTCTCTGAAATAGGTTTAAAATGTATCTGTTTTTTATTCTAATTTCTATGATATACTCTGGGGGATGTGATATTACTAGAGTTTATTCTCCCTCTCGATGGTAAACATAGAAACATAGAAACATAGAATGTGACGGCAGATAAGAACCATTCGGCCCATCTAGTCTGCCCAATTTTCTAAATACTTTCATTACTCCCTAGTCTTATCTTATAGTTAGGATAGCCTTATGCCTATCCCACGCATGCTTAAACTCCTTTACTGTGTTAACCACTTCAGCTGGAAGGCTACTCCATGCATCCACTACCCTCTCAGTAAAGTAATACTTCCTGATATTATTTTTAAACCTTTGTCCCTCTAATTTAAGACAATGTCCTCTTGTTGTTGTAGTGTTTCTTCTTATAAATATAGTCTCCTCCTTTACTGTGTTGATTCCCTTTATATATTTAAATGTTTCTATCATATCCCCCCTGTCTCGTCTTTCCTTCAAGCTATACATGTTAAGATCTTTTAACCTTTCCTGGTAAGTTTTATCCCGCAATCCATGAATCAGTTTAGTAGCCCTTCTCTGAACCCTCTCTAAGGTATCAATATCCTTCTGAAGATACGGTCTCCAGTACTGTGTACAATACTCCAAGTGAGGTCTCACCAGTGTTCTGTACAATGGCATGAGCACTTCCCTCTTTCTACTGCTAATACCTCTCCCTATACAACCAAGCATTCTGCTAGCATTTCCTGCTGCTCTATTACATTGTCTGCCTACCTTTAAGTCATCAGAAATATGACTATGGTATTCTTCTTCTTGGTACTACATCTGAGTATGTCTCCACATGACTGATTTTGTCTGTATTTTTATTTTCCCCTAAGGGTCTATTTGACTGTGAGTCTCTATAATTATACTTGCTCTGATGATATGACTTTATTTGGTTATTTTCATAGTCATATATATCTCTTTTATGTTTTTTCTTTTTGAAAAATATACCAATTGAAAAAGCCGACAGTAAAGGCGAAACGTGTTTTGGTAAAGGAGTAGAGGAAGAGGACCAATATATATTGCATTTATCTAACTTATGATACAATTTTATTATATATTTGTTTATGTTTGATATTTAAAATAAATTTATATACTTATCTACCTCCATCTCTACCTACATCTTGGATCTGGTAAAGGGCAGTATCACCCTATAATTTGACATAATGCTATAATACTTAGAGCCAGTTATAAAAGGCTCTAAAAAGGTGAGCACCCATCTTTTTATTATTTATAACCATTTGCTATAATTAATTTTGCACCCACAGGTTCTGTGTTTTTGTCTCTTCTCTCGTTAACGTGCATTCTGTGAGAAATAAGGGGAAGTGAGCTACACAAAAAGGGTACAGCTTCCTACCTTAAAGGCACGAAAGTTGAAAGTGTTTGAGCCTATACTCATATACAGTTGCAAGAAAAAGTATGTGAACCCTTTGGAATGATATGGATTTCTCCACAAATTAATTATAAAATGTGATCTGATCATCATCTAAGTCACAACAATTGACAATCACAGTCTGCTTAAACTAATAACACACAAAGAATGAAATGTTGCCATGTTTTTATTGAACACACCATGTAAACATTCACAGTGCAGGTGGAAAAAGTATATGAACCCCTAGACTAATGACATCTCCAAGAGCTAATTGGAGTGAGATGTCAGCCAATTGGAGTCCAATCAATGAGATGAGATTGGAGGTGTTGGTTACAGCTGCCCTGCCCTATAAAAAACACACACCCGTTCTGGGTTTGCTTTTCACAAGAAGCATTGCCGGATGTGAATGATGCCTCGCACAAAAGAGCTCTCAGAAGACCTACGATTAAGAATTGTTGACTTGCATAAAGCTGGAAAGGGTTATAAAAGTATCTCCAAAAGCCTTGCTGTTCATCAGTCCACGGTAGGACAAATTGTCTATAAATGGAGAAAGTTCAGCACTGTTTCTACTCTCCCTAGGAGTGGCCGTCCTGTAAAGATGACTGCAAGAGCACAACGCAGACTGCTCAGTGAGGTGAAGAAGAATCCTAGCGTGTCAGCTAAAGACTTACAAAAGTCACTGGCAAATGCTAACATCCCTGTTAGCGAATCTACAATACGTAAAACACTAAGCAAGAATGGATTTCATGGGAGGATACCACAGAGGAAGCCACTGCTGTCCAAACAAAACATTGCTGCACGTTTACAGTTTGCACAAGAGCACCTGCATGTTCCACAGCAGTACTGGCAAAATATTCTGTGGACAGATGAAACCAAAGTTGAGTTGTTTGGAAGAAACACACAACACTATGTGTGGCGAAAAAAAGGCACAACACACCAACATCAAAACCTCATCCCAACTGTGAAGTATGGTGGTGGGGGCATCATGGTTTGGGGCTGCTTTGCTGCGTCAGGGCCTGGACGGATTGCTATCATCGAAGGAAAAATGAATTCCCAAGTTTATCAAGACATTTTGCAGGAGAACTTAAGGCCATCTCTCTACCAGCTGAAGCTCAACAGAAGATGGGTGTTTCAACAAGAGAATGACCCAAAGCAAAGAAGTAAATCAACAACAGAATGGCTTAAACAGAAGAAAATACGCCTTCTGAAGTGGCCCAGTCAGAGTCCTGACCTCAACCCGATTGAGATGCTGTGGCATGACCTCAAGAAAGCGATTTACACCAGACATCCGAAGAACATTGCTGAACTGAAACAGTTGTGTAAAGAGGAATGGTCAAGAATTACTCCTGACCGTTGTGCACGTCTGATCTGCAACTACAGAAAACGTTTGGTTGAAGTTATTGCTGCCAAAGGAGGTTCAATCAGTTATTAAATCCAAGGGTTCACATACTTTTTCCACCTGCAACATTGCATTCTTTGTGTGTTATTAGTTTAAGAAGACTGTGATTGTCTGTTGTGACGTAGATGATGATCAGATCACATTTTATGACCAATTTGTGCAGAAATCCATTTAATTCCAAAGAGTTCACATACTTTTTTTTGCAACTGTAAAAGGCCACATAATCTGAGGGGTAAGTGTATGTTTTGTATATTATTTGTTCTGTGATCACATCTATAGCGCTGCACTAATACTAAGTGTTGGGAAGGTGGTAACACCAACCAGGCTCTTAGTTGTTTATTTATCGGTGTATATAAAGTTAGCCTTAACCCCTTAAGGACACATGACATCTGTGACATGTCATGATTCCCTTTTATTCCAGAAGTTTGGTCCTTAAGGGGTTAAAGGACCACTATAGGCCCCCAGACCACTTCAGCTCAATGAAGTGGTCTGGGTGCCATGTCCCCCTAGCTTTAACCTTGCAGCTGAAAACATAACAGTTTCAGATAAACTGTTATGTTTACACTCCAGGGTTAATCCAGCCACTAGAGGCCGCTTCCGCGATTTACACTGAGTAAATCGCACTTATTTGATGCTGGACATCCTCACAGAGTCCAGCGTCAAATAAGATGCCCATAGGAAAGCAATGAGTAATGGTTTCCTATGGGCGGGTTTGAATGCATACGCGTTTGGCTCCACTCGGGAGCTGATGTTGGCGGGGGAGGAGAGGTCACCAGCACTGAGGGAGCCCGGCGCTGGATTAAGGTAAGTGGCTGAAGGGGTTTTAATCCCTTCAGCGCCAAGGGAGGGTGGCCCTGAGGGAGGCGCCTCTCTATCCATGTAGTAAAAAACATTCTTGTTTGTTCTTTGCCCACATGCTTAACAAATGCTACCAAAACAATAAAATGGTTAACACAAATTTGCAACAGGATCAAGCAAACCCACCGCTCTTAATAAGGTCGATCTGATAAGATATATTTTCATTTGACATTCCTCACTTATTACTAAAACAACTGTGTATATAATCTGACTGTACAAAGGCACATTTTCAAATGCCTAATTTCATAGGATAATAATGTGAGCAATATAATTTAATAACCTTTTAGAATTACTGGCTGAGGAAATAGGGAAACAAATTATTTGGTTGTAAACATTTAAAGATTAACTCTAGCGGATGTAGCAAAAGTGACAACAGAGCAAAATCTGCACAAACCATCTAGTGCAGGCATAGGCAACCTTTGGCACGCCAGCTGTTTTGGACTACACCTCCCATGATGCTTTGCCAGCATTATAGGTGTAAGAGCATTATGGGGAATGTAGTCCACAACATCTGGAGTGACAAAGGTTGCCTATCCCTGATGTAGTGCATAGGAAACGTTTACTCAAGCTGCTATAATACTAGCTAGGTATCATGGGAGTTGGAGTACACAGTAACTGCTAATATTATGCTGGATGTCTGCAATCTCCAATAAACACATTTTGAATTAGTTGATGCTATTAACCTGTGTCACTTTGCAGAGTATTTTAAAGGGACACTCCAGGTACCAACACAACTTCATCTAACTGAAGTTGTTATGGTGCCAGGAGTCCCCCGAAGGCACTCTTATCGTAATGTTTAACCACAAAGGTTTTTGCCTTTAGCGGTGATGTCCGCTCCTCCCCTGATGGCATCTGGCTTCTGAATTTTCAGATTCAGTAAGTGGGGAGTGTTGCCAGACAGGGATGTCACTGATTGGCTGAGATTGAATGCTTTTTTTTCACATGCTAAATTACTAGTGTAAGTAATTTCCCAGAGGCCCATAGCTTCTTTCCCAATGTTGTTACACCATTAAATGCAGCCATGTTGGGAATCAAACTACTTCCTGCAATCTGTCACTTTTGTGTTTAGATGGTTCACCTAAGTCATCATGCTGGCACTGGCGAACAAAATCACTAAAAAAAGATGCAATAAACATTCTAAAAGTCCAATTTATTTAATATTGTTGTAGTCTCTTAGTAAGTGCAGTTGTTATTTTTCATACCCAATATAGTTTTTTGGATGTCAATGTGTAGTTTGTTCATTTCTACTAGCTGCTAATGGAATTTGCAAATGTTTCCAAAAAACAAAAAAAATTAAAACATTTAGAAAAAAATACATATTCCAAAAATTAGTCTTTTTTCAAATTCACATCCTGAATCACTCAATACCTTTTCTGATGTATTGTACATGTTGTAGCTGGCATATATAACATTATTTCATATTAAATGTATTTGTAATTTTTTAGTACATTATCCTCATAGTTCCACAGCAGCACATGCATTACATATACATGCATAACAGAAATCTCTTTTGGACTAGCTTATAAAAATGTCTGATTAATGGATGACTTAATATAAACAGGGCTGAGTCAGTGAGTCACTTTGCCTGCACTCATTTTCCTGGAAAACAGCATTTTTTTGCAAAAGAGTAGAATGATTCCCTTAAAGGAAATCTCATATGAAATATGCATGCACCTAACCATCATATATCATATATTTGTATTATGTTTATGTACGTACCTCACAACTCCTCCTCTTTTAGAAAATATAGCCACCCAAAGTATCACCCCGGTGTCCCCATTATTTAGGAGTTTAAATTGCTTGGTATGTATGACTGGATAGCAGAGGTCACATAAATAAAAAGCACACAGTAATGTAGTATACGTGTGAGTGTATCACTGAGATCCTTTGAAATTAAACCTACAGTAATGTACAGTGTAAGGTTATTACAGAGTTCCACGGCAGTAAATGTCACAGGGATGTATGTTGGGTATGAAGTTATGACATTGCTCCACTGTCATAAATTTCAGAGCAACGTGTGACGTGCATGAATGTATTACAGAATCGATAGCAATTTTTTTTTTTTAAATCATATCGTATTCCATATGAATTATCCCAGACTTCCACAGCAATAAATATTGAAGTAAAGTGCTGAGCTTGTTGATTTATCACAGTGCTCCAGAGTCATAAAACTCACAGCAATGAATGTTGCATATGAGTTCACTACAGAGCTGCACAGCAACACAATTCACTATAATGTTCATTGTATTGTCACAGAATTCCACAGCAAAATACAACACATTCATTCATAGCCATAAACTCACTGTAATTTGAGTTGTGTATGAGTTTATTTTATTGCTGTAATTAGATAAAATTCCCAGTAATGCATGGTGTGTATGATTTTATCACTAATTCCACAGCAGTAAAGCTCACAGTAATATGTGGTTTGTACAGGGTCATCTTTAACACGGGGCAAACGGGGCAGCTGCCCAGGGCCAGTTGCTCCTGAGGGGCCCAAAGCAGCTGCCCATTGGGCACACTATCCACAACAATTTGGAGGGGCCCATCAGGTGGCCCATGCATTTAGGGTCACCTGATGGATATCGCTGAATAGGGGCCCAATTGGGTGCCATGGCCCTTTAAGAGTCGACCGTGCCCCTGTAGTACCAGCTGGCTGGGAGGAAGTGACATCTGATCACTTCCTCCCAGCTTCAGAAGAGAGCACCGCTGGAGGAAGGAGGCAGCAGGAGGTAGCAGCATGGGGAGGAGAGGCAGGAATGAGCTGCTGATCATCCCCACTCCCATCAGCCTCAGCCAGCAGTAAGCTGAGCTGAAGGTAAATGTCTCGAGTCCCTGATCCTCTCCTTCTGGCTGAATGGCTGCAGCTAAACTAGTTTTAAGAGAAACTTCCCTGCTTTCCCCCACATATTGCCCCTGCCCTGCCTTCCCCCACTCACTGCCCCTTACCTGTCTTCCCCCACTCACTGCTTCTCTACTCTGTGCCCCCACTCACTGCTTTTCTACTCTGTGCCCCCACTCACTGAATTTCTGCTTTTCTACTCTGTGCCCCCATTCACTTACTTTTACTCTGTGCCCCCTTTAACTGCTCCTTGCCTTCCCCCACTCACTGCTTTTCTATTCTGTGCCCCCACTCACTGCTCCTGCCTTCCCCCATTCAATGCTTTTCTACTCTGTGCCCAAACTCACTGAATTTCTACTGTGTGCCCCCATTCACTTACTTTTACTCTGCGCCCCCATTCACTGTTCCTGCCTTCCCCCACTCACTGCTTTTCTACTGTGTCCCCACTCACTGTTCCTGCCTTCTCCCACTCACTGCTTTTCTACTCTGTTCCCCCATTCAAAGAATTTCTACTATGTGCCCCTATTTACTTACATTTACCCTGTGCCCCCACTCACTCCTTCTGCCCTACATTGCAGAGCACCCACTCACTCCTTCTGCCCTACATTGCAGAGCCCCCGGGGTGTGCCCCCACTCTATGCTTCTGCCATTTGCCTCCCCACTCTCTGCTTCTGCCCTGTGCCCCTTCCCACTTTCTGCTTTTGCCTTGTACCCCAATTCTCTGCTTAAGCCCTGTGCTCCCTCCCACTCTCTGTTTCTGCCCTGCTGCAAACATACAAATTATCACATGTATGTGTCTATGTATGTCAGAGTGTGTGTGCCAGTGTGTGTATCTGTGTATCTGTGTATCTGTGTGTATGTGTGTGCCAGTGTGTGTATCTGTGTCAGTGTGTGTATCTAAATGTGTGTGTGTTTGTGTCAGTGTGTGTATCTGTGTGTCAAAGTATGTGCATGTGTCAGTTTGTTTATATGTTTGTTAATGTGTATGTATCTGTGTATGTGTATACATTCCAGCAATCAAAAATAACATACAAACACATCCCTGCAAACACAAACATGACATACATACCCCTGATTTCAAACTCCAAAATATATATAAACACACCCCTTCACTCAAACACCAATACTACACACAAATGTTTAGGAGACAACACTATATCCAATCACAACCCTGAAGGCAAATATTACATATAAACACACATCACTGCATTTAAATGCAAAACTACACTCAAGTACACCTCTGCATTCCAATGGTAATAGTACATACAAATACAGCCCTACATGCACACATATACTCTATACAAAAAAAAAGCATGCTTACATTCAAATGCACAAACACTGCACACAACCCTACAAGATTGGGCAAATGGTAGATCCCCAGCTGGCAGAGCATTCTGGGAGTTGTATGACAATAAGTAAATGACAGAAAAATAAAATTCATAGTAACAAGATGTACACGTGAGTGTAAAGCATGCCAAAGCAACAAAAATAACATACATGTGCAGTGCATGTGAGAGAATCTCAGATTTTCACAGACATACAGCTATCAATATTGTGAAGTATGTATTAGAGTCTTTTAAAGACGAGAGATACATTTCACAGCTGTATGTTTAAAAAGTAGCCTTTTCTTAATAATAATTTAATCTTGTTTTATACAAAGAAATTACTCTCTTTTGTGTGTATCTATAAACAGTTCATCAAGTCATCCACATGTAATTTGTAATGCACCTAACAACACTATTTAAAAGAAGATTATATAATTATTCTACTTGTCATATCCTACAAAAACAATAATTTTCACGTGCAAGGCATCAATACATACAAAATAAAAAAGCATAAAAACCATCAGTGAATCTTAATGAATAGTGTACCGTTATCTATCCTAGAAAATAACATCCATAAGGTCACATGGCAGGAGAGGAGAAGGACAGATGGCCATCCATAGTTCTGGTCCCTTTCCTGCTGATCACAGACGCCAGCGCTAATAGCCTACCATGAAACAAAGAACTGTAAACAGCAATGCAGCAGTAAAGTTTATAGGTGGACTACAAAGTGACCAGTCGCACAGTTCCTGTCTATTGCAATGTGCCTTTACGAAGTATGTTGTTATGTTTTTTCAATTTAACAGATTCTTGAGAAAAATGCTTACTTAAATAAAAGGTGTATATTTTATTTGTTTTAAGTAATGTAAGTTTTGTCATTTTGCAAGTGAAAACATTTTACATTTGTATCAAGAAATTTACAAAAAGAACATTGTAGAATAATATCAAATGTGGATTAGCAATTCTACTAAAGGGACCATAAAGCATCAACAATATAAATTCAAGGAAAAAGAAGTAGGTTATTTTGATGAAGAAAGAGAGAGAAGAAAAAACAGGATGAAAGAGAGAAGAGCAAAGAAAATTGGCTAAGACAAAAGTGGACAAATGCGATGAAAATGCACAGTGTTTAAAATGTACTAAAAGTCTCAGAAGAGCCATGCAAGCTTGGAATTTTTTGTTCAATAAAATTTTTGGAAATAGTCCAAAACAGGTTAGATTTACGTTTAGCTTGTCTTTCCTGTATCACCTTTATGATGCGGTAATCAGGCTTACAATTTGAATCCCTGGAGGGGACGGAGCCGAACGCCGACTGAGATGGCCGCGTGAGACCAGAGCTCCGTGCCAGGCGGATAACTATAGTGTGCCCAGCTCGACACCACACTAAATATATTGAATGAATCTTGCAAGGGACAATGTCCCACCATTAAATCAAGGGTAAGAGAGACAGATCATCCTTCTTCACGGTGAGAAGTCAGCAGAAACCGCCGATTCTCCAGGAAGGCCTCTAAGATGGTGACCACAAGTCTAAAGAGAGTCAAGACTCCTGCTCCCTTTTACCTCACTCACAAGAAGGAGAAGGCCAAATAACACCATCTATCCTACAAAAGATGCTCGATGTCCAATTTAAACAACTTCTGACCCAATTCCAAACATCTAACTCAGATTTGAATAAAGAAATTCACGACTTCGGAGACAGGACAGCGCACTTACAAACTAAGGTGGAAAATCAGGCAACCACACACAACTCCCTCGTTGCTAAAATCCAACTAATAGAGTCACATCTTACCTCCAGATCTGGAGGACCGTTCCCATCGGAACAACTTGAGGCTCAGAGGGGCACCGGAATCCATCGCCATGGGGGACCTACAAGCATTCGCTACTGGCCTCTTCCAAAATCTAAACCCTGACTTACCTGTCACAATGTTCCTCCTGGACCGCATCCACAGAGTGGCAATAGCACGTGCAGCATCATCTTCCGCTCCAAGAGACTTGCTGCTTCATGCCCACTACCATCATATTAAAGAAGAGAAAATAAGGACCAGTAGAATTGCCAAATCACTGGCTGGAGCGTGCAAAGATATTCAAGTATTTGCAGATATTTCTCCAGCTACATTATTCGCGAGGAGACTCTTTAACCCAGTAACAACTGCCCTGAGGAAGCATCAAATTCCGTATAGATGGGGATTCCCTACCTGGTTACTAATTACCCTCAATGGGCTGATAACCCTATACTTAATTTGGATGATGGCCTCCAACTTCTGAGAAAATGGGATATTCAACGATTTGGGCCAAGTGATATCCGCCGCCTGGTCAAGGGCCTTTACGATACACAAATCATGTACACGTTGCAACTCACATGTATAATTAATTAGGAAGATAGCTACCAGACGGTACCTAACCCCGACAAGGTTAGCTCACAAGTTCCCCACTGCTTCAGACAAAGGTTAGAGATGCAAATGTAGAAAATAATCCAGGCACTCCAAGGTATTCCAACAGAAAGGCAATTTTACTGGACCCAAGCACCAAAAAACAATGTTTCGACCCCTTAGGGCCTTTGTCAAGCTACTGATATGTTTCAGTAGCTTGACAAAGGCCCTAAGGGGTTGAAACGTTGTTTTTTGGTGCTTGGGTCCAATAAAATTGCCTATCTGATGAAATACCTTGGAGTGCCTGGATTATTTTCTACATTTAAATCTGATATTTGGTCCCTTAGGGGCTTATCCAGTTTCTATTGCACCCAGGATTCCAGGACGAGGGTTTGAGTGCATTTCCATTATCTATACAGAGGTTAGAGATGCGTCATAGAGAAGTGATCAATGCTACACATCTGGTGGGAATGCTTGATAATTAAACCTTTCTGGGTGATGATAGCCACACTAATCTCTGAAGTTATAAACAAACCAATAAAAAAGTCAGCGAAGCATTTTCTCCTGTTAATATTCCCAGAGAGTCTCACCAAACAGGGAACCTTGACCTTTCACATATTAATAGATGCAAACTTACTCTTAGCTAGAGGTTGGAAATCTGCTAAAGCACCCACTACAGTGGAGGTGGCTCAACATGTGTCTCTTAATGGCCGGTAAGAAAAGATGTTTATTTGAGCTCCGATAGATCAAATAAAAAGATTGCTGCTTGGGACAGATGGGAAGAATGGGACAGATGGGAAGATGGGAGGCCAGGCTGTACCCTCGTAACTGCAGACTAAGATGCTACAGACTCGCGACGGGGGGAGTATGGAGATGAGGTAGGCCCCCTTCTCCAATCACTGTCGTCAACCAGTTGAGCCCACAGAGACTGATACCAACAACACCACTCACCAACTCCATCACCACACCCCACATAGATAAACCAACTGCTTCTCTATTGCCCTTTCTTCAAAACTTGGTGTCTCTACGGATATGACTGTAGACGGGATCCCATACACCAAGATGGAGCCTTGTTATTGTTCTGAGGGCTGGTGCAAGGATTTTTGGCTACACAGGCAAAGAAGCATTTTGCCGCCCCCCCGCCCACCCCATTAAAAAATGCATCTTCGCTTGTGTCTCTCGTAAACCCTCTTTTGTATTTTGTACCCTCTTTATTGTATTCTATCTCCCCTTGTGTATCTCAGCCCCTTTGTGTGTCTCTTTCTTCCCCCCAGGGGCTGAGAGGGGTGGATAAGGGCTGTGGTGGGAGGCAAATCAGGTTACATGGGCTGAGAGAGGGGACCGGGGCTGTGATGAGGGATGCAGGCCCTGAGAAGGAGTGAATGGGGGACCCGGGCTGTGGGGGAGGGGATACATGAGCTGGAGAGGGGGGGGGTACATGAGCTGGAGGGGGTGACAGGAGCTGGAGTGAGGGGGTGGGGCAGGAGCTGGAGATGGGGATACAAGAACTGTAGAGAGGTCACACAGGAACTGTAGAAGGGAGATACATGAGCTCTAGAGGGGGACACAGGAGCTGTAGAAGGGGGACACAGGAGCTGTAGAACGGAGACACAGGAGCTGTTTAACAGAGACACAGGAGCTGTAGAGGGGGGCAGGAGCTGGGGACAGGAGCTGGAGAGGGGGGAGACCGGAGCTGGAGAAGGGGGTGGACAGGAGCTGTTAAGGGGGGGATAGGAGCTGAAGTGGGGTGGTGGAACAGGAGCTGGAAAGAGGGGGGACAGGTGCTGAAAAGGGGGGACACATAAGCTATAGAGGGGGGACACATGAGCTATAGAGAGGGGACACAGAAGTTGTAGAAGGGGACACAGGAGCTGGAGAAGGACATGGGCTGCCAAAAAAAACCCAAATGGATTAAAAAAACAAAAAATGTATCCCCCCTTCCCTGAGGCTTACCTTGGGCCAGGGAAGGGTGAGACAGGAGCTGGAGCCTGCAGCCATCACACAACAGCAATTGAATTCATCCGGCCTCTCCTGATGATGTCAGGAGGAGGGGGCGTGATTTTCACTGCTCTTCTCCCATCCTCTGGGGAGTCTGAGAGAAGAGCAGTGGAAGTCACTCCCCCTTCTCCTGACATCATCAGGAGAGGCTGGACGAATTCAGTTGCTGATGTGTGATGGCTACAGGTTGCAGGGAGACAGGTAATTAGAAAAATTAGAGTCCCCAGCCAGAGGCAGGGGATTCGGATTTTTGCGCACCCTGCTCTGACGCCTAAGGCGGCTGCCTGTGCCACCTTATGGACGCGCCAGCCCTGATTGCTCTGTGTCTTGAGCCTTGTCTAGGGCGGTTTAATGTCTGTGGGAATAGCCAACAGTAAATTAAACTGCTGACTGCCTACCAGTCAGGATGGTTTATAATATATGTATTGTATTAATTACAAACCTGTTGTTGCAATACAAATGTTGTATGGTAAAATCTTTAATTGAACGCTTGTATACATTGTATCACCATGTATTGGTACTGTCTTCCATGTGCTGTTATATCTATCCTATGTGTATAAGCATCACTGGAATAAAAGATGTAGCAAAAATAACCTCGCTACTGGGTTTTGTAGGGGCCTGTTTGCCAGTCTTTTGCCTCAGGATTATGGCCCATAAGCTAAAACTTTGTTTACTCACTGTAAAAAGGCTTGTTCGTGCCTTTTTACTATGTGGTTCGGTAAATGGGATATACCGAACAAACTACCGAACATCCGGACCACACACAAGTGGAGTGTGCAGCCAATTTACCTCCCAGGCTGGTGGTTAACCGCAAGCTAATTGACGAACGGCTGGGTGGTCACCGTTCGAATAGTCGAACACGTGGCAGCTGCCATTTTGTTTATTGAACGCAGTCAGTCAGTCAGTGTTTTGCCGTTGAGTTCATGGAACTCAAATCAGACATGCGACAGCACAAACACCGCTGAACTTTACCTTCTTTAAAACTTAGATGCTTCGGGGGGAGTCGATCGGTGTTCGACAATTTGAACGCCACTTTAACATGGGCTATTTGCACGAACGGACCCCGTTCATGTATTTGAACTGCATTTGAAGTATGTGAACTAGACCAGCCGCACAGCCTAAATACCTGGAACTATTTTGGGCCTGAAAACCATGCTTGCGGTCGGTCAAATATGATTTCCAGGAATTCCCTGAACCCCTGCTCTGATCTGGGTGATTTTTGGATATGTTGTTCACCCAGATCAGGGCTATCCAGGGATGTATTATGGGGATATGTCATGTTTTGGGGTGTTTTCTGTGTTTTGTGAAAATGTTTTTTCTGCTTGGGGATAATTGAGTTAATTACAGTATCTTACTCAATTATCTCCCAAGCAGAGGGGAGGGATTGTGTACGTTATCTGGGAGTGTCTAACTGTACGAGTCTGTCCTGATTGGCTTTGTAACTTTGTATCCTGTGTTTCAAAAGGTCCACGTGGGTGGTAACCTTGTGGGAAAACCTGTATATAAGAGACAATAAACCCTCATACGGCTGAGTTTCTGTTTTACCCTCAACATAGAGCCTCGTCTCATGTGTGGGGGGAAGGTTGCATCTACATTGGGGATTGCTATATGCTGTATACTCCCCTGGCAATAATCACTAAGCTCTTTTAAGAGCTTGTTCCTGCTTCACTCTCTGAAGGAAGAGAGGTTCACCCACTGGAGCCTGGAGCCCTGTCGTAGGTCCAGGGTGGGTAGGAGACAGCGAGACCACAACCAAGGTGCGGTGGTTCGTGGGGTCTGCAGTGCTTATGGTGTCAAGTGGAGTGCTTGGAGCCCTCAGGAAGCACTGGGATCACCCATCAACGGAGGTACCCAGTAGGGTGCCAGGTTATCCGTTACAAAAGAAATAAAGAAATAAGAAAAAAATTGAATCCCTATGATACTAGCCAGGCCTTAAACGTTACTTGCCACTGCAAGCCATTATATTTTGTAATTTGTGTTTGCCAGGGCTACATTTACACTCATGCTAGTGACAAGTGGAAATTTCGAGGTGTCGTGTTAATATTAGATTACATTATACGCAATGTATGCATTGTATGCAATGTGTGATTTTGAGGAGTGAAACCTCCATGCCAACTGCTCACAGGACAGAGGATGGTAATATCATATCTCTTGTACTTCAAGGTCACTAGCTTGAACATTATTGATATTTGATTTTAATCTTTTGTGTTACATTGCATTGTAATATTGCATTGTTGGGGACACGCACAGTATTGTTGAGAGTGATTCACAAAGTTAGATCCTTAGGTATCTTGACCCAATGTTGAAACAATTTGAAATAATATATTTAAAGAATCCAAGTAGTATTAGTGTGTAGTTTTAGGGTCTCCATTCAACTTTGACCTATTTAGTACCTGTGAGGTAGATGGATTATCTCGGCAAAGGAAAAGTGCTCACTAACACAGATTTAGACAGATTTGTGAACAATTTTTTAGAGAAATAGGCATTTGATCTTTGAGTTCAGCTCATGAAAAATAGGGGCAAGAACAAAAGTGTTGCATTTATAATTTTGTTCAGTGTATTTACGAGGTATATATCATGACTCCAAGGACTTTAATTGAATCACTAATATACCTCAACCATACTAATAGACTGCTAACGTAAAAATTTTTGGGAATCCCACAACATATATGTGAAGAACTCAAGACTGGAGTACAAACAATAGAAGTCCGTAAAGTCTTGATAGATGTACAGGGATATGTAATAAAGTGAGAATTCAAAGAGAATTCAAAGTTAATTTCAAATGTAAAGCCAGAGTAGCTGAACAGAAAGCTGCCTTTGAGAATGTTTCTGGTTCAGCTATTATGACCTTAAATTGGAAATTTACTTTGAATTCTCACTTTAGTGAATTATTCTGTCAGAATTAGATTTTAAGGTCCAGTAATTGGAAACTGATAAATTCCTAGGTCAGGTAGGTGGGTGGAAGAAGGAAAAACTAGATTTAAGAACCCAACGATCTGACCAGAACATAACATATATGGAGGCGTGGAGGAAGTGAGATCCCAGAGAGAAAAAATGAATTTAGTCAAGAGTATATGGAGTGAGAATCGGAATTTAAATTGTAGTTATGTGCAACAGGAGAGAGCAATATCAAGAAATATAGTTTGAGACCAGATGCTGGTGAGGGTACAAGTTTAAGATGTTCACATATTTGCCACAATAAACATCCTATCCATAAATGGGTGCATTATGAAATTAAAGTTTACCAGCTGTCACAAGCACAGTTGCAGGTCATGTGGCAGAAGAGTTGAATGACTTTTAAAAATATGAGAAACGTATTTTAGTTAATGTAGACAAATCAGATTTCATAGCTCTTTTCCTACGCAGACTCTTCAGCAAGTGGAGTAGAGGTGTAGAGGTGTAGAACAAGGACAGAACAGTGGTTATCCAAGGGAAAATCTCTGAATGGAGGAAAACTATTATTGCATGCTCAGGTCACTAGCCAGACAGTATGCCTTGGCCGTGCTCAAATGCCTTCCCATCCAGTTTGATCCCACTCTGTGAAAATAAATTAGCCACAGTTGTCCTAACCTTAAATTATAGCATTATGTGCCTCATAACTGGCACTGAGGTCAAGTCTCTTCAACTTGTTAGTCACTTTGATGTAGATTTGGACATAACCTAAACTATACTTGCCTGGCACATCTTGTGATTCCTCATAGAAATTCTCAGTCTCTCCTAATTTTGAATCCAAACCAATAAACATATCTAATTTTTTCAACATCTTGCTTCATACTCCTTTAATTTTCATCTTTGGATGGGTTTATTTGTCATCAACAACATAAACATGTTTAAGTTACACATTCATTTCCCTCCATTGTTAAATTTCCTTTAAAAGTGCTTAATCACGTTGCTTCAGCTTGCTGGTTCTCTATAAAAAATAAAAAAAAATTGTTCTTATTAATATTTAGAAAGTGCAAGCGGGCCTTTAAATCAGCCTAAAATACTATAATAGCATTTGTGCTGACGTCAACTAAATATGGCAGGCGGTAAAGAAAGAATTTGCTTATTTATCATGCTAATTGAGTGTTGGCGGAGGAGAAATTCTAATATCAGATCGATGAGGGTGAAAGTTCTCACACAGTTGAAAGCATTCCTGAGGGATGAGATGAAAACACTTTTCGTATTCTACTTAATGTCAGGATTGCAATTCTCATCCGTACAAAAAACGACGTGGAAATACTGATGGCGAGAAACAGTTATAGTTCTGTTTTGAAGTGCTGTACTATTCCAGGAGGTAAAGGGTTTAAAGAGGAACTAATACATATTAATATTTACATTTACCCCTCATAAGTTCAAACCATAAAGTATATTTTGTACCAAAATGTCAGACCAGTTGTAATCAGGGATGTGCATTCAAGTTATAGGCAGACATTTTGTGTACTTGTTTTTTTTTTTCTTTAAAATGGTGTCTAAACACTAAATTCAGTAGTTCGGTGTTTATGTGCACCTTGTCAGATTGAAATTCAGCATACAACAACTCTCCTCAATGGTAGTATTCAAAAGAAGTTTAGAAAAGTAAATTGAAATACTACTCGTCAGAGTAAACTAAGCTCTGCAGGTAAGTCACAAATTCTAACGCTCTAATGATGCAGTGAGAGTCTGACTTTGAACATTTTTGCACTGATTTTTCACTTTATTATTATTATTATTATTTTATTATAATTTATTTAGCTCCAGCAAATTTCTTAGCGCTGTACAATGGGTGGACTAACATACACGTAATTTTAACCAGACAAATGGACGCACAGGAACAGAGGGGTTGAGGGCCCTGCTCAATGAATTTACATGCTAGAGGGAGTGGGGTATAGTGACACAAAAGGTATAAGTATGAAATGAAATGAAATAGGTTGCTAGAAAAGTATTCACTCAGAACTTTGTTTATTTTTGACAGTTGCAGGAGAGGAGTCATGGGGGGAGGATAGAAAACCCGCTAACAGTTTAAATTATATACTTTCATGAAGACGTGTGTTTTCAAAGATTTTTTGAAGGAGTGGAGACTGAGTGAAAGTCTAACAGAGACGGGAAGGGAGTTCCACAAAAAAGGTGCAGCCCTGGAGAAGTCTTGGAGGCGAGCATCAGATGTGGGAGTACAGACAGAGGATAGACGTAGATCTTCGGCAGAGCGCAGGCGCCTTGATGGGACATACTTGTGTAAGAGGGAGGATAGGTAGGTTGGAGTAGCATTATGTAGGGACTTGTAAGCAAGCACCATAATCTTAAATTAAGCCCTATATCTAACTGGAGGCCAATCTAGGGACTGACAGAGGAGGGAGGCATTGTTGGTGCGGGCGTACAGGAAAACGAGCCTTGCCGTCGCATTCATTTAAGATTGCAGCGGTGCAGTCTGGGAACATGTAAGACCACTGAATAGGGGATTGCAGTAGTCAAGGTGAGAAGGAACAATGGCATGGACCAACATCTGGTGTTAAGTAGGGGCAAATGCGAGCTATGTTTTTGAGATGGAAGTGCCTGGATTTGGCAATTGACTGGACATGAGGGGTGAAGGAGAGGTTGGAGTCAAAGAGAACACCTAGGCAGCGAGCCTGCAGTGGTAGAGGTGATGGTGGCGCCGTTGACTTGGAGGGAGACAGACACGGGAGTAGCAAGACTTGAGGGAGGAAAGACCAGAAGTTCTGTTTTGGACAAGTTGAGTTTAAGGAAGTGAGCAGCCATTCAGTGGGAAATCGCGAAGAGACAGTCAGAGACACAAGTCAAGATGGGCGGAGAGAGATCAGAAGAGGACAGGTAGATCTGTGTGTCATCTGCATATAAATGATAATGGAAGCCAAAGACTGTGTAGACTGAGAACAATAGGGGACCAAGGACAGAACCTTGGGGAATGCCAACAGAGAGGGGTTGAGGAGAAGAGGCAGAGTTAGAGAAAGAAACACTGAAAAAGCACTGGGAGTGACGAGCGGGAATCCAGACTGAAGCGGGTCAAGCAGAGAGTTGGATTGGAGGAACTCTGTAAATCTCGCATACACAACTCTCTCAAGGATCATGGAGGCAAAGGGCAGTAGCGATATAGGGCGGTAGTTGGATGGGGAGTTGGGGTCGAGGTTGGGCTTTTTCAGAATTGGTGTTATAGTTGCATGCCTGAAAGGAAAGGGAGAGATTGAACTTTTTAGTGAGAGGAAGAGCAATATAGGGAGACAGAGTGCGGATGAGATATGAGGGAATAGGATCAAGGGAACAGGTGGTGGGGCGGGAGGACTGGAGCAGAGCAGAAACCTCTTCCATTGTAGTAGGTGCGAATGAGCATAAAACAGTGGAGTGAGTGGGGTTGGGTGATGTATTGGAAGATGTATTGGAAGGGGAGGGAGAGAGGTTAGAAAAATCTTCGCTGATTGTAGAAATCTTCTCAGTGAAGTGAGTTGCAAAGTTTGAGACGGACAGGGTGGTAGGGGGAGGGGGAGCAACAGGGCAAAGGAGAGCATTAAAAGTGTGAAATAGGCATTTGGGTTGGCGGGACAGTGTGCTTATGAGGGTGTTGAACTAATTTACTTTTGCAGAGGAAAGAACCAGAAGTTTATAGTGGAGGAAGTCCGGTGCAGAGTGAGACTTTCTCCAACAGCATTCAGCAGTTCTGGAACATTTTTTGAGATATTGGGTCTGCTTAGTGTGCCAGAGTTGTAATTGGGAACGCTTCCTGCCTTTAAATGTAGGAAGTGCCATGATGTCAGTGCCATGATGTCATGAGAGGAGAGAGTGGAGTTGTAGAGTGAGGTTGCAGAATTAGGGCAAGTGAAATTTGAGATGGGTAAAAGGAGAGTTTGGAGTTTGGTGGAGAGATGCTGGAGATCAAGGCAGTAGAGGTTTCTGCGAGATTGGAGAGTTGAGAGTGGTAAAATTTGGGTACGGGGTATGCCGATGTTAAAGGTCAGCAGATGGTTGTCAGATAAAGGAAATTGAACATTCGAGAGATTAAAGGTGGTACAGAGATTGGTGAAGATGAGGTTAAGGGCGTTTTCTGCTGTATGAGTTGCTGAAGTAGACCACTGTGTTAGGCCAAGGAGGAGGAGGTTAAAGAGAGCAGATGGGAGGCATCAGGGCAGTTGAGGTTGTTGATTGTGATGTTAAAGTTCCCAAGTATGAGGGAAGGAGTGCTAGAGGAGACAAAGTGGGTAAGCTAGGAAGAAAAGTGTTCAATGAATAGCCTAGGATGACCGGGGGTGATAGATTATGTCAATTCTTAAATGAGTGGGCTTAATTATGCGGACAGTGTGAACTTCAAAGGAATGAAGGATAGGGCAGGGAGCATAGGTTGAAAGGTACATTGCGGGGCAAGAAGGATGCCAACACCGCCGCCTTTACAGTTGAGTCTGTGAGTGTTGGAGAATTGTAGTCCACCGAAACATAAAAAAGCCGGAGTAGCGTTATCAGAGGGGGAAAGCCAGGTCTCAGTGAGTGCTAGTAGTGTGAGGGAATTAGAGATGAAGAGGTCATGTATGGCTGTTTATTTAATATTGCTACAAATGGAACGGTCATTGGAACTGAATGTTGTTAGAGGAGGATAAACTGCAGGGTATGTGGATGAGGTTTGTGTGGTTTCTAGTTGTTTTAGTGTGAGCAGATGAGGTGAAGAGCCCTGGGTTGGAAGAGATGTCACCACTGCTAGAATTAGGAGGAGAGATAGTGATGGGAGGTGTGAAATGGTTTTATGGGCTGGGTCTAGAATGAGATTGGGTGGGAGAAGGAGAGAAAGAATAAAGAAATGAGTGCAGGGCATGACATGAGAGAAGTTGGAAGTGTAGCAGAGATGGATTAATGTGGATGTGATTGTGTTGTTGAGGGAAGTGGGTGTAAGGAGATATTTTGATGCTGAGGGAGAGGAGAGAAAGGGAAAAGAGAAGAAGATAGGGAATTGCTCAGATGAGTAAGTACTTTGAAAAAAGCAGAATGGGCAGAAGTAAGGAGAATAAGGACTGTGTTTGGGTTAATGGACTGTAGGAGTGTTCTGATTGCAGGTAGTGTTTGCAGCTGTCATTTCTAAATATCTAAAATTGTATGTGCAATTCTACCTGTAAATGGAATAAAGAGCTTGGGGTGGGGTGGTGAGGGTAACTGAGAACTGTTCTGGTTTCCAGCAGGGAACTTTTAACTCAGGCTGTGGAAGACAGAGATAATAGGGTCAAAAAAGCCTGCAATAACGCAATGGAATGGAGATGCACAGAGGAGGTGAGGATTGGTCAAGCAAGACATGCAATAGGCACATTTACTAAATAAAATTTAATATAACACATCCATTATAATCAGTGACAAAATGTGCAAAAAGGTAGTATTCTATTTAATTTGAAAACTAAATTTTAGTTAGCCCAGTCTCAGCTAAGTAACCGATAATTAAATTAACACATAATAAATACTAAAATACTTTGTGCAAAACACTCTTGATTGATTAATTCAAACTAATGTTGAAAATAGCATATCGGTATAATAACATTTTTGGTCCCAACTAAGGAATTAGGAACTGATGGTTAAATCTTTGTGCCCTTTTTAGTTGTTTATCACCTTTTAAACTTTGTCAGACCAACTCAGCATGGGCTTTAAATGTAATTTATTGGTGGATCTATTTATTACAGCTTAAAATAAAGGACCTTTCTTTTGTAGTAAATTAAGTGGCAGTATTTTTGAATGGGGAATACTGCACACAGTTTACAGACATTTTGCTTTCAAACGTATTAGAAGTAATGTTGCAATGTTGCTAATCTCAGTTAATCTCTTAACACGTTACTCTTACACGTTACTCATCAATGACAAGTTTTTTGTTTTTTTTATCATTCTATAACATTTTCATATTTTAGTGCTGATAATTATAGTTTCAATAGCTCAACATCTCCAGGTTAATTATGTTGTCAAGGATAGATCAGTATTCTGCCAGTAAAATTATGGTTCTCATTACAAAAAAAATCTAATCAATATCTTCTGTTATCCCTGATCCAAAGCACTGTACCAAGATAATTTACAGCAAGAGTATGCGTATATTTTGCAGCCATCACCGTGGAACAGGACATGCTGTTTTTCCAATCTGTACTTCCTCTCATTAACTTCTTAGGGGTAGAAAAAATGCAGAACTCTTTCTCTTCATGGTATATCAGGCGCATGGAACTATAGTAAGAAATAGGTTCCTTCATTAGAGGTCCATATTATAAAGATAAATTATGGGGAAAGTTCTAAGGTGTGACGGTCACCCCGAGTGAGGAGGGGTATCTACCGCCAGAGATGTCCTTTCCCTCTAGTCTGCGTAGCGCTGCAGTATTTTCCAGTCGATATTCAAGCAAACCATGAATCCAATATAGCTGTAGAGCTCTTATAAGAGCTACTGGTTATAGCAGTATAGTGGTTCCATACAATCACGAGACGAGGCTGCGTGTTAACGGTTAAGGGAACTGGTTTTAATGGTGCCACACTGGCCTTTTATGAAATTCCCCATACAAAGGCACTCCCACATGAACCTTGTGGGGAACTACAATATAAAATTACAGACCAATAACAACAGTGTTATAATGCATGACTCTCCCACACATAGCATACAATCCCTCCCCTCTGCCTGGGAGATAATTGAGTCAATTACTGTATCAACTTAATTATTTCCAGGCAAAAAAGAACATAATTTACAGACAACTCAAAAGTACCCCAAAAACTCACATAAACACTATAAAAAATATATCCCCTGATAGCCCTGATATGGGTGAGCAATTTCTTCAAAAATAACCCAGATTGGTTCAGGGGTTCGGGATTTTTATGGAAGTCTTATTTCTGACCGACCGCACACGAGGCTCCTACCCAGAATAGTTCCCTAGATTTCAGGTTGTGCAGTCTGTCTATTTTGGGCGTTTCAAATACAATGAATTATCACAAATAACTGTTCATGAGAAAGCTAGTCATGTGCCCCTCTTTCAGGAGTTTGGTTTCACAGAACGCCGCCTCCTTGGAACGAACATAGGTGATCCTCGAAGTCTAAGCGGTGTTCGGGCCGTTGAGTGTCTGAAAATAGTTCCATACACTCGACAACCAAACGCCGCTGGACGTGTTCGACAAAACAAGATGGCCGCCAACTCGTGTTCGTACATACGAACAACGGCCACCCAGTAAACTACTTAGAACGTTCAGTGTTGTGTTTAGAGCAAGTGATAGTAGGGTCAAGTGGGTCAATTGGCGGCATATGACTGTTCTGGGTGGTCAAAGTGTTTGGTACATTATTCGGTATACAAACCAGCTGGGGCATATCTGTTCGGTTAGATTCATATACCGATCCAGGCAAAGCAAAAATTAAACTCCAGGAACAGGGCATCTGTTACATAAGGGTTTACCAAAGGAATGTTCTTAATTCAGTATTCAAAACTTTGCCCTCTTTATGCATTGTGCTTTTAGAAAACAAATTTCCTGATGATACGCAACATTATTGGGCCTCCACAATGGCCCTAAATACATCAAAAGAAAAATGTAAACTATGTTTTTTTTAGCCTTTTCCATACTCAGAGCTCCTGCACTGCATTTTGTGTTTTGCACTGAGCAGATGTCTACCTTATTTTTGATCATTCCGTAATATTTCAAGATATTTATACAAAATCACTATTTTAAGTACCTTAGAGAGAAACATCTTCTTATATCAACTGCATTCTTCTTCCAAACATCAGCTGCTCCTTCTAGAAAATAAACTAAAGATCTATCACTCAGTGAATGTATAAAAACGACTGCTAACCTCCTTCATCAAAAATTACCTTAAATGGTTCAACGGCAATACTGGGCCAAACTCGTTTACTGCACTGACTATGTCAACAAGTTTAATTAAACCTCAAGACAGATGATCTGGAACCGATCAATGACTACTTACCACACCACATTGCCTATAATTTCTGCCATACTCGGTTAGCTTTAGCTTGGACTCAGTGGTTTACTCTTGCAGCTGCAAATTTCTATAGCTACTAAATTAGCAGCAATGGATCAGCTTTTATGGAATACATTTAGTTGTGTAGTTTGCAAGAAATCCTCACTTGGCACCAGAGTAACATAATCCACAACACCTGTGATGAAGAAGGATAGGCAATTTGTTTTAAAGACTGACCTATACAACATCTGAACTATTGACTCTCCTGCTGAGTTCAATTGCAAATTCAATAGAATTGCAGTGAAGTGGAGAATTTGTTATACAAGTTGTTGCATTGTTTTTTGGAAAATGGCACCAATTATTTGATAGCATGCTGCCTTAAAAAAGTTGACATCAATTTGTAGAATGGGGCAAAGTGGGTATTTTTTGGTGCTTGTTAGGTTCATGTCCCAATATGGGAATGTTCACATTGCCAGAGGTCAAGTTTACCTTGTGGGTAACTGTTAAATAATGAAGAGCTGTGTCATCTATAGAAATCCTGTAAAGGGGGCACCCGGGGTATCATAGTGAAACTTGGTGGGGCATAGATCATTTTATATTACTTTGAAGCTTTTTGATACTCATACATACCATGCAATACTGTGATTTGCATTGCTTTGGGGTTCTAACAGTGGTGACTGGTGAAGTTTCAGATGGTGGGATGCTAAATATTACCTCCAGAGGTTGACTGTGCCCAACTTAATTTAAAGTAACCCTATGCACTCAACCCTTGACCCAATAAAACATTATGTTCAGTTTAACCCCATATGCCATTCTATAGATAACGTATTTGGGAAACCAAAAACTGCTATAATGAGATTACGACTTTACCCTGTGATGTTATTAACCAATGATAGTCCTAGAAGGAATAACAATATGCAAGTCTGTCTTTTAGGGTGTCCAACATTACTGTGTGCATTGCTTATGAGTGTATTATGGTGCTTCTTATCAATAACAACTCACCAGATGTGAGCACCAGAAAGCTCTTCTGTTATAAAGACTCATGTAAAAGTGCAAAGTGTATCACAGAGCTCCACAGCAATAAAACTAAAAGTAATGAGCAAAATGTATCACAGAACTCATTTAGAAACCATGGTGACACCCTGAGTCTGAGGGTGGTGTATGGGATGGCTGAGCATGGTATGTTAGTTGGGTGAGTTGTGTATTTTGTATGTGGAGATTGTTTGCAACTTAAGCCATCCAACACATTTCTTTAATAAGTTAAAACTACAGGTTCGCGCCCCTCTCCTGCTCACCTGTGTTCTGAATCAGCAATTAAACAAAATTGTGGTCCAGACACTCAAGAATCAGTTAAACAGCACGTTTATTGGAAAAAGTGCAAAGTTTCGATCCCACAAGGGATCTTTCTCAAGGTTGAGAAAGATCCTTTGTGGGATCGAAACGTTGCACTTTTTCCAATATATCTGCTGTTCTACTGATCCTTGAGTGCCTGGACCACAATTTTGTTCAACCACTACAGGAGGAGTGGTTAACCCCAGGTCTAGCTGCACCAGGATTCTAATATGTGTGCGGTATTCCTCCTTTTTGTTTATATACTGAGTTATTAATTAAGCAGTGGTGCTGTTAGAGATCAATTACTCTGATTTTTGTTTGCAGACCCCATGCTACCTTTTGTAGCATCATAATTAGATTTTTGCAGTACTAGCAATATATTAAATAGTAATTTCAAAAAAATATGGTTTTGCAAGTGAGACATATAGGGGAGACCATATGGACTTTAGAGTTAGCCGGTGGACCTGCCACCATCACCCCCCTCCCCCAGCATTGAAGGTACAGATGGAGACATGGATTCTCACACTCCATCCTCTATAAACTGCCATTATTATCTGGTTAGCGACAGCAAATGTTCCAGAGCTTGTGCTTTTTTGTGCTGTCATCCCATAATGTTAAGTTGTCTCCAAAAACTGGGTAGTCCTATCAGTATGAGGCAGGTAATTAAGCCCTTGAAGAAAAGGTCATACTAATCAACTCCGTTTCTAAATATGCAAGTAAAAATCCTCTCGTCCCCCTCCTGAAAACCATCAAGCACAATGTGACCTGTGCTGAAAGCAGGAAAGGAGACTACCCAGTGAGCTTGAAGGCTAAAATACACAGTGCTTCATGCGATCAATTTAACCCCTCAAGTGGCTTTCATTAAAAAGCAATGAAACTGTTAAATTAAAAGATAGATCAGTAATTACCTTGAACTCCGTAGAAAACAACCTCTTACAAGTAGGTAATGCAAGTCTTACATTATCTTATTCAAAACTTCCAATTTGATGATGTGTCCCTCCAAAATCCAGATGTATTTCGTAGCTTACCCTTAATTTCCAGTTAAAAGGATGTTTAATTACCAGACCTATGATTGAACAGTGGTGATTAACCATGGCACAGCAAATGTTCAAGGGTTATGTTTCCTACAGTGCTCAGACATCCTAACTTGTCTGAGTGTCGTAGGGGAATGTAGTTCACCTGCTGGGCCAAAGAGAGCCATCATTAGATTAGGGTCACACAAATAAAACTCATATAGAACTTCAAAGCCGCCTTCCATGTCCGACAAAAAAAAAAAAAGAGGGAATGGATGGGTCAAATGGGCCCAGGGAATTAAAGGTTAAACCCATAAAGTTTTACTATAGTTAAGAAAATTAGAAGAATTGTATTAATGATGATAGAGAGACCTCAAAGCTGCTTATG
Source organism: Pelobates cultripes (assembly GCA_933207985.1). Lineage (NCBI taxonomy): Eukaryota > Metazoa > Chordata > Amphibia > Anura > Pelobatidae > Pelobates > Pelobates cultripes. The sequence goes on along the minus strand of OW240914.1, from coordinate 122,060,433 downwards.
TTATAATTTTTTTAATAACAATACATTGGTAAGGTATCTATCTGAAATACAGTAAAAAAAAAAAAAGCCAGTTGTTAAAGAAACATAATTGTTTATTCAGGGAATACATTCATTCATCTAGTTTAAAAAAAAAAAAAATAGAATAGCTAATACAAATCATATGAATAGTAGCATATACTGCTTGACATCTCTGCTATTAATGTAAGTAAATATTTCACTAACTGTTGCTATTTAGGGATCACTTGGCTAAAGAGCTGTTTATAAAAGTATAAAATGGTATATGTTGTTAACACATTCTACATGGTCAGCATTTTTGGGAGTTTTGTTGTTTTTTTATCATTTATTTTCACTTGCTTTTCAAGCATTTTATTCTGCTGTGCTTTGCATGGTTCCCCTCAAATAATCACCCACTCGCACCTGATTTCTCGCTTCTGATTGGCTGCTCATGTCCCTTATCTCTGATTTGCTCTATCCCAGTCCCAGCTTGTATTCGCTTCACTGAGATGCCCTTTTCGCACACAATATCTTTTGTTCTGTATGTTGGTGGCCAAAAAAAAAATGAATCATCGCAAAGCTTGGAAGCTAAAATGCTGACCTTCCTGAGTACAAATAGTGAATCAAATTAAAAAGCCAGCAGTGATTGAAAAGGGATACCATTTTGCACACTATAGCATTAGTAGTCAGAATGGCTCTCTGCATGGGTCAGCTTTTGGATTATATAATATGGTATATAAAGCCTTGCTGTTGCAACAATTGGTCTGGTTTGGAGATTACCCAGATAACATCTGTAATTTTCCTTCCTCTGTGTAGTAGTTACCATTTGTTTACTTGTACTTAAAATGATAACTAGATCCCTTGTTGACATCAGAGACAGCGTATTCATGTTCAAACTCCATGTGACTAAGGAAATTACGTAAAGGCGTCTATATTGCAAGGATTAATAACCCAGTTCTAGTTATTTCTAGAAGGAAGGTAGAGGACTGTGAAGAGATGTGTCAATAATAATTTTATTTTATATAACATTTTTCTCCACAAGATTATTAAAGCACCTCAATGCACATTATCTGTTTTTTGTTTGTTTGTTTTTTTTTAACTTGCATTCTATTTGATTTTTAAAATAATAAAAAGAAAGACGGAGACAGAAAAAAAGAAAAAAAGCAGACGGTTTTACAAACTTCAGTGTAAATATTCAAAAGAACATAAACACCTTCAGGAAGAAAAAAATAGAAAGAATCGCTGACACATTGTCAGATTTTAGCAAATCAGGAAAAAATTTAGATTTTACTATTACTGTATTTAATGGTTTATATGTTCCCATCTTGAAGGGTATACTGATGAGTCAATCATTTAAAATAGTGTGTTAGAAACATGGAATAGCCATTCAGCAGACGTGGTACAGGTTAGGACGGCATAGTAATTCAAAAATACATGGAATGTACTATCTTCAAGATAAAAAATAAAGACATCATTGAAGCTTTATTTTAAGAAATATAGTATATAAATACAATTAAAGGGACACTCCAGGAACCCAGACCACTTTATCTAATTGAAGTGGTCTAGGTGTTGTGGCCCTTTTGCACTTAGTGCTGCAATGTAAAACATTGCAGGTCCAGAGAACCCTCTGGGGCTGTTTAACAGACAGACACTAGAGGGCTTCCGGAATCCAAACTGACCTTTGGTCGGTTATCTGACGCTGGACTTCCTCACGGACCTCCAGCGTCAGATTTTCCATTGAATAATGCTTCATTAGGTCTCCCCTGCTGACATCAGCGGAGCCTGACCCAGTGTTGAGGGACATTGGTGCTGGATTCAGGTAAGTAACTGAAGGGGTTTTAACCGCTTTAGTGACATGGGATGGGGGGCCGGAGCGGGGCACTCCAGGATTCTCTAGTGCCAGTAAAACGGGTTTGTTTTCCTGGCACTTGAGAGTCCCTTTAAGCTTTATACCTTGTGTAAAATATGCTTCCTTAAGTGCCTCTGTGACTTTCTTGTGGTTTAGCATGTCCAAAAATATCTCCCCTGTGTGCCCCTATTTTTTTAGGCAGGATGCTGGGGATTTAAGTGGTGACAGAGCCACTTGAAATACAGATAATATAAAAAACACAACACAAACACAAAAAACAACCTTAACATTATATTGCAGTAAATATATTTTGCAAAGACCTCAGAAGGGGACAACCTTTTTTTGAATAGCAGTGGCTATGGCAGTAGATATATTTCACTGAAACTCTCCCATGTAGGTGCCATCTTCATTAAGATCACATCGTCAGCTCCGGGCATGTCATGTACCAGGAGCTGTTTCAGAGTCATACTCTTGTACATATGTGAAAATACAACACGGAGGCCTGTAGGAAATTTTGTAAGGCTGTGGGAGCCTCCAGCTCACCCTCCCTGGGCTCTGGTGAGGCTCCCTTCAACTCTGCTTCCCTCTATTACGGGAACTACTGGCTTCATGGCAATTGGGAGAGCAGTGGGCAGTGGCAGGACCCCTGACCTGTTAGTAGTTTAATGTCTGCTCATGATGCATGAGAAAATTCTAGTTTTCTGCAGAGTTTGCTAGCGACATCTGTAAAAACAGACACAATTTGACAGTGAAAACTCTGTCTTTGTCAAGTTTCATGAACGTAGGCTTTCACCGTAAGACAAAGTACAGAATTTCAAGGAAATTCTAAAGCAGTCCGCATGATTATTTCATAAATACTTATTCTTGATAAAATACTCACAAGTGGCTAGGTAAGGACTGAGCTGCTTTAAAGAAAATTTATTTCACAAAGTTATATATTCACTTATTCAAACGTTATTTTATATAAAGTGTTTATTTCCAAAATTTTTACAGATTTTAGGCATTTTTTTTCATCATAACTGCTTACAGACTATGTTATATATAATTAAAAATACTTGTACAACATACAAACACTGTAATGCCACAGATATCCATCACAGATAGGTTGTAACTATTTAAAAATGAAAGGGGGGTGGGGGGGTTATCCTTATATATGTCCCCCACTGCCCTGTGGTTAGTGGGTGGTGGCTATTTTACTATAAAAAGTGGGGACCTTAAACAACCAAAACAAAATAGTAGTAGCCTAGCATACCACTGTAGACTGAACAAAAGTGGTTGGCATGACTCTCCTGGGGGTGGTTGCTATACCTGTGCTCTCAGAAAAGGGGTATCCTAATGAAAGCTGAATAACTCATGAACAAAAAAGGGCCAATGGATGCTCAATAGCATAGGGTGAACAGCAGGTCATTTAAATCAAGGTACAGGTAAATTAAAAAGGAAAAACCCTAACCCTATTGAAAGCTAAGATAAAATAACATAATCATACAAATTCCTAACATGGCGATTAAAATTACATCTGAGGGAAGGCAGAAGGGAGGAGGAAAGCACGTCTCAGTAAAACTAAAGACAGTAGTACTCTTGTTAGAAAATGGAAAGGACAATCTCCTCCTATAGTAGTATCCTGATACAACAGAAAACCTATCTCATAGTTACAAAAACAACTATAGTTGATAAAACAACCAATCACATATCATACCCAGTGTTAAAAACAAGTTATATACTTCACAGTATGCTTAATTATAGATATCCAAATTTAGATGGTAAAAAACACAGAAAATGGAATTCTACAAGAAATAAATACAGCCATACATTGTTTACTCTATATATATATGTAAGAGTATAAAGTGATATGTATAAACTCACAAATATAGAACCGCATCAGGCTCTATATAGAGAGATTCAGGGTGCCAAAGCTGGCTACGATTATTCCTCCAAAAGATTAGGCTTAAAATGGGTCTTAAAAATACTTTATTTAATAAAAAATTGTTACTTTTTTGAAAGTTATATTATAATAAGGTTGTGATCAGAACATAAAAATATATAAAAGCAGTGTGTAACAGTAAACATATATTAATGTATATACACTACCGCAAAAATGATAAAGTCCTTCACTAAAATGTCCAATATGCAAACGTGTTTCGACTAAAACAAGTCTTCCTCAGTGCAGAAATAAATCTTCCTGTGTCCATGCTTCTTTTATATGGATCCTACTACTTGCTAGAGTGTATCTCATAGTATTTCATAGTTAGAAGGCCAAGGTGGTCAAGGTGGTCAAGGTATTTGTAGGATCGTTGGAATGGGAAGGCAAAACAGGACTTCCAAAAACAGGAAAACAAAAAGTTAATTAAATAACCTTCCCAGAAAAGTCTATGCAAAAACTATCCCCAATTACCTCTGCACCGCAAGATGCTAGTGCCTACCTGAATCAATTGTCCCTCAGAGAAATAAAATAACATTAAAATGGCAAACAAAAAGTGCAACCTATAATGCACAGTTGTGCTCAAAAGAAATTGTGATATTTTGGCATTGATTTTGAAAATATGACTGATCATGCAATAAAAATGTATTTTGTTGTTTGTCTCCTTTTTAAATCATAATGATAACAGAAATCACCCAAATGACCCTGATCAAAATTTTACATACCTTTGAATGTTTGGCCTTGTTACAGACACACAAGGTGCAACACACAGGTTAAAATGGCAATTAAAGGTTAATTTCTTACACCTGTGGCTTTGGCTTTTTAGATTGCACTTAGTGTCTGTGTATAAATAGTCAATGAGTTTGTTGGCTCTCAAGTGAATTCACTGAGCAGGCTAGATACTAAGCCATGGGGAGCAGAAAAGAACTGTCTTAAGACCTGAGTAACAAGGTAATGGAACTTTATAAAGATGGAAAAGGATATCCAAAGCCTTGAAAAGGTTTAATAACTTATTAAGAAGTGGAAAATTCTAGATGTCTTAATGCCAAGCTTAGGTCAGGCAGACCAAAAATTACTTCAGCCACTACTGCCAGAAGACTTGTTTGGGATACAAAGAAAAAAAAGAAAAACCCACAGGTAACCTCAGGAGAAATACAGGCTCCTGTGGAAAATGATGTTGTGGTTGTTTCAAGGAGCACAATACGACGATACTTGAACAAAAATGAGCTGCATGGATGAGTTGCCAGAAATAAGCCTTTACTGCACCAATGCCACAAAAAATAAATGGTTACGATATGCCCGACAACCAGGGGCGTATTAGCCGCGAGGCAAACAAGGCATTTGCCTTGGGCGGCATTTTTCAGGGGGCGGCAAAAAAGCCACCCCCCAAATGCCCAAGGCAAATGCCTTGTTAGCCTCGTGGCTAACTGACATGCCGGGCTGTGCGGGCGGGCGGCCGGCGAGGGAGCTCTTCCCCTGAGCACTCTGCTCAGCTCCCTCGCGCGCCGCCCGCACAGTGAGGCTGGGAGCTGGGTTGATGACGTCATATTCCGGCTCCCAGCCTCACTCTGCGGGCGGCGCGCGAGGGAGCTGAGCAGAGCGCTCAGGGGAAGAGCTCCCTCGCCGGCCGCCCGCCCGCCTGGCAGCCACTGGACCACAGGACCCCAGGGAGAGGAAGAATCCCCCCAGCATTCCCAAAGGAGGCTGGGGGGGGTTAAATAAAAATAAATAAAAAAACACAAGTGAGTGTGTGTGTGGATGTCGGTGTGTGTGTGTGGATGTTGGTGTGTGTGTCTGTTAGTGTGTATCTGTTAGTGTGTATGTCTGTTAGTGTGTCTGTTAGTGTTAGTGTGTGTGTCTGTTAGTGTTAGTGTGTGTGTGTGTATGTTAGTGTTAGTGTGTGTGTCTGTTAGTGTGTGTGCATGTTAGTGTGTGTGTATGTTAGTGTTAGTGTGTGTGTCTGTTAGTGTGTGTGTGTGTCTGTCAGTGTGTGTGTATGTTAGTGTGTGTGTCTGTTATTGTGTGTGTGTCTGTTATTGTGTGTGAGTCTGTTAGTGTGTGTGTGTGTCTGTTAGTGTGTGTGTATGTTAGTGTTAGTGTGTGTGTCTGTTAGTGTGTGTGTGTGTATGTGTGTCTGTTAGTGTGTGTGTCTGTTAGTGTGTGTGTATGTTAGTGTTAGTGTGCGTGTGAGTCTGTTAGTGTGCGTGTGCGTCTGTTAGTGTGCGTGTCTGTTAGTGTGTGTGTCTGTTAGTGTGTGTGTGTTTGCCTGTTAGTGTGTGTGTGTGTTAGTGAGTGAGTGTGTGTCTGTTAGTGAGTGTGTGTTTCTGTTAGCTAGTGAATGCGTATCTGTCAGTGAATGTGTGTGTGTATTTAGAAGACGGAGCAGGGGGGAAGGGTTGGGTGGCTGTTGCGCGGGTGGGGGAGGCGCACGGGGGGGGTGCCTGAGTTTTGTCCTGCCTAGGGCAGCACAAAACCAGGATACACCACTGCCGACAACACCTTGACATGCCTCACAGCTTCTGGCACACTGTAATTTGGAATGACGAGACCAAAATAGAGCTTTATGGTCACAACCATAAGCGCTATGTTTGGAGAGGCCTATATTGAAAAGAATACCATCCCCATTGTGAAGCATGGTGGTGGCTCACTGATATTTTTTTGGGGGGGGGAAGGGAGGGGGGGTGAGCGCTAAAGGCATAGGGAATTTTGTGAAAATTGATGGCAAGATGAATGCAGCATGTTATAAGACAATACGGGCAGACAATTTGCATTCTTCTTAATATCATTGAGCCACTCTGATGAGATCTCAAACGTAAGGTTCATGCAAGACAACCGAAGACATTACCTGGAGGCATTTTGCCAAGACAAATGGGCAGCTATGCCACCTGCAAGAATTAGGGGCCCCATAAACAATTACAAAATACTGCACACTGTCATTAATGCTAAAGGGGGCAATACACAGTATTAAGAGCTAAGGGTATGCAGACTTTTGAACAGGGGTCATTTAATTTGTTTTCTTTGTTGCCATGTTTTGTTTTAAGATTGTGCCATTCAGTTATAACCTACAGTTGAATATGTTGCTAGTTTCTTTGTCTTCTGAAAATGTCTCATATCAACACTGTCTCAATGGCAAATACAAAATTAGCAAAAAATAAGTATATGGAAATAATCCAAAGATAACCTTAATATATATTAAAAAAAAAAACACATTAAAATGTATTGAAAGCCCCAAATCCTAAAATAAAATGAATTAAGTTTCTTATCTGGCTAGTTCCCACCAGAAAAATCTATAATTCTCTCTCTCTCTCTCTCTAGGCAACCTTTCCCATGCCTAATAGAAGAGTCACAGAAGCTGCCTGGAAGCTTTTACATAAAAGAGCTAGTTGCTTACCCCATCTCTCCAACGGAAGATATTTCACTGAAGTTGTAAATTTACCATGAATAATGTAGAGCCTTATTGTTTTCATGTATTATAAGTGTGCTTAATTCTGTCTCTCACCTTTGTTATTTTTAGCTCATTTCTCAGTTAAAGGGACACTCCAGACCCCTAAAGCACAGCTTGCCAAAATGCTTTATGCATGAAGAGTGTATATTATTTATTTAAATTTTACAAAAAGTACAGAATTTTCAAAATAAATAACAATCACTGTTTAAAAGATACACCCCCAATGAAAAACAAATCAGGAAGCATCGGGACTGCTTGTCTAATTGACAGGCAGAGGGGTAAACAATGTTAATTTAAAAAAGTGGCAATAGATTTTCAGTAACCTCTCCTTACCCTAACCACAACTAAAATATTTTTAACCCTGCAATACATTAACAAAGCTGCTTACACTCACTGTACTCACAGATTCAAACACAATACATTACAAATAGTAAATAATTCATATACTAACATACATAGAAGTGCAGTTTTTGAATTCGAATGTATGGTTTTTTTTATGCATTACATGTTAATACATTAATTAAATTGAGGGTGCATTTGTATTATGTGCTTATATGCACCTGCTATGTAAATCTGGCCCTGCTACGAAATTTTTGCTATTCTTTTATTTCTTCATACAATGTCTGCATCATATGATGTGGAATTCTTATACTTACTAAAATGAGAATTCAAAGTGAATTTCAAATGTAAAATGTATGAATTGAAAGCATACCTGAATTTCAAGCACAACAATTTTGACCTCGAATTTGAAATCCACTTCGAATTCTAATTTGAATATATACCCTGTTAAGTATGCAAATATTGCTACACAACATCACAAACCTGAGCTCTCACAACTGGCATCACACAGCATGAGTGCTCACATCTAAAGTCACACAATGCAGACTGCGTATATCTACCTGTACACAGTGTGGTGTGCTCACATGTAGCTTCACGCAAGGCAGAGTAGACTTGGAGATTTGTTCTGTTACGAACTGCAGTTAGTAGGAATTTGGGACGTTTGGGTGATCATACTAATTCCCGAACTCTGAGATAAAATGTAGCCGAACCAAACAAATCATGCAGTGGATGAGCATGTTTGTTTTCATTTGTCAATTAGAATAACGACCTTTAAAAAGTGATAAATTGATAGGAAAAATATGGTTGATGGATAGGGGACCACTACTAGATGTTGATTTTATTCACAGATTAAAGCAAACAATATTCACAGAGAAGTGACCATTAGATGGAAAAAAGGAGGAGCAGTAAAAAAGTATTCGGCCATTTTGGTTGTTTCGGGACTAGGACATGTAACAACTCAGAATTCGTTTTTTTTGGTGCAAATTTGTATTTTCTGCCTGCAATATCTAAATGTTGTTTTAAAAGAACAAAACACCATTTCCATATAATATGAGTAGTGGATCGTATCCAGACTGGTATCCATTTATGATTTTATAAGGCAGGGAATTGTGAGTAAGAAGCTACAGCAAATAGATTTCAAAATAAAAGCAGAGTAAAACTTACTATGTACACGTACATATAGGATATAATATAACTATGTACACTTACATATAGGATATAGCAGAACTATATACACGTACATATAGGATATAATATAACTATGTACACTTACATATAGGATATAGCAGAACTATATACACGTACATATAGGATACAGCAGAACTACATACACTTACATATAGGATACAGCAGAACTATATACACTTACATATAGGATAAAGCAGAACTATATACACTTACATATAGGATATAGCAGAACTATATACACTTACATATAGGATAAAGCAGAACTATATACACTTACATATAGGATATAACAGAACTATGCACACTTACATATAGGATATAACATAACTATATACACTTACATATAGGATATAGCAGAACTATGTACACTTACATATAGGATATAGCAGAACTATATACACTTACATATAGGATATAGCAGAACTATGTACACTTACATATAGGATATAACAGAACTAGGTACACTTACATATAGGATAAAGCAGAACTATATACACTTACATATAGGATACAGCAGAACTATATACACTTACATATAGGATGTATCAGAACTATATACACGTACATATAGGATATAGCAGAACTACATACACTTACATATAGGATATAGCAGAACTATATACACTTACATATAGGATGTATCAGAACTATATACACGTACATATAGGATATAGCAGAACTACATACACTTACATATAGGATATAGCAGAACTATATACACTTACATATAGGATGTATCAGAACTATATACACGTACATATAGGATATAGCAGAACTATATACACTTACATATAGGATGTATCAGAACTATATACACTTACATATAGGATGTATCAGAACTATATACACGTACATATAGGATATAGCAGAACTACATACACTTACATATAGGATATAGCAGAACTATATACACTTACATATAGGATATAGCAGAACTATATACACTTACATATAGGATACAGCAGAACTATATACACTTACATATAGGATATAGCAGAACTATATACACTTACATATAGGATACAGCAGAACTATATACACTTACATATAGGATATAGCAGAACTATATACACTTACATATAGGATATAGCAGAACTATGTACACTTACATATAGGATATAACAGAACTAGGTACACTTACATATAGGATATAACAGAACTAGGTACACTTACATATAGGATAAAGCAGAACTATATACACTTACATATAGGATATAGCAGAACTATATACACTTACATATAGGATATAGCAGAACTATGTACACTTACATATAGGATATAACAGAACTAGGTACACTTACATATAGGATATAGCAGAACTATATACACTTACATATAGGATACAGCAGAACTATATACACTTACATATAGGATATAGCAGAACTATGTACACTTACATATAGTATATAACAGAACTAGGTACACTTACATATAGGATAAAGCAGAACTATATACACTTACATATAGGATATAGCAGAACTATATACACTTACATATAGGATAAAGCAGAACTATATACACTTACATATAGGATACAGCAGAACTATGTACACTTACATATAGGATATAACAGAACTATGCACACTTACATATAGGATATAACATAACTATATACACGTACATATAGGATATAGCAGAACTATATACACTTACATATAGGATATAGCAGAACTATGTACACTTACATATAGGATATAACAGAACTAGGTACACTTACATATAGGATAAAGCAGAACTATATACACTTACATATAGGATACAGCAGAACTATATACACTTACATATAGGATGTATCAGAACTATATACACGTACATATAGGATATAGCAGAACTACATACACTTACATATAGGATATAGCAGAACTATATACACTTACATATAGGATGTATCAGAACTATATACACGTACATATAGGATATAGCAGAACTACATACACTTACATATAGGATATAGCAGAACTATATACACTTACATATAGGATGTATCAGAACTATATACACTTACATATAGGATGTATCAGAACTATATACACGTACATATAGGATATAGCAGAACTATATACACTTACATATACGATGTATCAGAACTATATACACTTACATATAGGATGTATCAGAACTATATACACGTACATATAGGATATAGCAGAACTACATACACTTACATATAGGATATAGCAGAACTATATACACTTACATATAGGATATAGCAGAACTATATACCCTTACATATAGGATACAGCAGAACTATATACACTTACATATAGGATATAGCAGAACTATATACACGTACATATAGGATATATCAGAACTCTATATACTTACATATAGGATATAGCAGCACTCTATATACTTACATATAGGATATAGCAGAACTATATACACTTACATATAGGATATATCAGAACTATATACACTTACATATAGGATACAGCAGAACTATATACAATTACATATAGGATATAACAGAACTATATACACTTACATATAGGATATAACAGAACTATGTACACTTACATATAGGTTACAGCAGAACTATATACTTACATATAGGATATAGCAGAACTATATACACTTACATATAGGATATATCAGAACTATATACACGTACATATATGATATAGCAGAACTATATACACTTACATATAGGATATAGCAGAACTATATACACGTACATATAGGATATAGCAGAACTATATACACTTACATATAGGATGTATCAGAACTATATACACGTACATATAGGATATAGCAGAACTATATACACTTACATATAGGATATAGCAGAACTATATACATGTACATATAGGATATAGCAGAACTATATACACTTACATATAGGATATAGCAGAACTATATACACGTACATATAGGATATAGCAGAACTATATACACTTACATATAGGATGTATCAGAGCTATATACACTTACATATAGGATATAGCAGCACTCTATATACTTACATATAGGATATAGCAGAACTATATACACTTACATATAGGATATATCAGAACTATATACACTTACATATAGGATACAGCAGAACTATATACACTTACATATAGGATACAGCAGAAATATGTTCACTTACATATAGGATATAGCAGAACTATATACACGTACATATAGGATATAGCAGAACTATATACACGTACATATAGGATATAGCAGAACTATATACACTTACATATAGGATACAGCAGAACGGTTCAAAGTCTTTTTAAAATACAAGATAATTGCCAGTCCTTTCTGGAGCTGAAAACTTTAAAATGTATCCATTACTCTAATGTGGCTCATGCAGTTGAAACTGTAAAAATGATAGACCGCATCCAAATTGACTTTTTAAAAAATTTTTAAAATAAAATGCCTCCAACATATATATATAGAATCGAACGGGCCAGTTAAAGCATTACAAACCACATAATATTATTCACAGTGCCTCTTGGGATGGCAAACTGGGCAATGTCCTCCAGACTTAGTTCATGAAATGTAACTGTACTAGACCATACCAATCACTGCCAACAGCACAGTGATAACAGGCAGTCATTTTTTTGCCAGACTCATTCGCTGGGCATCTCAAATTTCTCTATAGTCCTTCCAATTGTAAAGGAGGTCTGGAATGTATGTCCTTAGATTTGGGTCATGTCACAGAACCATGTTCATCATGTGCTGCCATAGACCTCACAAAAGAAAAGCAGCCAGTCTGTACCATGAGACAGTGTCTATCAGCCAGAAGCAGTGTGTACGAGCCAGTGATCATTTTGTAGACAGAAAATTTTTGTCACGGTTTTTATTAAAACCAAGTTTTCATTGACAAAACCAATACTAAAACTAAATAAAAATAAAGTGATTATGACAGAAATTAATAATGAAAATTAATCACGTTTCAGTCAAGACTATGACTAAAATGAATTCAAAATTTGCTGTCACAATTATCACCGATTCTGTCAAGCAGAAATGCAAACCTAAAATACTAATAAGAAAAAACTGTACCTCCTATAAAATGCCATTGCACATATTACCCGAACAGAAATATAGAAAATTCAACAGTTCTCTATTAAAGGGACATGTATCTCTCGGTAGACAATTGTCTCATTGTCTTACAAAGGATATATGTCTCTTTAAGAGAGAACTGTTCTATATTCAGGTAATATATGTAATGCACAGTTTTTCTTTTTATTAATATTTTGCACTTCTACTTGAAAAAATAAAAAATGTAATATGCAACTTGTTATAATCGATGGATATCTAATATGGATATTCTTTACGAGGCATGGATTTATTTAGTTTTTAGATAAAAAGCATGTTATATCACAACAGTTAAATCTATGTCAATATTGCATGTTTAAACCTTAAGCATTAATAATAGGTTAATAGATGTTAGTCCTCCAGAAGTATAAGAGGAGTTTGGTAATTGAGTTTGCTTAAATAATGCATTACACTTTAAATAAACCCATTAGATTTAGTCAACTTAAACCTTGTGATGAAGGCCGTACTGGGACAAGAATTTGGCCTGGGCATTTATAAAAATAGCAGCCCTATAGGAGGGGTGTGGGGAGAGAGGGTATGTATATATCTATATATATATATATATATATATATATATATATATATAGAGTTGCAAGAAAAAGTATGTGAGCCCTTTGGAATGATATGGATTTCTGCACCAATTGGTCATAAAATGTAATATGATAATCATCTAAGTCACAACAATAGACAATCACAGTCTGCTTAAACTAAAAACACACAAAGAATGAAATGTTGCCATGTTTTTATTGAACACACCATGTAAACATTCACAGTGTAAGTGGAAAAAGTATGTGAACCCTTGGATTTAATAACTGGTTAAACCTCGTTTGGCAGCAATAACTTCAACCAAACGTTTCCTGTAGTTGCAGGTCAGACGTGCTCAACGGTCAGGAGTAATTCTTGAACATTCCTCTTTCAGTTCAGCAATATTCTTGGGATGTCTGGTGTGAATCACTTTCTTGAGGTCATGCCACAGCATCTCAATCGGGTTGAGGTTAGGACTCTGACTGGGCCACTTCAGAAGGCGTATTTTCTTCTGTTTAAGCCATTCTGTTGTTGATTTACTTCTATGCTTTGGATCATTGTCCTGTTGCAACACCCATCTTCTGTTGAGCTTCAGCTGGTAGACAGATGGCCTTAAGTTCTCCTGCAAAATGTCTTGATAAACTTGGGAATTCATTTTTCCTTCGATGATAGCAATCCGTCCAGGCCCTGACGCAGCAAAGCAGCCCCAAACCATGATGCCCCCACCACCATACTTCACAGTTGGGATGAGGTTTTAATGTTGGTGTACTGTGCCTTTTTTTGCCACACATAGTGTTGTGTGTTTCTTCCAAACAACTCAACTTTGGTTTCATCTGTCCACAGAATATTTTGCAAGTACTGCTGTGGAACATCCAGGTGCTCTTGTGCAAACTGTAAACGTGCAGCAATGTTTTGTTTGGACAGCAGTGGCTTCCTCTGTGGTATCGTCCCATGAAATCCATTCTTGTTTAGTGTTTTACGTATTGTAGATTCGCTAACAGGGATGTTAGCATTTGCCAGTGACTTTTGTAAGTCTTTGGCTGAAACTCTAGGATTCTTCTTCACCTCATTAAGCAGTCTGCGCTGTGCTCTTGCAGTCATCTTTATAGGATGGCCAGTCCTAGGGAGAGTAGCAGCAGTGCTGAACTTTCTCCATTTATAGACAATTTGTCTTACCGTGGACTGATGAACAGCAAGGCTTTTAAAGATACTTTTATAACCCTTTCCAGCTTTATGCAAGTCAACAATTCTTAATCGTAGGTCTTCTGAGAGCTCTTTTGTACGAGGCATCATTCACATCAGGCAATGCTTCTTGTGAAAAGCAAACCCAGAACTGCTGTGTGTTTTTTATAGGGCAGGGCAGCTGTAACCAACACCTCCAATCTCATCTCATTGATTGGACTCCAGTTGGCTGACATCTCACTCCAATTAGCTCTTGGAGATGTCATTAGTCTAGGGGTTCACATACTTTTTCCACCTGCACTGTGAATGTTTACATGGTGTGTTCAATAAAAACATGGCAACATTTCATTCTTTGTATGTTATTAGTTTAAGCAGACTGTGATTGTCTATTGTTGTGACTTAGATGATGATCAGATCACATTTTATGACCAATCTGTGCAGAAATCCATATCATTCCAAAGGGTTCACATACCTTTTCTTGCAACTGTATATATAAAACGCTCGGTGCACGTTCGTCATATACTGCATATATGTATATTGTATATACTATGCTCAACACATAGCTCTAAGTAAAAAAGAGAAGCTTGTTTCTTTATTTAAGTCATAGAAATCCTGCTATTAATATTAGTTTCAAAAATATTTGAACATACGTTGTCACGCATGTGGTCACTTCTAGGAGCATACAAAGTTCAACTGCTCCCACACACAGGTCAAAGGTAAGATATACGCTGTCTGTTTTCACTGTTTATTTGATCTTGATAAAGGTATGAATTGTCCAAAACGTCGATCTTGATTGCACAATAAAGTAAACCCACAATGATAAAGACCTGTATATATATATATCCATATCCACCTGACTCATCTTTAATTCACACTATTTTCCTGGCTGCCAGTTTCGGATGACTGCGGATGAAAAGACGAAAAGCACAACTTGATTTATGAACTTTTAATGGAAAATCCCCATGGGTTATGTGTAAATCTTATTTATAGCTGGGAAAGGATGTAATAGACTTGCAATATATTTTCAAACCTTGGGAGTAAAGAGACACTGTCCTGGTTAATCCATTAAAAACACAAAGCAGCTTATGGCTCCTAAATAGAATCGGTTTAACTCATTCTTTGCTTGTACAGCGACATAACCTAATGCAATAATCTAAAATGAGTGCTACTGCAGATATATGGATATATGGATACTGTAAATTAAAGCGATCATTAATCCATATAATTATTAGAATACACAATGCAATGTACTATATATATATGTAGAAAAATAATGACTAGATTCTATGTGTTTTATAGGTTACCTTCCTTTCTTGTTTAAATATGTAAAAAGAGTTTACCATAAAGTCAAAATGTATTTGAAATAAAATACCAAAAGAAAAATATCCTAAAGGAACTTTCCAAAATAAAAATAATATTATATCAACAATAATACTCCATAGGGGGTTATTTACAAAACTATAAATTGCGCAGGGTTAACAGTGGGATTTTTTATTTTCATTTAAAGCGTCAGTTTTAAAGCGTCAGTGTGACAGCCACTAGTGGAGTTTAAACCCTGCAATGAAACATTGCTGTTCTGCAGAATGGGAATGATTACAGTTTCAGGGTTAAAACTACAGGGACATGGCATCCAGATCACTGCATTGAGATTAAGGGGTCTGGATGCCTATAGTGTCCCTTTAAGGTATGCCTAGTAAATCAAATAATGTTCTTTGTGACAAAATCTTTTGTGTTATTACCACTTAAAATTCTTGAAGATTCTTCAAATGTGCACGTCTCTATTAACACCTCTTTGCTGTAAAAAAATTGTTATTTCACCCCTATGAATTGCCACCAGTTGTATGGATGGTGTAGTTAATAGGTTCACAAACATCTAGTTCATAAAGTAAGTTAAGGACAACTTGCAGCAAAAACCAAGACAGAATTGAAGTAATAAAAGATAAAAAAGGTTTCTAGCTCTTACAATGTTCAAATATGAAAGGCAACTATTACACCCAAACCAGAGTCTCTCTTGCCTCATCACTGATATGGAGTAGAGGAGATGAAAAATTGGGAGAAATATATGGTGCAGTATGTCACATTTCCAAATTAAAAACAGAAGGAAATACACTTACGTTGTAGGGAGCTATCTCTTAGCTCTATATGTAGAATTGAAGTAATTATTCTTTACACAGATGCACAATGAAAATGTGTACATCACAAAGTCTTTATTCTTCTAACGTGGAAAGCTTGAATTGCATTTAAACATACAGATTTCAAAAGCATGCAGGAAAGTGATCATTGTTAATTTATCTCTCCTAATACAAACATTTTGTTACAGTGTAGAAAAGGGGAGACATTGGTGAATTTGCATTAAGTCAAGGGTCATTTCATTTGGCCTCTATAAGAGGAGTCTAGTGGAGCTACGTGTTAAACTTTGCAAAATGTTCCAACCGTCTGCTTTTATATATACAAACAAACAAGCATAAAAAAAATAAATAAATAAGAAATACTAAACTAATTGCTTATTTCTAATTTCAGTACCTATATCTCCTAGCAACAGCTCGTTATTTGATCTTCTGGTAGCCTTCACCATGTTTCTACCTCCTATAAAGAGGATATAATACAGAAGGACAATGTAATATTCATACAACAGTTTAGTTATATTTCCATGATCACTTTTTAAAATGTATTTAAACAGTACCTAGAAGATTAGAAGATGTAAGACAATGCTTTCTTATACAATCAATATTAGTAAGAAACATTAATACTGAGTTGGGTTTACTTACATTTTGGTGAACATAATAAGGAATACATGATGTTAACTCTTCATAGCCTGTACATTATCTATACATGATAGATGAAACATGAAGAAAATATTGCCATAAATTGATGATCAATCAGTAGTTCCTAATAAAGCTGGCAGGCATACTATATATGTAAATCAAGCAGACAGAGTTCTATTCCTCCGTCACTCTATGTTACATTCTATCCCTCAGGGTTTACGTTCTCTTTAACATTTTGAAGTCACCCGCTGTCACAAAGAATTGATAGTGATGCTCTTCATCTACTATCTGGCAAGTGCCCTACTCAATGAGATCTACGTGGAAGACGTAATTTCTCAAATGATTAATATGCAGATTTATCCAATCTACTACAAAAGAGAGCAAATATGTTATGAATATACAATAATGCTGAATGCATCAGAACTTTATGATGTCCTTAACAAATTGAGTTGTATGATTTTCAACTACAATATACAAACAGATTAAAGGACCACTATAGTGCCAGTAAAACAAACTTGTTTTCCTGGCACTATGTAGTCCTTAGGTCCCCCCCACCCTCATGGCCCCCCTCCCGCTGGGCTAAAGGGGTTAAAACCCATTCAGCCACTTACCTTTATCCAGCGCCGGGCTCCCTCGGAGCTGGTGATCGCTCCTTCCTCTCCGACGTTGGCTCCCAAGTGGAGCCGAATGCGCATGTGCGGCCAGAGCCGCGCGCAGCGCATTAAAAATGCTCATAAGAAAGCATTACTCAATGCTTTCCTATGGACGTCAGCGTCTTCTCACTGTGATTTTCACAGTGAGAATTGCAGAAGTGGCCTCTAGTGGCTGTCAGTGAGACAGCCAATAAAGGCTGGATTAACCCTGCAGTGTAAACATAGCAGTTTCTCTGAAACTGCTATGTTTTCAGCTGCAGGGTTAAAACTAGGAGGACCTGGCACCCAGACCTCTTCATTGAGCTGAAATGGTCTGGGTGCCAATAGATTTCATAGGTCCTTAGGCAGGATATTTTAGTCCTCAGCACACCATGAACCCTTTTGTGTAAACTTAAATTTCTGTTTGCTGTTCTTCATAGGAGATAACGACGGGCCATATAAACGTACTGTCCCCATACATTTATGTCTACAGGACTAAATACTATGGAGTTTTTCTATAAAACAAAAACAGTATTTTTGTATGTGACAGTGAATTGAGGTCACCTGAAAATCTCAAACTCATGTTTTCCAGCTCACTTCCTTTTAGCTAATCCTACAATTTGAGAATTATTTCAGCAAAAATCACTGTCCTGGACATATCTGAAAAGAAGATAAATCTTTATGTTTTGCTTCTAATCATAAATTTTATAAATAAGAAAATAAATAAACAGTATATAAATCCATAATCCAATATGTTGACCTATACAGTATTAAAATAATCACATGTACTGCTTTGTGAAGTTAAAGGAATAACTGCCTGAATAATCACTGGGGAGAAATACATCAGAGGGCATTTTATATCAGAGCAAGGCCATAAGCTCTAATCAATGTTATTGGTATTTTAGCTATGTGAAAATATTTTTCATCATGGTTTGTTGTTATATACTGATATTGTGTGATAGTTATTTTCAACGGATCTGCACATTTGACAACAAATGAAGGGTCAATTGTGTGTTTATCGGTACGTGTTAATTTCTATTTATAACACCAAAGTTATGACAATGTTCTTACCTTAGAGGAAAAAACTCACAGGCACTCCAACTTCAAGTCGCAGGCAGATTTATTATGACAGAATGCAAAGCTTGAAAAAGACCTTTCCGGTCGAAACGTTGCGTTGCATTCTGTCATAATAAATCTGCCTGCGGCTTGAAGTTGGAGTACCTGTGGATTATTGTACTGGGATTGCTGGTCCTGCTCTGGAGCACCCTTGGCCGTTGGGACTGGGTGCGGTTCTCATCACTTACTCTGCTCAATGTTCTTACCTTATACATATTTTATGTTTATTATGATTGTACAGAAGTATGCAGTACTAAGAGAACAATGCTACTCCTTTAAATATGCAACATATTAATTTGTATATATTGTTATCGTTTGTGTTCACATTCGGTTAAGAAAGTGTATATGTACATATTATATATAAATATATATATTTATTTATTTTTTCGTAACTATTTTGTTTTTATTTGTTACACAAATATTTTCAAGCATTCCACGTCACTTTGTTGGAATGTAAAGGAATACTCCAAACAGCACAAGTACTACATCAGAACCTTTGGTCCGCTTGGCCTCTCGGCCTCCTATAATAACTCTGGAAAGCCCGAAGTTCCTAAGCTGGAACGTTTAGCTGATGTTCTCAGCCAATAAGCTAAGCCCTGTACAGCAAGTTTTAGATCAGTAGAACTAATTAAGTTCCTGCTTAGTCACTTTAGAATTTTCATCTCTTTGGCTCGGGTAGTGGAAGCAGGGAGTGGTGCAAAGGAGACCACAGATAAGAAGTCAAATGGCCTGAAGTCATATTAGTTCCTAGTCACATGAGACATATCAACACTTGAAATGTAAACAACATTAATAAAAGTCATAAGTACACACGTCAGGCATGAAGTTTGACATTCATAATTCACAAGTGGATTACTGTCCTTAAGAGTGACACTTTTAAGTGCCAGAGGAACCTCTATTTAGCTTAGACAAGTACCTGATAAATACAGGGAGTGCAGAATTATTAGGCAAATGAGTATTTTGACCACATCATCCTCTTTATGCATGGTGTCTTACTCCAAGCTGTATAGGCTCGAAAGCCTACTACCAATTAAGCATATTAGGTGATGTGCATCTCTGTAATGAGAAGGGGTGTGGTCTAATGACATCAACACCCTATATCAGGTGTGCATAATTATTAGGCAACTTCCTTTCCTTTGGCAAAATGGGTCAAAGAAGGACTTGACAGGCTCAGAAAAGTCAAAAATAGTGAGATATCTTGCAGAGGGATGCAGCACTCTTAAAATTGCAAAGCTTCTGAAGCGTGATCATCGAACAATCAAGCGTTTCATTCAAAATAGTCAACAGGGTCGCAAGAAGCGTGTGGAAAAACCAAGGCGCAAAATAACTGCCCATGAACTGAGAAAAGTCAAGCGTGCAGCTGCCACGATGCCACTTGCCACCAGTTTGGCCATATTTCAGAGCTGCAACATCACTGAGTGCCCAAAAGCACAAGGTGTGCAATACTCAGAGACATGGCCAAGGTAAGAAAGGCTGAAAGATGACCACCACTGAACAAGACACACAAGCTGAAACGTCAAGACTGGGCCAAGAAATATCTCAAGACTGATTTTTCTAAGGTTTTATGGACTGATGAAATGAGAGTGAGTCTTGATGGGCCAGATGGATGGGCCCGTGGCTGGATTGGTAAAGGGCAGAGAGCTCCAGTCCGACTCAGACACCAGCAAGGTGGAGGTGGAGTACTGGTTTGGGCTGGTATCATCAAAGATGAGCTTGTGTGGCCTTTTCGGGTTGAGGATGGAGTCAAGCTCAACTCCCAGTCCTACTGCCAGTTCCTGGAAGACACCTTCTTCAAGCAGTGGTACAGGAAGAAGTCTGCATCCTTCAAGAAAAACATGATTTTCATGCAGGACAATGCTCCATCACACGCGTCCAAGTACTCCACAGCGTGGCTGGCAAGAAAGGGTATAAAAGAAGAAAATCTAATGACATGGCCTCCTTGTTCACCTGATCTGAACCCCATTGAGAACCTGTGGTCAATCATCAAATGTGAGATTTACAAGGAGGGAAAACAGTACACCTCTCTGAACAGTGTCTGGGAGGCTGTGGTTGCTGCTGCACGCAATGTTGATGGTGAACAGATCAAAACACTGACAGAATCCATGGATGGCAGGCTTTTGAGTGTCCTTGCAAAGAAAGGTGGCTATATTGGTCACTGATTTGTTTTTGTTTTGTTTTTGAATGTCAGAAATGTATATTTGTGAATGTTGAGATGTTATATTGGTTTCACTGGTAATAATAAATAATTGAAATGGGTATATATTTGTTTTTTGTTAAGTTGCCTAATAATTATGCACAGTAATAGTCACCTGCACACACAGATATCCCCCTAACATAGCTAAAACTAAAAACAAACTAAAAACTACTTCCAAAAATATTCAGCTTTGATATTAATGAGTTTTTTGGGTTCATTGAGAACATGGTTGTTGTTCAATAATAAAATTAATCCTCAAAAATACAACTTGCCTAATAATTCTGCACTCCCTGTATGATGTATGTGTTCCAAGCACTGGGGACAAAGTGAAATAGCATGGGGTCCAGGTGTTGGTTACAATCTAGGAGTAAAGAATCACTGGTGAAGTATGCTTCCTGTTTGGGTATTGCCCTCTTATTGGGTTAATGATATCTAGGTTGATGCCTCTTAAATTACATAGTTACAAAGTTACATAGCTAAAAAGAAACTTGCTTACATCAAGTTCAACCTTTCTCACAACTGTTTTTGCTGTTGATCCAAAAGAAGGCAAAAAAAACCCCAGAAAACAGTTTGAAGCAATTTTGCCCCAAACTGAAAAAAAATCCTTCTTGACCTCAAAAAAAGCAGTCAGATTTCTCCTTAGCTGAAGAAGCTATTACCCCACTAATTAAAAATTATATTTCTCACTATTATGTTTTTGCAAGTGTTTATCCAATTGTTGTAGACTCTTCAGGCAGATAATTTCACATTCTTGTTCTTACTGTAAAAAACCCTTTCCTTTGCCTTAGCCTAAATCTCCTTTCTTTCTGTCTAAATGTGTCCTCATTTAGACTCTTCATGTCACTCCTTAATTAGTATTAATAACTCTTAATTAGTATTACCAAGTGTCAATGTTCCTGTCTGCTAACCAAAGACAAGCCACATCTTACAGTGGTTCAGTGAACCAAGACCTGGTCACCAGGTATATACGCCTGGCACCTTACCATTAAGGTCTATTTTTACATGCTCCATTCTCAGCCTCTTCATATAGGAAGCTGCAATAAGGAGCGACAGTAGTTGTTAGCATGGAAAATCCTCAGTTATTAGACTGGGAAGCCAGGCTTTTGTGATGTGCAGCCCATCCTCTGCTATCTGCTACCACTCACTGTCGTTTATTGCCAGGCACACAACTCAGCTGCTTTATCCAGTTGCCTTAATTAAGTTTATGTAAAGCTCATGAACTGATGGTGGTGGTACAGATCGTGTTTGATATGAGAGGACGTGAATAGGGTTGAGGATTTCACTGACACCGGCGTTAGTACCCACAGAGGACCGTGAATAAGGTTGCAATTTTCCATCACGTCAGAGGACGTAAATAGGGTTGAGGATTTCACTGACACCGGCGTTAGTACCCATAGGGTTGAGGATCTCCATCACGTCAGAGGACGTGAATAGGGTTGAGGATTTCACTGACACCGGCGTTAGTACCCATAGGGTTGAGGATTTCACTGACACCGGCGTTAGTACCCACAGCTCAGAACACCAATGTATTGCAGGCAGAGTAGCACAGTAAGACATAGATTGAAGTGCAGGCACAGTGAAGCATTCTGAAAGCATTCTGCTTGCCACCTGGGAAGTTCTAGCTTTGAGTGGCTTAGAAATGGAAGGCTCAGTTTCTGCATATGATAATGATTGTGGTTGTGTGTGTGTGAGTGTGTGAGTGTGTGTATGGATGTATGTAACATTGTTTACTGATGGACCAATATGTATGTGTGTGTTAGGTCAGTGTGCATGTTTGTATGGGTATTTAAATGTGTGTATGGATCATTGTGTGTGTGTATAAGACAGTGTATGCGTGTGTTTCTATGGTTCAGTGGATCTTTGTATGGGTGTGTCTACATGTATATGTATATGAGTCAATCTTGCTTGTATGGATCAGTGTTTGGTTTTTGTTTATGGATCAATGAGTGTTTTTGTATGGGTCAGTGTGTGTACCAACCTATTCATCATCTTAAAGATACGTATCAGCAGCCTGCACATTGTCAATGAGTGCAATGTCTGATTCCTGTGAAGCTCAGACAGTCTTAACACCTATCTACAGAGTTAGTACAGAAGGCCACCTTAGTATGCCTCATCCAGGGATCGCAGACTGTCCTTTGGGTGGCCCATGCAGAAGGTGCTGTATTGCTTCAGATTCAGATTAGGAGTTCTCTCACTACCAGTGATCTGAATATACCCCAAAGTATGTAACTGCATGTGACTAGGTAACTGATAGTCTGATGATATAACTGAAATAATAAATTAATGAAGGTATCAATGTAACTCTGTAACATATATAATACACTATTACTGAGGAAATATAAGAAGTCTGGTTTCTTTACATGAAAAATGCTACAGATCAGTGTTCTAAATGTTAAAATTTCAAATGTTGACTTGAGTAAAGCTTTTATGGGCCTTCAAATAAATACAAGCAAACATAAATGCTGGTATACACTAACATAGCTCCTGTTAGCAAGGTATATCTTGGTAACTATAAAACATTGATTAGACAATTGAAACAACAATTGAGTTATGACTTGAGCGCAGAGACTTGTAGGATCACTACATTAAAACATGCATTTATTCTGTGTAGCCTTTTTAATAGTTTAAGGTTTAATCTAAGGTGTTATTTATTTTTTATTTATTTATTTTTTTGTTTTCTTTAAGCAATTTAGTTTGGCCTTAAATCTCCCACAGGGAGTATGAAGCTGTTGTCTCCGGTTTAATTTATTGCAGCTAAGAGGCTAAGCAGCCACATAATTAAAACAAAGATTTCCGATTACAGATCAGGTGTAAAGCTGCAGATTTATTTATTTTATTTATATTTGGAAGTAAAGCCCCTTCATATCCCCTCCCCTTTCTCCGTGTGTTTTTGTCTGTTTGTGACTCAAACTCTTAACAATTACCTGTCAGAGAGATACAGCCGAGATGTCCTCTGCACTCACCACTGATCAAAACACCTATTATGATGGATGACCTGATGCCCTGATTTGTTTTGTGCAAGCCGTAAGCTCGCAGCGCCATTTTGGTGTTTTGTCAGGCTAAGAGAATGGATGCTATGAGATACAGCTTGCAATGTGCATAGTTATCTCTGTATTGTGTGTGTGCCTGTATTATACACAGAGCAGTGTATAATCTGTGTACACATCTCTTGGTCAAGAGAGGGGGATGGACATCAGCTCTCTTTGCAAGCATAAAATATAGTTAGGTGCTATGGGTGTTGTATTGACATAAAATACTGAAAGAGGATTCAGGAGCTTAACGTGGATCTCTTTATTCTCAGTCTCTCCTTCACAACTGAACTATAACATGCGACCCATTTCCTGTTCCAGGTTACATGGCAAGATTTAAAGTGAACCAACACAATGACTATTTAAAGGGACACTATAGTCACCCAGACCACTTCAGCTCAATGAAGTGGTCTGGGTGCCAGGCCCCCCAGGTTTTAACCCTTCAGATGTAAACATAGCAGTTTCAGAGAAACTGCTATGTTTACATTTGGGGTTAAGCCAGCCTCTAGTAGTTGTCTCCCGCATCTGCGACACTGGAGGCATATTATGCATCGTCAGACGGGGGAGCTGACGTCGGCGGGAGAGGACGCTGGAATAAGGTAAGCTGCTGAAGGGGTTTTATCCCCTTCAGCGCCATGGGAGGGGGACCCTGAGGGTGGGGGCACCCTCAGGGCACTATAATGTCAGGAAAACTGCATGGTTTTCCTGAAACTGTAGTGATCCTTTAAGGTAGAACAGTGCAGTTAAACAATATTACATTGCTAGAGTGAAATGTATTTTGTAGGTTCATTATTAAGCAAGTTAATTTCTGTCCTGTAAGGGATCACATGATGTTGGAGCCCGCAAGTCTACACTTGTAATTGCATGTTATCTACTACAGCAAAAGGCTGTGTTGATGTAATCAGAGATTGTTCTGAAGAGACAGTGGGTCCAGATATCTACCTGGGCATTTAAGATAACCTTTTGTTGTCAGGATGGACTTGCACAGGGGTGAGGGGGAGGGAAACTAGCATAATGGATGACTTATAATAGAGTACTGCCAGAGGGCTGGATAGATAGAATATCCTATAGCAGGGGTAGGCAACCTATGGCACGTGTGCCATGCATGGCACTCAAGGCTGCTAGAGCCAAACATGCTCTTCAGATACCTGCTAATATGAAAAGGTGGTAAGGACAATCCTCAATTTATGCATTGCAGGACGTAGAGGGGATCTCAGATTACTTCCTCCCAGCACTTGTGAATGGGAATCCACACTGTAGTAGAACAGCCCGCAGCTGCTGTCGCAGCTCCTGACGTTGAGCTGTTCCTGGCCAGACTGGTTCCCACTAGAACCCAGGGAACCACCCACACTACTAGATATACACAGAAATGCAGAATAATCCTCCCCTCATACAAATAATACGAACAGCCCACACACAAACACAACACACAATCCGCACAAACTCAACAACACTGACAATAAACATACATGCACACAACATGCAGCCTCGCACATGCAATACCCAAAACAGCCCCACATATACACACTACCAAATACACAATATGACACATTCATGCACACACAATTCCACAAGCAACCCCCATACACAACCCTATTCATAGGTACACAATACCACAAACTACTCATGAACATATACAATATAATAGTTCATATACACACAAATACAATGATACAAAGCAACCACAGTATAAATAACACAAGCAGAATACGGCAACCTCAATTTATAAAAATTGGACTGGCACGCTACGGGACATCACAATCTTTTTTCGGCACAGTGCTGCTAAAGGTTGCCTACCCCTGTCCTATAGTAACCAGATATCAGTGTAGCATATCCTGCATTGCCAGTGTATACACTACCAATGCTGAGTCCTAGCATTTAGTGGCGCAGGCAGCAGTGCAGGTTAGGTAAAAGAAACCCATTGATGATAGTGTGAACTGGTGCATCTTCAGTGCCAGAGATGCCAAGGCCGTATCGTCACACCTATACTATCTCTCCAGGTAGGTTCTTCAAAATCTACACCTAGACTCCATTCCAGGTGTACCTCATATAGCTTTTGTAAAAGTATATCAAGCTATTTCTTCTGTCTCTGCCCACTCCAAAAGCTCACTTTGCAAAGAATTATATATGCACCACATAAATCAGTACATGGTATAAAGGAACATTATACATTGTGTAAGTAAAAAAATTTACCCTATGGATAAGATTTGGGAGCAGGATACCATGTCAGAGACAGATCTACTTACATTCCTTCCTAGGCATAGTTTTCAAGACTTTCCTGATCGTTCTAACCCTTAGGCACCATCGCTGCTGTCTACGTCATGCTTGCATTAAAGATTACCCAGACTAATGCTACACAAAAGCACTGAACTGACAACCAATTGAACCTCCAGATACCCTTTTAATGTGACTTGCAAGCATAGAAACTCAAGACTACAAATCATCTTAAAAAACACAACCCACATAGAGATAATTTCTTATCATTTTTTCGTAAATAGACAAATCCCAATATACCTTTCTGTTTATAAAGAATGATTCATTACACCATTGAAAACCAAAGGATTCATTACACCTTTGAAAAACTTGAATATACCACTTCATAGGTAACTAGGTCACCAGGAATTCAACATGTTAAGCTGTACTCATAATGTTTAAAGGGACACTCTAAGCACCAAAACTACTGCATCTTAATGTAGTGGTTTTATGCATAGATGCAATTTCTGTAGATTGACAAATGTAATCACTGCTGTTTGTGAATAATAACAATGTTTAAATTTGTCACTAAGAACGCCCCCGGGCACAGGACATTTGCCCTCAACTTTTATTTTTAAAGTCTGTCAGGTTTGGTTTCATCAAGCACAGAATGATGAAGCTAAACTTCCCCACGGTGCTGCCTCAGAATAAGAGGAGAATCTGATTGGCTAACACTACAATTGCCGCACACTTAGAGCCACAAATCTGAAGAAGAATTTAATTGGCTCGAGATCATCTGGATTGATGACACAAGAACAGCTGATGCAGTAGTATGAAGAGACAGGAAGTCGCTGGATTAAAGGTAAGTTTATACCTATTTTTGTGTTTTTACTTTATAGGGGTGCTCAATAATCTATTGGCATGTAGTAATCACCCACATTATCAGTGAATATGTTTATTTATTTATAAAATATTCTACCAGGAAGGATAAAGGTTATAACATTAGACTTAGACCATAGCCCAATGAACAGACTCAAGACTTTAGATACCCATAACTTTTATTTTTCTTTCTAAAGACTCTACTCAAATATATATATATTTTTTGTGTATATTGTTATTTTTAGAGCAAAAATATTTTATAACAAGCTTTAAACTGTTAGTCGTTCACTGGTCTGAAGCTGCCACAAACAGGCTTACTGTGTTTGAAGTTAAATGATTCAGGAGTAATTTGAAATACAGTTAGCTAAAAAAAAAAAGTCATGGAATAA
Organism: Pelobates cultripes; assembly: GCA_933207985.1. Lineage (NCBI taxonomy): Eukaryota > Metazoa > Chordata > Amphibia > Anura > Pelobatidae > Pelobates > Pelobates cultripes. The sequence continues at coordinate 122,032,767 of OW240914.1, read as the reverse complement.
TCTTCAAAAAGAGAAAAGCATATGTATTTATTTCATATTTCTCTTACTACAGAATCAAGACAGTGCAATCAAAAATAACTGTAAAGTGCTGCAGAGATGGCCATTTTGGAAATAGCTTTAAAAATCCTTAGCAAATGGTTTCCAGACAATCCGGCATAGTAACAAAGCAATATAATTTAAAAACAGACTAAAGCCCGGCACATCTTGCTGCATAACCCACAAAAAAGGGGCAAACAAACAAATCCACAGTGTAGTCATTTCACAATTGTGCTTCATAAAAAATGAATCTAATTGCCTATTGACAAAAAAAGGCCAAACATACATCCATACAAACTGTTATTACGAATGCCCATGATATAATGCTGTATTTCCTGCATTTCATGAAATATATCCTGACCATTTTTAAGGCAATTATTTTATTTTGACCTCACTTGTCCAATTCCATAACTTCATTGTTCTTAATGCAAAGAAACCTTGATTTCGCTGTAAGTAAAATTACCTCTCTTTGCATCTTACTGATGACCTTGTATGGTTTGTACAGTCCTGATAATAAGCACACTGCATTCTATCTATCTATCATCTATAAAATTAAAACTGGATACTGTGGTACATTACATGACTACTTTAACAGTGTTGTTCACCAAAATAAAAAATTGCTGGGAATACTAAGTGAATTTCAAATTTAAGGCTAAAATAGCTAAATAAAAAAAAAAATCTCTCAGTCACATATGCTCCCCTCCTCCCACCCCCACCCCCATCAGCTATGTTTACCTAAAATTTGAAATTCACTTTGAATTCTTACGTTAGTGAATAACTCTGTCAGTGTTTAACATATGACATTTGAACTCCAAAGGTTAAGCAGCCCGGTTAAAGGAATACGAATCTTTACAGATATAAATATTTCTCTCCAGTCTATCTGCCACAGCATTTACTAAGTATATTTACTGAGGTCAGTTATTCTCCAGTTCTATTTTGTTTTGCAAGTTCTGCATTTCAGCCATCTGATGATTCAATCAAAGGATGAAAACATGGCTCTTGGTCAGTGTTTTTAGAAAGAAAACAATGGAAGAGAACAGATTTCTGAGACTCCAATATAACTTGTGATTTAATTAGGGTGTCAACCTTATTGTAACACGTCCTAAATTTTAATAATTAAACCTCAAGCACTGTTTGACTGAAAAACCATATCAGGATAACATTTATCTGAAGAAATCAGTGCATAGCTAGTACTTAAGCATCATCAATACTACCTTTGTGTATAGATTGCTTTGCAGACAAACGTAATAATTTAACATAACTTAAATGTATACATTTTTTATGTCACTTATTCATTTAGCCTTTCAAAAATGATTTTGGAACTGAAAGGCAACTTTAGATAGTATGAGGCAGTGGTGGCTAACCTTGACACCATAAATTGTTTCTGGACTACATTTCCCATGATGCTCAGCTAGCTTTTAGGCTCTAAAAGCTAGCTGAGCATCATGGGAAATGTAATCCAGAAACAATTTATGGTGTCAAGGTTAGTCATCAGTGGTATGAGGTGTCGTTTATCATGTAATATATCAAGGTCTGAGATGTTAGTATTTAAATTAAATAAAATTTTTCTCTTTTCACATAGGTCGACAAAAATATATTTATTAAAAAACCTGAAGGCATTACTAGCAGTACAGCAAACTAAAATCAGGGGAATAAATAAACAAAAGTTACCATATACCTACAAAGTATCAGTATCAGGATATATACAGGATCTAGAAAACATAAAAACAAATATACATAGTGCGGACCATATAATATAAAACAACAAGGAAGGTATTGAAAATAACTCACAAGCTTTAGAGCCATCCCAGGCTCTATAAATTGAACTTCAGGCTGCCTGTACAGGCTACGAATGGTTTTTAAATCAGAAACCGCATCCAAAGCAGGACTGTGATGCGAAGAATACAATATTTTATTACATATAATATAAAAGCATGCTGGTAGTGAAAATATAAAAATAAAAGGGACTGAGAGTGGAAAAGCAATGTCAAAATATGTAGCAGTGCAAATAAAAAAAAAAAACGAGAGGCAAAATTCACAGCAAAACTGATATTTGGTTACTATAGGATATTCTATCTATCTAGCCCTCTGGCAGTACTCTATTATAAGTAATTCATTACACTAGCCCACAGGTTCCAAGTCAAGTCAAGAGTCTTCCTCAGTGCTATCTTCCTCCATCGAGTCCTGCCTTTAAATATCCTGTCCGACAGCCAGGTCCTGTCCACCTGAGTCACGTCCACACGCCACTTCCGGAGGGGTGCAATCCGTCATATCCAGCTATTCAGGACCTGGTCGCAAATTAAATTAAGTCATATCCTGAGAGTTCATTTTCATATATGCCCAAACATCCATCTTTACTGTAGGCAAATTAATACTATTATGACATAAGTAATGGCAAATATACACACTCCTTGATATAAATCAGCATAACTTCTCCCAATATACTTAAACAGAAGAGGTAGAGTCAAAATATACGAATGTATAAGCCCATAAGAGAGGGAACAGCGATGTTACGAACTGCCTGGCACCCCGACTGGGTACCCCACTGACCTGTGGGTAGTCCGGCTCTGGAACAAAGGTACAGGTATGGCAGAGGCCAGCTATGCTCTTCCCTGATGCCAGCTCTTCCGCCGGGACGGGGTCAGTGGATACTGCCGTCTCATCCACTACACCCAGGATCCGGTTGGAACTCTGCTGCTGGGAAGGAGAATAGACCACCTCCTCCCGGGCTGTATCCAGCTGTTGGGGATCTGGGCCGGCTGCCCAGCATCCCTGTAAGGCTGGTGCAGAGACCTCGGTCCCATCTGCATCATCCGTTCCAGGTGTCCTGTCTCTGGATAACAGGCACCGCTGCTGGGTAGTGGGACCAGTTATCCCCACTCCTACGAGCTCCCCCTGTAGTTAGGGAAAGGGACCAGTTGTCTCCTCTCCTAGTATCTCTGGCTGCTGCTGGAGAGAGAAAGCGGTTGTTTCCTCTCCCTGTTCAATATGCTGCCGCTGTGGAGTAGAACCGACTGTCCTCCCTCCTGGTACCTTCAGCTGTGGTTGGGAAGGGGGACCGGTTGTCCTCCCTTCCAGTGAGGTTAGCTGCTGTTGGGGATCTGGGCTGGCTGACCAGCATCCCTGTAGGACTGGTGCAGAGACCTTGGTTCCATCTGCAACGGCCAACTGGATGTCCCAGGACAAGTCTACAAGGTCACCTATCTCTGGAACTGGTTGTGAAGCAGGGGTTATAGCAGCCAATTCTTCCCACCTGGAGTGTGGCAGGTCTGGGTCAGCCACCAAGCTCCCTTTGTCTCCCGGTACAGAGACCTCGGTCCCATCTGCACCCTCCACTCCAGGTGTCCTGTCTCTGGGTGATGGGCATTACTGCTGGGAAGCATGGACGAAACTTAACTCTCCCTGTGTTGTAAAGTCCATCAGCTCCATCACTTCCTAGTCAGGCGTCGTTATCCAGTGGAACAGATGCAGATAATTCTGCTCCAGCTCCCACTCACAGGTAACTAGAAACATCATGTCCCATCTCACAATGTTCACTGTAGACAGATCATATATGGCCTCCCTGTAGTGACATATGTCCCAAAACCGGGGCTCTCCAGAACTCCCGAACTCTGCTTCTGCAAATGCCTCCCACAACAGGCCAAGGCCAATGTAATCCTCACTCTCGGGCCTGTCGTGTGCCGCCGCCCAGGGGACATTCTGGACTGTGGACCACCATAGTGCCTGGTACGCGTCGTCCAGCCACATTTCCTCCCATAACAGGCTTTTGAGCTCTGTCACCCACTCATACAGGGGCTGCTCTCCCAGGAGAGGCATCCGCAGCGCCCCCATTTCTGCGCTCTCTGCTACGGGCTTGGAAGCCTCCTCCCCTGTTAAACTGTACTAACTCAATTATCTCAAGGTACAGAAAAATACCCACTTTTCAGACATCCAAAAGTACCCCCAAAACATAAGAAATCCCCACAAGAGTTACATCCCCTGATAGCCCCGATCTGGGTGACCAACATATCCAAAAATCACCCAGATCAGTTCAGGGATTCGGGATTTCCATGGAAGTCATAATTTGACCAACCGTGAACATGGTCCTATGCCCAAAACAGTTACATGAATTCAGTGCTAACGGTCGGTCAAGTTCAGTAGTTTAAAAATGAACAAACTACCAAACGTAGTCAATAGTCATACCATGGAGCTTGTTCCCCTCATCAAGACGAACAATTCTACTGAACAGTGCCCTTCTCGGGGGTGTAGAATCCTAATGCAGGCGGTGATGAAAGTCCAGCGGTGTTCAGGAGTTTCCGTGTCTGATTTAAGTTCCATTAACACGATGACTAAACACTGCTGTCTGCACGAAAATGACACAAACTAAGTCTTTTATCAGGCTTTTTCAGGACCCATAGTCTTTGGGCAGAAGGCTAGCCAGCAGGCCCCTCCAGGAACACGGGGCAGAGGCATTTCTGTCACAAGCACCACTGACTTGATTTAGAATTGTTATCTCTGAATTATGAAGAAAATTTAAGATTAAGAATTGAAGACATTTTAGACCTGTTTTCTCTTGCTATACAGTGTGACCTTTAAGCTAGTGCTTCTGATCAGCTGGCTGTTGAAAGCTGGCATAGAGAATAAGGTTTCCTTAAACTCTTTTCAGCTGTCAGCGTAAAACAGGGCAGGCAAGCTGCTTGGATTAGCCGATATGCCAAAAGAAAAAAGCAAGAACCATCTCTGTGGCAAAAGGTTATCAAACAAAGTGGTGAAAAGAAGCACTTTTTCACCTGAATTGCCTGAAAACTTTTCATCCCTAAGACAGGGATGGACTATGTCAGACTAAGTAAGAGCATTAACCCTTTAAGGACAGAGCTTCAGAAGCTTGTCTTTCACTTAATGACAACAGCATTTTTTGCTGCTTACGTTCAACTGCCATTTGCATTTTACTAATTTATTGCACATATTATATACCGTTTTTTAAAGGACAGAAAGGGCTTTAATTTGATGTAATATATATATATATATATATAGATAGGCAGAAAATGGCCAGCACTCACGGTTTCAGGTAAAAGTTAAAATTCAGAAATTTATTAGAACATCTTTAAAAATGTAGCAGCTCGACGTTTCAGTCCTCCTCCGGGACTTTCATCAGGAATACTGTGTCCCGGAGGAGGACTGAAACGTCGAGCTGCTACATTTTTAAAGATGTTCTAATAAATTTCTGAATTTTAACTTTTACCTGAAACCGTGAGTGCTGGCCATTTTCTGCCTATCTATATCTCCATTTACCCTGGATTACAAGCACCCGGATATTATTACTGTTTGGTCAGTGTGCAAGGATTAAGAGTTCTTTTTATATATATATATATATATATATATATATATATATATATATAAATGCTTATTTATTATAAAAAAAATACTGAAAAATGCAAACAAATTAAAAATTTTGTGTTTTTTCTTTTACACTTTTTGCAATAATAATGTGTGCATAAATAGTGCAGGTTAAGGAAAGTAATTAAAAATAAATTAATTTAGCTGTTCTGATTTACAGAATATATAATGTGTCTGGGATTTTAAGTTTTTTTTTGTTAGTTACAGGTCACAAAGCACAAGGAGTAAAATAAACTTTTAATGTGGAGCGATTTTAGAATTTAGTATGTTTGTCTTGTAAAAGTAGACACTCCAGTGTATCTCATAAGGTGCATATTGTGCCTTAGCATGCCCCCATTTCTTCACCAATATATGCCAAAGTATGTGGTAAAAAATAATTTTGTGCATTTTTTACATACGGATTGCATTTTTGCTGGGCATTTTGTATATTTCATAATCGCCACTAAGTTCAAACCCCCCAAATTATGCTCAGCTAAGTCTTCTGAGTAAAAGGCCTACCATTTGTAAAAGTAGACAATCCAGGGTATCTCATAAGGTGCATATTGTGCCTTAACAGGCCCCCATTTTTTCACCAATATATTTGGTAAAAAATTAATTTGTGCATTTTTGACATACAGATTGCATTTTTGCTGGGCATTTTGTATATTTCATATGTGCCACTAAGTTCAAACCCCCCAAAGTATGCTCAGCTAAGTCATCTGAGTAAAAAGACACCCCCAATGAATGTCTTTGGCACTATTTCGGGAAGCTACAGTGCCATATAGTAGACCAAGCTATATCAGTTTTTACCGAACTTTGAATTTTGATGCTGGGCCTATGTGCAATTTCCAAGCATCTTCGCAGGTTTTAAATTCAAACTACCTCACAAAGGCCTACCATTTCTTAAAGTAGACACCCCAGGGTATTTCAAAAGGTATATTTTGAACCTTAGCGTGGGATCATTTTTCCGCTAGCTTGTACCAAGTGTTTTTCTGCCTTTTTGACACACAAAGTGAGTTTGCACGGTATATTTTGCAAACCTTAAGTGTGCTACGTTTGTATAATACTTCATATGTTGCTCAGCTATGTGGTCTGCGTACAGCAATACCCCCGTATGTGCCTTTGCCAGGTTTTGTGTGGATGTTGAAGGGGCACATTTGAGACGCAGCCATTCAGTTTTTTTCTAACTTTGAAGTTTTACGCTGTGTTCATGTTCCAATTTGGAGTAGTTTAGATGGTTGGTTATTGAAATTTCCCCACAAACACATACTATTTATTAAAGAATACACCCTGGGGTAATTCAAAAGGCATATCTTGAACTTTGGCGTGGGATCATTTTTTCTCTAGTTTGTTCCAGGTGCAGTGGTAATGAGCATTTTTAAATGTACTTTTTTACTTTTTGAAACTTTTTTACTTTTAAAAACTAGTTTTTAAACTTTTGTTTTGCTTATTATTTTTTTTGAAACTTTCCTAAACTTTCTTAAAACTTTTTTTTACAGATTTAACATTTTTGTAAGCTTTTTTTTTACCGTTAACCCCTAACTAGCAGTAAGCAGCACTAACAGTAAATTCCCCATTTTCCCATAACTCCCACCCACCCCAGCTACAAAATATATAATTATAACATATTTAAATTAGTTAATTAAATAAATTGAACCCCTGGGGGTTAAAAAATAAATTAAAGTTAATCATCAGGGGTTAAAAAAAAATTAGATCACAGTATAATACTGTGATCTGTATTTTGATCACTGTAGGCAGTGATAGACTGGCAGGGAAGGGGTTAATTTTTATTTGGACTGGCTAAAGGGGGGGGGAGGGTTATTTTTTTACTTAAATGTTATTAAAACTTTTTTTTACTTAATTTTGAACTTTTTAAAGCTTATTTTAAAACTTTTTTTAACGTTAACCCCTAGTTAGCCTAACACCAAATCCCCCAATTCCCCACTAACTTCCACCCACCCCAGCTAGATAAATTTATAATTTTAAAATACTTAAATTAATTTATAAAATACATTTAAACCCTGAGGGTTAAAAAAAAAAGAATTAACCCTCAGGGGTTAAAAAAAAAATCAGATCATAGTAAAATGTAATCCTTGGCAGGGAAGGGGTTAAGTTTTTTATTAAAATGGGTAAAGGGGGGTGGGATTTTAAATTAACTTTATTTTTTTTTACACAGGGGGCAGGATCAGCACTGTTCCAGCTCCCTGCACTTCACATAGAACCAGGAAGTGCAGGAAGGCGGAAGGTAAGTATACTAAGCACATGTGCTCACTCTGACAGGCTGTCAGAGCGAGCACATGTGCTGGGGCAGCACTATCGGGTGCTCCCGGTCTGCCTCTAATACAGAGGCAGACCGGAGCACCATTAACCCGATCGCGGCAATCTGGGGTTAATTTTACTCGTCGTTAACGGTTTCCCCTGAGTGACGGACCTCGTCCGTCACTCGTCATTAAGGGGTTAAAGAAAATCATGTGGAAGCTTGGTTTATAAAGTGACTGAAAAAAAAAAAGGATTTGCTCATATTTCTGTGTACCATTCTGGGGTCAAATACTAATACTCTGACAAAAATTCCATTCTATATGAGCCAGAACACTAATAAGTTGCATGAGAAAGGAGTGATAATGGCACAGTAATAAAGTAGGAGTGTAGAGAGGTAGAAAAACATTACATGCAAAGGAAACTACAAAAGAGGGAGCATGCCAGCCCCTTGAAGCTTATAAGGTTCGGATCAATATGCCTGCAATCATCAGAACACCTCAGTCACATATGAATATTCAATAAATCAATAAAGTGGGGCAAGAGCTAAATACTCCTCATAGACAATGAAAACGTTTAAATAGATACTTACAAAAGAATAAATAAAACACAAGGGGTACCACACAACAAAAAATGTACAAAACCTATAAATGCGTTTAGAACTAAGTATCCATGCTCATAGGAGTAAGAGCACATTTCAGAAATGCGTTTGGAGGTACATTGCAGAGTCAAAACTAAAGGACCAATGCACCCATATTGCTTTATTGAGATAAATTGGTCTGGGTGACCATAATGGCCATTAATATTAATAGGCTCAGCCAAGGAGGTAGAGTGGAAGACGTTTTTACCTTATTAAAGGAGGGCAAGTGGGCCCGGTGGGCTAAATAGTGTTTTTAACACTATAGGGTCAGGAATACACATTTGTAATCCTAACCCTATAGTGTTCCTTTAATGCATGATTAATGAAAGCACCAACTTCTGCCACAAGTCCTCTCCTGATAATGATATGGTGGGAGAGATGTTGCAGAGGCAAAATAAACTTGATTCTGTATTTTCAGTTCCTCTGCCATTGTATGCTAAAGGGAGAAGCATTGAATTAATGGTAGCAGCTGCAAGAGAGTGTAACATACAGAATAATTGAGCAGATTTGGATATGCATGTTTATTGTAATGCTCCCCTTACATTAAATTGAATTAATCTCCCCTCTCTATATCTTTGGAAAACCATTGCCCAGCTCATCTACCTAATCTTTTTAGTTATGAGGTATAGGCCTTGTTCATTGTTCCCATTTTTGTACCATTAACTAGCAAAGTACAATGAAGGAAAAAGTATTTGATCCCCTGCTGATTTTGAACGTTTTCCCACTGACAAAGAAATGATCAGTCTATAATTTTAATGGTAGGTGTATTTTAACAGTGAGAGACACAATAACAAAAAAAAAATCCGAAAAAACGCATGTCAAAAAATGTATTAATTGATTTGCATGTCAATGCGTGAAATAAGTATTTGATCCCCTATGAATCGGCAAGATCTCCGGCTTTTATAAAAGTAACAAGCTGAGATTAGGAGCATTCTCTTAAAGGGAGTGCTCCTAATTTCAGCTTGTTACCTGTATAAAAGACACCTGTTCACAGAATCAATCAATCAATCAATCAGATTACATACTCTCCACCATGGCCAAGACTAAAGAGCTGTCCAAGGATGTCAGGATATTTCAATCAGTGAAATAAGTATTGGACCCCCTTCGACTTAGTACTTGGTGGTAAAATCCTTGTTGGTAATTACAGAGGTCAGACGTTTCTTGTAGTTGGCCACCAGGTTTGCACACATCTCAAGAGGGATTTTGTCCCACTCCTCTTTGCAGATCCTCTCCAAGTTATTAATGTTTTGATATACACAAAAGGTGTGGAATTGGTGGCGCTATATAGTTTTAACGTGTAAGTTGGAAAATAAGTTATAGCTGCTGTATACACTCTGTGGGTACTCCTTAAAACCCACCACACATAAATAATCACCAAAAGACAATAAAAACTTTAAGGTAAGTGTTTTTGAGCACTTTTTGAAAAACCTCAATTACCTCACATGTATATATAGCACTGCACTCTTAAAAACTGAAGGCTTGGAAGGTAAAAACACCTGTTAAGCCTAAAGTTTTTATTGTCTTTTGGTGATTATTAATGTTTTGAGGCTGACATTTGGCAACTCGAACCTTTAGCTCCCTCCACTGATTTTCTATGGGATTAAGGTCTGGATACTGGCTAGGCACTTCAGGACCTTAGTGTGCTTCTTCTTGAGCCATTCCTTTGTTGCATTGGCTGTGTGTTTTCGGTCATTGTCATGCTTGAATACCTTTCCATGGCCCATTTTCAATGCCCTGGCTGAGGGAAGAAGATTCTCACCCAAGATTTGACGGTACATGGCCCCGCCAATCGTCCCTTTGATGCGGTGCAGTTGTCCTGTTCCCTTAGCAGAAAAACACCCCAAAGCATAATGTTTCCACCTCCACCTCCATGTTTGATGGTGAGGATGGTGTTCTTGGGGTCATAGGCAGCAATCCACCACCTCCAAATACGGCGAGTTGAGTTGATGCCAAAAATCTGGATGTTGGTCTTATCTGATCACAACACTTTCACCCAGTTCTCCTCTGAATCATTCAGATGTTCATTGACAAACTTCAGACGGGTCTGTACATGTGCTTTCTTGAGGAGGGGGACCTTATTTTCTCAGTGTCTTGGTCCCAGTTGCCTTGAGATCATTAACAAGATGCTCCTGTGTAGTTCTGGGCTGATTCCTCACTATTCTCATGGTCATTGAAACTCCGCGAGGTGAGATCTTGCATGGAGTACCAGACCGAGGGAGACTGACAGCTATTTTGTGTTTCTTCCATTCACAAATAATCGCACCAACTGTTGTCACCTTCTCACCAAGCTGCTTAACGATGGTCTTGTAGCCCGTTCCAACCTTGTGTAGATCTACAGTCTTGTCCCTGACATCCTTGGACAGTTTTTTGGTCTTGGCCATGGTGGAGAGTATGGAATCTGATTGATTGATTGATTGATTGCTTCTGGGAACAGGTGTCTTTTATACAGGTAACAAGCTGAGATTGGGAGCACTCCCTTTAGGAGAATGCTCCTAATCACAGCTTGTTACTTTTGTAAAAGACACCTGGGAGCCAGAAATCTTGCCGATTCATAGGGGATCAAATACTTATTTCACGCATTGACATGCAAATCAATGAATAACTTTTTTGACATGCGTTTTGTTTAATTATTATTATTTTTTTTTGTTATTCTGTCTCTCACTGTTAAAATACACCTACCATTAAAATTATAGACTGATCATTTCTTTGTAAGTGGGCAAACATTCAAAATCAGCAGGGGATCAAATACTTTTTCCCCTCGCTGTATTTGTGTGATATATGTAGTTTCCTGACCCTGTGCTAGATAATCCTTTCATTATGTCTCTCTGGATAGACTGTGAACATGATTATCTGGAAGTGGAATATGTTGGGACTTTGAAAATTCCCACGTACTTAAAATTTCTTATAAGGGCAATTATTATTAGAGGGGAGTAGCAAAGCAAAAATGTCCTAAACAGTGAAGGAATTAACGGTGCCTTCAAAAGGGTATTTATTATACTCTGTAAACAGATTGAACTGCTGCAAACCACATTATGAGTTTAGTTATTTACAAGATTGTAATGAGTGAGTAGAATGTTCGGAACCCTATAAATAATCTGTTTAAATTACGGAAGTCGGTAGAGATACCTAGAATTGCTGGAATCTCAGGTTTAAGTATTATTATTATTATTATTATTGCCATTTATATAGCGCCAACAGATTCCGTAGCGCTTTACAATATTATCAGAGGGGATTTAACTATAAATAGGACAATTACAAATAAACTTACAGGAACAATAGGTTGAAGAGGACCCTGCTCAATCGAGCTTACATTCTATAGGAGGTGGGGTGTAAAACACATTAGGACAGGAATTTGCAATCAAATAAGGTGGGCTGCCCTTTAGGAGAGGGCAAGAGACAGGTATGTGAGGTAGGGGTTAGTTTTGGAGGCCAGTACCATTATAAATCTCACATACTAAAATTTAAACTGCAAATATGAAGTTATTTTACTATATGCAAAATGTGTGAAAGGCATGCATTCATAGTGAAGCATTGGTGGAATTCTGTCACTATATGTTTTGGTATCCTCTACTTATTTTAGCAATATAGAGTATACATTATTATTTCTTTTCTTATCAAGATCTATTATTCTCAGTAAGTCTTCATCTCGATAATTTTCTAGGTTGTATTTCAGAATCTTTAGCTAGGACTGTGTCTATAGCTGTTATGTATAGATTTATTTATTGTATTTGTGCACTCTGAACATTTGCTCAAAAACTAACATTGTTTATTAGTCTGGTCACATTAAATAAATATATTGACATTTCAGTATACCCTGTCTACTTGAAATAAAAGACAGTATTTGCTTTGTCAAAGGTTTTTAAACAATAGTTCATTGAAGTCTAAATTGTAGTGATTACTATTAAATTTAATCAGCCCAATTTAGTTAGATAGTGAATATATTAGGATTGGAAGCAACTTCAAAGAAAATTAACTGCAGATTGCAATTTATTTGAATGTAGTGTGAGAAGTAATATGAAGTATCCTTGCAAGGGAACTTGAAAGGATGCTAGTATAGTTGAGGGCTATATATGTATAAAGAGCTATCATAGAGTAGTCACTAAAGAAACCAATGTAATTTTCCTGCTAATTGCTCCATCTTAGAACTACGCCCCAGAGATTCTCTGCATTGGTGTAGGGGGGTGTAGGTAGGACTAATGCCCACCTCTCCCCAAACATCTGCTGTACCTTTTAAGATCATATGTTTCACTGTTTAAGAAAGATAAGAATACCAAAACAATACATGCGCATAGTCGCCTTCTTCGGCATATCCAGCTTAATCTTAATACCCACTCCCATTAAAATGCAGACTGCAATTTAAAGTTGGAAAATATCTGTCCACAACTTTATTAACACATCTTATAAACATAAGGTCATTGCCAACTCCTAACACACATTACTTAAATGCCCCTCTCCCGCCAAATGTAATTAACCCTAAAAATTACTCCCATATATAAATATAAACCACAATGTAACAATAATAATAATAATAACATAACACATAACACACCAACCAAGTGGCATCAATACCAATGTATAACAAACTGTAGGGATATACCGTGAAACCCCTACACCCCCAGGTTCAGAGCCACCGACGAGCTCGAACCTACCAAACCACTGTAACCTGGTGAGTATTTTCCACTCAACCTAACCCTGCACGTTATTAACTCACTCTACCCCGCCAGCCTCTAATTCCGCTGCTGGGATCAAGCGAGATACACTGCCAATAGTACCAAGGGAGGGAGGGAGGGAGAGACAAGTACAGGTAAGAGTAGGCTAATTAAAATGGCCACTAGCTAAGATGGCTGCTATATATACACCCACCCCTAAGCCCACCACTATTAACCCCATAGCCACTTACTAATTGCTTACTATGCCTGCCTACTAGCTCTGTCACGGCCCATTCCACTTACTATGCTGTTATATGGGCTACAAATGTCAAAGTGTTGGTTATGCCTTTCTACAAATAGACTCCTTATTGGAAATATATAATCTTGTCTGCAGAGAACTACATGGTTTAATTAGGGGATGACCAATAGGTAGATCCCCAGATGTTGCCTCTAGAATGCCTTTAGAATGGCAAAACATCATGGGAGCTGTAGTTTTATAACATCTGGGGGTCTACCTTTTGGGCATCCCTCGTTTCATATATATTCTCTAAATGGGGCTGGGATTATTATCTGTCCCCTCCAGATTGGTTTGATTCCTGAGGGGACGAGTGCCTGCATTCGTTCTCAATAATCAAACAGTGAGAATCCATGCGTAATTGTTCTGTACAGCTATATTTGGAATCTTGTTATAGCGACCAATCATACAGAAGGAGCTGGACACACCAACCAATACCTAACACGCCTGCTTCCTGTGTTACACGATAAAGTTCCCTGTTCCTGTACAACTGATAAACTATCAAAAAGGTTCATGCGGTAGTTGTGATAATTTATTAGACTGTGAAGGACGTTTGATGAGATTACCTTACTTTTAGCATTTTTCTCTTCCTTCATAATCCCTATTTTCATTTTTACTTTTGAAAACCCAGACCCGGAGCAATTAGCATTATATTAAATTGAGTGTGATTCTTTTCAGGCTTGATCCTTTCTTAAAAAGTGTCTGTGTATAGATGTAAAGGCCTTTATAATGATTTGGTTATGAAAAGGACACACAGAGGAAACGTGAATCTCTAGAATATAAGTACAAATTAAATGTAACCTGTCACGAATAAAGTACATTATGGAAGGAAAGCAGTAATAGGTGACTAATGTGCAGACAGCGATTCTTGGATGATTTTAGGAAAACTGCATCTCAAGTATGATCTGTTTATCTGAGCTTCCAAAGTGTTGTGTCTAAGGAACATAAGTCTACAAATGGTTGAATGTGTTAATAATTCAGCACATAAGAAATAACAGTATAAATTCAAGTGCTCACATTGTTCCCTGCCCTACACATGATGCCAGGGGCATCCTTTAAGAAACTTTGATTTGAAACTAGTCATACATATGTGCAAAACTAATATTTAGTCATAGATTTACATACATTTTGTCTCATGATTCCAATTATTCCTAACAAGCAAGGTTTCTGTATTTTTATACTTTAATTATTTGTAATGTGAATTTTATTCGCCTAGTGATAATTTATTATATATTTTGGATAATACTCATGTTGAACGGATAAGAACATTTTACATTGTGTATATATATACATAAAAAAAGAAAGAAAAAGAAAAAAGTATCTCATACCTAAAAATCCAAAAGTTGTGTGATGCCCGCTAGTTTAACAGCAGGTAACCCTGACTCTAGTTATGACTCTTTCAGCAGTCATACCTCAGTGACATGTTTGAAAAACAGAGAAATGCCTAAGGGATGGCATCTGGGCAAGAAAGAAATGCATTCATTAATTACCTGTGTCACGTATATGCAAATGTTAAATTAGTACTAATTATATCTTATTTCTCATTATTTTAAAGTTATAATGAATATGCCTGTCTTCCCTGGTTAATGACCCCACGTGGGAATTCATTGACTTCAATAGAACAAAGATAAAACATTGGTCACAATGATTACAGGTCAGTTATTGAACATATATAGCAATATGGAATGAAAAAAACCTTCAGGCATTCAGGACCAAAGATTTAGGCTGGTATCGTTTGATTTCCTATTTCTAGTTAATGCTCCTGGGTCAATGTAACCACCCTCTCATTAATCCACAGTCAAACGTAGAGAAAAAATAAAGTTGCATAATCAGATGACTCCAAGGAAAAACAATTAAAGGCTCCAGAAATGTAAAGTAATAGTGCACACACAAAATGGGATACAGCAACAGCAAAATCACTTAACGGGTTTGGTACTTTGTACCATGGCACTTGCAACTTACAACAAAGAAATGCATGAAGGGATTTTGCTATTGATGTATTGGCTAGTAGATCTGGAGATTCATTTTGCTATTAAATCAATTTTTTGTGAAATTGGGATGATCAAGTGCAGTGGCGTACACACGATCCATGGGGCCCCGGTGCAAAAACTGATCCGTGGGCCCCCCCTCAATGGTTACACCGTGCGGGCCGGGCCGCAAAACATGGCGGCGGCCACCTGGTCGCATGGGTCTGCAGGGCAGCCAGGCCCCCTGGAGTGACGTGCCCGGTCACAGCTGCCACCCCTGTATATGCGCCACTGTACACACACACACACACACACACACATACATACAAGTACACATACATACAAACACACACACACACACACAGACACATATATACAGACACACACAAACAAACACACACACACACACACAGTCATCACTGGTCGCGCTGTTAAAGAGCCGCAGTGCTGACCTGGCCCTCGGGAAATCCATAGCCATTGGGTGGCCCTAACTGAATGGGCCACCGGATGGGCCCCTTCACGTGTGGCCCAGGAGGCTTTACTGCGTGGGCCGGGGCCGCAACACATGGCGGCGGGCACCCGGTCGCAGTGGTCTGCAGGACGGCCAGGCCCCCTAGAGTGACAGGCCCGGTCTCTGCTGATCTGACTGTAAGCCAATGATCAAATGATTGTCCCAAATTCCTGGTTTCTGAACCACCATTTAGATAAAATAAACGACTAATGCAATGGACAAGCATGTTTGTGTGATTCGTGATTCAGAACTCTGTCTGTGAATCCAATAAAAGATAGGGGGAAAAAAGAAGAAAAATAAAGGGCTAGTGGCTAAATGTTGATTGTATTCATAGATCAAGTGAGAAGTGACCAATAGAGGGAAAAAAAGAAAGAGCGCTCTTTTGGTTGATCTGATTCGTTTCCCAAATTGTTTTTAACAGAAGAAATTCTGACGAGCCGCACCGAGCCATACATTCTAATGTCTCAACATTCTTTTTAATTCAGACAAAGTGGTTTGGCTAAAACAAATCTATCATCCAGTTAGCCAACAAGGAGATCTACATGTATTGTGTGGGTTTTTAACCAACATAGGCCTCAATGTATCATTGTTGGTTAAGCTTTCCAAATCATTTAATATTTTTTTATTAAATAATTTGGAAAGCTTATCCAACGATAATAAATCAAGGCTGCAATGATTTACTAACCTATTTGTGATCATCAATCAATAGCTATATGCCTCTTCACTCTTTCTTTTTAATCAAGGTAATATTTTGTTTAGCACGGTGGTTACTATGAGGACCTTATACAATTCCCTTGAGATATAGGGGTACTCTAGGTGTATTTATCAGGGGGTTATGCAAGGACACTTTATTAAGGTTACAAATTTTGAGGACTTCTCCTACAGTCACTGGAACAGCACGGTCCCACATTTAGCTCAGCGATCTGGAAGGCAGTAACTTCTCTGCTCATTATTTGGTTGAACGGTGCATGTGGGATTCAGTGCAGACTGCTTTTAACCTACAGCTAGAGATTCAGAAGGCATTTATACTTCTGCCCTAAATAAGGTCAAATAGTATCTGTAGAACCTAGTGTAAACTGTTTGCAGTCCTAATCTTTCCTTTTATTTGTTATTTTTTTGACGGGCATTTGGTGACATTGTAGCAATCTTTCAGGAAGTTTCTATTTATGTTAACAAAGTATCCTATTCTAGGTACTACTACATATACTTACCAGTATATACTTATTACAGATAACCTTATTCTGTTTGTTACTCATCCTTTTATGTCTTGTCTCTTAGTTAGTCCGGCTAACCCACTAATTATATACCCCCATTAGGTCTTTTGAGCTTGTTAGCTCTCCTCAGGGAGTTAGATGTGGAGGGTATAGATTTTGTTATTTTTATTTATTTATTTTTCTTTTGTATCTTATAAATTACAATAAATGTGTTTTTTAAATTTATATTTACCCCATATTTCGAGGGTTCCTCTTAAGTGCCTATTTTTGTTCTTTAACTTGTTTAAGGGTTACCCCCTGTGAGACACCCAAAGGACACACTTAAAGCTCCTGTTTATAGGGGCTTTTGTTCGTTTTTCTAGAAATAGCACCTTTAACAAAGTTGTTTTATCTAATATTACAATATTATTTTTTTCTTCTGTTTTCTATATAAAACATTTGACTTTCACAAATAATACTAAGACACGGGACTATCTGTGGGACAGGACTGCCTTACTAGCTTGTTCTGAGTAATGCTTTCTCTCTGCAATTCATTTCTTAGAAATCTTTCCAGCAGTTTTAGATTCAATTTAACCTCCTTAACTGAACTGCATGCCTGTCTCACCCTCAGGTGCTAACTTGTGTTTATATTCTCTAATCAATACTGTGGATGTTCCACTATAGGCAGGAGGAGATTATTAGTTACAGTTAGTTTTCTGAAATCTGTTAAATCAATTTACATGTCTGTATTCTAGCATACTCTTTCTTGTTGAGTAAACAGACCTTCAAGCTCTCAATAAGAGATTTAAGTCTCCAACATTTTTCTTTAACATTGTGCAGTTTTGCTACAGTGTCTTGGCATTGTTCAGCAGATTGTGATGCTATCAGTAGGTTATTAAGATAATTTACTATATTATAGTCTCTGAAAACCTCCTTACGCCCCCCATTAGCCCACATACATATTGTTGTATAGTAGGATTGAATGCTTATATTAATTTGAGCAATTAAACATTATATGTGGGTTCCTGGTCACCCACAGTCCCGTCCTCTACCAGATGTGTGGCAAAGATATAATTCCTTGTAGTCATACCCTTTATACCAGGAGTGGGAGCTCTGATAGGCTAAAAGCAGTTAGTTGACATTCTCAACCAATCACAGCTGCCCATTGCTGCTCAGGCTAATACTTCCTCATTAGCCAACGCAGCACAGAGGGGATGGGCTGCTGGAGACGCTTGTTTAGCATTAAAACATAAAACCTTTAAAAATGGTTTAATGCTAAATGAAATGATGGCACCAGGCACAAGGGGAAAGCAGACACTACCCCACAGATTCCCTTTAAGTCTAGTGATATTTTCATCAAATGGCTATGGCATCTCCAAGATTGCTTCTCCTCTGTAAAAACAATGGTAGTTGCCTGTTTAATTAGACAGTAACTATTTGTGTTTAGATTACTGCCTTTGTCCATTTTGATATTAAAAGTATTAAAAATTCTCCCCAGTGCATTACTGCAGCGCTGATCTTCTTTCTGTGAAATCATCATTACTGATGTCTTCTATCCATTCATGTACTTCCTATAGAGAAGCATTGAACCACATTGCACATGCACTGCTAACAATGCTTCTCACAGAGAAGCATTCACTTTCCTTCTGAACTACAGTTGAATTTGAGTGAGGCAGGAACCCCCTTGGCTATGTGCTTGACATCTGGGAGGTTTAACTTTTTAACTAAGGGAATTTGTAAGGGCTTATATTTCTTGAAATTTCCAATTCAAATAAGTAAGCCAGAGGGGACGTACAACTATCCCTAAAGCATGTTATAGAGCAAGCTGAAGTGCTTTAGGATCTGGAGTGTCGCTGTAAGATAATTATGTGGCCTTAAGAAGTATTCCAGGCAACTTTTATGATTTGAATAGAATTAAATATCGAAACACATTGAATATTGACTTAATAATGCAATTGTGTGTCTGATACTGAAACAATATTACATCATATGAATGCTAACTTTATTTAGCATGTTGTGTCCTGCAAACTAGAGAGGCAATACAGACAAACAATTTTAGGAGGAGTTCAACAAGTCTATACTAAAAAAAATTTAAGTTTTGTGATACTCGTATAATTGTAACATTTAAGATATAGCTAATTTCTTTCTGTATACTCCATGACAGCCAATGAAATTGGTACATAGCTAAAGAGTGGTGAATGCAAACGGGTACTTAGGTACCTATCTATTCACACTTTTCTTTTACACATAAGTAATCTTGGTTGTTGCCATTGTGGCAAGTAAGTAGCTAATATAAAACATCTCTTTTAGCACTTTATCATAATTAACAGGAATATTTACATTTACAATTACATCGATGGTTTCCATAAAGTGACAAAGAATCCTCACAACTGTGTATTGAATATATTAAATTGCTACACCCCTCTTATACCAAGTAATGATGATGTTAAAGTGCATTTTATCATTTTTATTTTTTTTACCAAGTCGTGAATAATTTATTTAGCTTTCCCATTATATTGGCAAATCAGGAATGCATCAACATGAAGGATTAAGATTTTTGTTTCCCATTGCTGGCTGCTTTCTCCTGTTTCCGGTTTCTTCTTTGACAATACTGTAACAATTCAGAAAAAAAAACCCTCTCATTACAGTTTCTGAAATATGGTCTTCAGAAGGTCACATAATAGAGCATGACAATGCAATTATAGTTCCTGCAATAAAGGTCATCGTTACCCATCATGCTAATTATTTTGACAGAGTTGCAATGCACTCACTCCGCATCAATAGCACTGTAAGTATGGCGTAGTCCAAAGTGCTGAGTTACCTTCTGCTTCTAGCTCTGTCCTTCTTTGCACTTTATTTAACGAAAAGCAATGCCTTACTTAGTATATCAGAAAGATAATTATTCTTTCCTTCTCTTGCCTTTTTCATCTTTTTCTCTTTATTTCAAAGATATGGAACAGGCCTATTTTTTTACTTTCCACTTTCTTCCTCCAATAAGAGTACAGTTCACAGCAGACGGTAGCTGTGATAATATTATTCTTTAAACAGAACAAAATTAAGATGCATGGAGAAACCAAAGGCACATTTAATATTAAAGGTTTATTGACAGACTTAAAAATAACTTTTTGTGCAATACTAGAACGTAAAATCCTATTTCCCAAATTAATTCTCACCATTCCCAATCGTGGGTCCCCTGTGCTACTAGATCATTGTTGGTTAGTCTACAGCAAGCATGTCAAACTCAAAGTCTAGCATGGGCCACATAAACAAGGTTTAAGTTTACGTGGGCCGCAAAAAAAAAACCTTACATTTTCATAGAAACGTAGGTTTATTTTGAAAAGTACAGTTTAAAAAAATCCCAGCATCCCCCTCTACTAAACAACAGCACCCCCTCTACTAAATCCCAGTCCCCTCCTACTAAATCCCAGTCCCCCCCCCATGTACTAAATCCCAGCACCCCCTCTAGCCAACAAGCAGACTCTACTCACATTGCCGCTGCCAGTATGTGACTCTGGAGTTCGGCCTCTGGTATACCCCAAATGGCGCCATCCGAACCCTGTGCCAAATCTGATCCTCCCACTACTTCTTGAAACCCTGTGAATGTGACGTGGCATTGTGTGCCTCCATGCACCTCCAACACTGACCAACACACACACACACTCACTGACACACACACACACACACTCACTGACACACATACACACACACTGACAGACATACACACTCACTGACAGACACACACATACACTGACAGACATACACACACAGACACACACACACACACACACACTCACAGACAGACACACACACACACACACTCACTGACAGACACACATACAGACACTCACTACCAGACAAACACACTGACAGACACACACTCACTGACAGACGCAAACACACTCAGCAACAGACACACAGACAGACACACTCACTGATAGACACAAAGACACACTCACTGACACACACACAGGCCAGACACACAGACACACACTGACATACACATTATTGCACACACATTTTCTTTATTGCTCCCTTCCTTTGGGAGCCGATGTGGGGCCTCTCCCTGGGGTCCAGTGGGGATCTTCTATCTGCTCCTTACTGCTCCCTCGCACGCAGTTTAGTAATGCCAGGTGCCGGAATATGACATCATTTTCCGGTGCTCGGCTTTACTACAGACAGCGCGCGCGAGGGAGCAGTGAGGAGCAGGAACACTGAGCTCCCTATCTGGCCATCCTCCCCGGCTGGGTAAGTTTTAGCAGAGTAGGCACCTGCAATGTGGGGGAAGCAGGTGCCTACTCTGCTTTAACAGCAATCATGTACTCGCGGCTCCCATTTTATAAGATCAATAAACTGAGGCATTTATTGTTGCTTATTTTACAATTGGACAACTGATAAATGAGTTCCCTCTGTCGTCTGAGGCTGTAAGGCCTTGTTTGTATGAAAGCACTTAGGTGCGTACCACTAAGAGGAGTAAGCAGTAGTACATGGACAAAAAATATAGGCGAGGAAGCAGAAGTAGAGGAAAAAGAAGTGAAAAAAGCTTCTAAAGCATTGAAATGTTTGAAACGTTTCTGCTCCTGGCTTAAACAGCTCTTAAGATGGTCCTGAACTTACAGGCATAGTAGTACCTGTTAGGTCATTTAACTTGCACTCTTGCTACACTCAACAACAAAGAGTGTTTTTTTTTTTTTGTATTGCTTATTGTAAGGGAGGAGTTGTGCTTGGTAGGGTTTCCCTGTAATCTTAACGTCATTCTCTCAAATTGACATGTTATATCCACTTTGTTGAGAATTTCCTCTGTTGAGGGTAAATGAGGGCTTTTCCACTTGGCTGCTATGCTGGACTTCATAGCTGTTAGCAAGCTCAGGGTGGTTGCTTTGTAGAAGATTTTATTTAAGTTTGGTATTAGCAGGTAGCATTCGGGAGAGAAGGGCAAGCTTGTGTTGGTAAGCTGTAGTCATAGCCTGAGTTTCAGCTACATTGTTTTTACAAGCCAAGAAATACAATATGTGTGGGATTTAGCTGATGAATCTAAAATCAAATGAAATAAAACATAGCATAATACAGTTTTAGAAATGAAATATTTCCTGCTATAGATTGCACTCACAGGATGTTAAAAGTATATGCGCTCTATTGGTGCCTCCCCGGATGTTTTGGGGGGCTAGTATCTCCCCTCTTAGGATCAAGTATCACCCGGTATCAGGAACCATTCAGGACTCTGACAGGTAGATAGGTAAAAAGGAGGTTTTATTGGTATTAAAAGTATAAAAAGGATCGGTCTTACACGTTTCGTCCACCAGGGGACTTCCTCAGAGACCAGTATACAGTAAAACACAAGGAGTAAATAATGCTCCCAAGAAAACAGCAGCCTAATTCCACCCTCCCATCAGTTGTTTTTATAGTATGAAATAGTCCCATAGAAATTTAGGAGTTTGAGTAGCTAAAGAATTAAGGTTTCTTGTTTGGTCAGGAGTAAGAGAATGTTGTTGGCAAATAATGCCAGTTTTTGTTCCCCAATTAGTGTGTGTAGACATGCTATGGAGGTGTTCTGTGTGATCATTCTAGTCAAGAGTTCCAAACGTAATATAAAAATTAAAGGTGAGAGTGGGCATCCCTGGCGGGTACCATATGAAATTGTGAATGCTGATGAGATAAATCCAGAGTTGTACATTTTTGCAGTTGGGTGAGAGTATAGGGCTAGAATGCTAGTGAGACATTTTGGAGACAATCCCAGCTAAGCTAGTCAAATGCTTTTCAGCATCAAGTGCAACTATTACACCCTTCTGTAAGCTTTTGTGGTCCCAATTAACTAAATTAATAAAATGCCTAGTGTTATCCCCTACCTGTCTCCTTGGGACAAATCCGGCTCTTTCCGGTGATACAAGATGAGATAATAATGGTTTGACGTGCATGGATAAATGCTTTACATTTATTTTAAGATCTGCATTCAGAAAAAAAAGATTGGCCAAATATTTGAGCTCAGTGTCGGGGGCTTGTTGGACTTGGGGATGGTTACAATGTGGGCTTCCCTTGCCTTGATATGGTTGAAAAGGGTGGTGAGGTGGGGAAGTTACACTTTAACATCAAAGGAGCACCAAGACATTCCATGATCTGTTTTGTTGACTAATGTTTGATCAGTTTTTAATCAGTATATGTCTATAGATTTAGGAAGTTTTTCACAAAAACATCCAATCCATTGGAATGTATACTTTATCTTCAATAGTTTCATCCCATCTTTCTCTGCTCTTTCTCTCCCAGTGAGTGCATTTCTTCTATCAGCCCTTTCCTGTTCTTTGTGGACTTACCTTGCTATGACCACTCTTTCCCAACCACCTCAACCCTGGCTTAACAACAAGCCTAGAAAACTTTGCCATCACCTTGTCTTCCGAATTCCAGTATTCTCTTTTCTACTCTTAGCATCTCAACTTTGCTCATAGCTTCCAAACTTGGGGTCATCTTTAACCCCTCACTACATTTTGACAAGAAGAATATCCAGAAAATCTACCTGTAATTAACATGCTCTTCTGCAAAACTCCTTATCCATTCCTTCATCTTCGGCCTTATTATTGCAACTCCCTTCTGCTTGGCCTTCCATAACACTCCATCATTTCCAAAAAATTTAAAGTGCTGCTGGCTGTGTACTCCTCAACATGACATGATCCTCTCTCATTTCAATGCTCACCTCAAAAACTCCATTGATGTCCAATATATATTTATCTTCGTATAAATCCCTCCATAACCTTGCTCCATTACAAGACTGGGCAGACTAGATGGGCCGAATGGTTCTTATCTGTTGTCACATTCTGTGTTTCTATGTCTGAGCTCTCTGTCCTCTCAATATAACATCCCTTTTCCAGGCCTCCCGCCCCCCACTGTGCTTTTTATTTTATTTAATTCATTTTTGTTCTTGGCACCCTACCACTGGTTTAAGCTCGCTCCCCACATCCAGTTGGACAAATCTCATATTTTTGCAAACTCATTTTCATCCAAGTCTTCCACAACACTTCGTAACCCAATAGATTACTGGTCCTTTCAAGTTCCAGGCACCTGGCTCATCCTTCACTCTATTCCATATTTCTGACCAGTGAGACCTACATCCTGGCTTCCACCTGTATTTCTTAATAGAAGTAATCCATTCAGATTAAAAATGTAAAATACACATCTTGTAACCTTTCTGCTCCACTTGCACATGCTTTCGTAAACATGGTCCTCCCCAAACTCCTTGCTTCTTATCAATCATATCTCTCTATATAGAGTATTCTCATCATATTCCAATTCCTACACTATTTTCTGGAATACTCATTGGCACATTATGGATGCATTTATAATTAATGAATATTCTTTTTTACATTTTCTCCCTACAACCCTTATACACAATACTGCTAGCTTTTTTCATATATTTTCCATGTATTCAACTCCAGTGTTAATTGTAGAAAAGTGTGGCACATTTAAAAATAAAAAATATAAATATAAAAATATATAGAAACCAGTGGAAATAGCAGAATCATTATGTTGGTTACCATGGTGACTTCTCACCATTTTAAAGTTTTCCCCACTTTTCTATTCTATAACACTTTTATAAATGTCCTCTTTGTATCTGCATTGAGTAGCTAGCTATTCTGATTCTAACTGCTTAATGAGTATAATTTGCTCTATAAATTATTACATCTGATCTCTTGGCTACTATTTATTTATTATACATGATTGTCATGTAGAAGATCTGATTGTAGAGAATAATCAGATTTATTTCAATTATCAAGAGGCAATTCTCTATTCTGTTTTATTCTGTGGTCTTTATATACTTACTCTTGCAGACTGCAGTTTATTCAAATGTCATTAATTTAGGCTACAATTTATATAAGCTTGTTTTTATTTTACAAACTTGTTACTTGCTATATTTATGTTTTCTTAGTTTTGTGTTACTATATTTTTAGTGAATGCTATATTAGAATGCTTTAATTGCATCATGATGGTCAATAAGCTATTACTTTCAGTTTTTAGAAGTTATTTTTTTCCTAATTAATGGGAATCACCTCTTAGCAGTGCTGGTGTAAGAAAAGTCTTTAGTTAATATATTTCTGTTTTGTGTGCCATGTGTAAAATTGGTGATCATACTTGGTTTTGTATATAATGGAAGCAAATTAATTGAATGCATGTATTATTATAATTTAATTTTTTTGGTGTAACTGAAGTAGAAACATTGGATGAACAGTTATAAACACAGTGAGAAAATGACACAATGGGGTTTTAGAGCTATGAATCATGAATGCAAGAATTATGTATTGAGGGAAACAGTCAAGTGAAACACGAGTACTGGTTGGGGCTTGTAGAGCACTAGTAACAAAAGTAAAAACAGGAAAAAGCTTTCACAGATTTTTACAGTGAGATATTGTGCTATTGTTGAGTAAAAATGCACCAGGAAAGCATTCACTAAAATGAGAATTGTTAGGAATTCAAAGAGGATTTAAAATTTGAAGTGATGCTATAGTGCCAGGGATACAAAGCTGTGTCCCTGGCACTATACCCCCCTTTGCTTCCCCCCCTCCCTTGCACCTTCCCCCCTACCCATGTAAATAAAGGGTTGAAAAAATCATTTTACTTACTTACCTTATCCCAGATTTCTTGCTCAAAATGTTAGAGTGCATCATGAGCATAAGCTGAGTACGCTGTCTTGGAGTTTTTACTAGAAAGAATTGAACAAAGCTGTAGTAGAAGGTGAAGAGAGAAGTTATACAGCTGAAAAATTTGTCAAAAGTGGGAAATGTCACAATATTGGCCACTGATGTTGAAACTGGTACGATTGGGAGCAGTTGTTCATGAACATGGTGCAGTTCCTCCACGTGGTAGAAACCATCCATAACTATAATACCAGTAATCAGGTTCAAACTGGCTATCGGGCAAACCGGGCAAATGTCTGGTGGGTCGCAATGGCCATTGGCCAAGGCCAACAAGGGAGATCACAGGATCTCCACTGCCGGCTTCTGCATGCCCTTATCCATGTCCTGGCACTGCATTTAGTCTTCATGGGCTGGTGGGAGATAAAAGTGATCTAGTGTAAGCCATACATCCACATCTAAACATGTCCTTACCAATCCACACCCAGTAACCCTAGACATCCATGCACACCCATTAATCCTAGGCAACCTTCAACACCCATTAATCCCAGGCAAGCTGTAACATCCAGCCATCCAACATACCTTCCAAAAGACTGTCAAAAATCTATCAGCTCCTCCAGCTCAGTTTCATTTCTTTCTTTCCTTTCTTTTACTGCTGCTCCCACTGTTTCAACAGAAGGCTTTTTTCATTTTGTGCAGGAGTGACTTATTAATAAAGAGACTTATTAAAATGGTTACTGACATGCACAATAATTTGGAGCAGTGATCAAACAAATGACATGGACAGTTCAACCAAATAACTCATGAGTAAAGTGAGAGCAAACGTGCAACTAAAAACGAAAATTTCAGGCTACTTTCAACTAGTGTAATACTGGATGAAAATCACAAAAAGCTTATTTGAGGTATTATCTACAATGTAAATCAAAGGCAGATATGTAAAAGAACTCTTATGCAATTCAAAAATCATTAAAATTGGAAATTGATCATTTTTTACTATTCAGTTTAAATAGGGCTGACATCTATTCATGACAGTTCGAAAACATTCCGGATTTGCAAAATTCTAAAGAAAATATGTAGCTTTTCCCTGGAAATGAAAATTGATATTTGCTCAAGCCAATTCAGGGATACATTTAGTTAAACACAATGAATATGCATTTTCAGGGAACAAATGATAGGATCCAGATATTATAGCAACATTCCAGACCCATAAAGCACTTTAGCTTGCTGAAATGCCTTATGGGTAAAGAGTGAGCCCTTTTTTCAGATTACAAAAAGTACAGATTTCAATAGAAACCTATACTTTTATATATGAACCTAGTTGCAACCCTTTAGCTGTCATCCAGACAACTGGTCCTGTTACTTACTGGTTTGGTTAGCTCAGTGGAGCTAAACTCAAGTGGCAGCAATTACCCAAAGCACCTGCCTAGGAAAGACATTGAGCTGCATTGGGAAGTCCATGATTGGACAGCCACAGAAAACTGGGTGGTGTTGGAAGGGGAGGGCTTGCAAAGGCAGTATACAAGAGATCTGCAGGTTTTGTAAGCTGTTTTTAGAAATAAAATTAAATGCATGCATGTTTTCATTTGGGATATATCTACTAAACTGTGATTTGTTTTTATTTTGTATTAGGGCTGTAGAGTGTCCCTTTAAACAAATGCTGAAACATTGCCAAACTTCTTTGGACCTCCTACATTACGAGACGCAGTCACAAAAATAAACTCATCTCTCTACCCAGTCAACCAAATCATAAATAGTTAAACAAATAAATTGCAACATATGGATGTCAACCAGATCCCCCATTTAAAGGGACTAATAAGCATACCAGGAAGTTTTCCTTTACCCTTTATGCCTTACTACTTCATGGGTAGTGTTTTGTCACAAAGACTTTACCAAAGTAGGAAAAACATAGGCATTAAAAATGCATGGAGTAACCCTTTAAGGTTAGGGTTACATTAACTCCATGCCACTATTTATCCCCAAACACTCTTTATCCTCTAATGTTAGCTTCCCTTAGTCTAAGGAAGCCATTAAAAATAGCAATCTTATGAATATTGCGGTAATGATGCTGCATCCATCAAACTACTACTATAATGAGGCTTGATATTTTTAACATGCTATCTTGACTGTGCTATTAAAAGCATTCCATGTATGTGTTTTTGACAGATTTACGCTAAGTAGAAAAGGTACGTGTTCGCTATCATTAAACAAAGCAAGATTCGAAAACGTCATTTCATAATTCCATAAACATGTACATTCACTCAGAACCCTTACTGTGATAAAAAATAAAATAAAAACTCCATTGGGAGATGCCCTTTCTTGTCTTTGTACTAAGATTGTATAGTTCTTGATGCAGCTGTTGCTCTTGAGAAGATGTAGGGTTGATATAACCCACATAAGGAGATTTCATGTTATTATTATATATTATTGTAATGCTTAGCCTAATATATATTTTTCACGATCTCTTCACTGCTTCCTCAGGCTCTGGGTGCTGTTGCTGGATTCGTCCACCAGATGGCGCCTGGAGCTGTGGTGAATATGTACACTGCTGTTCATGCCATGGAATCCTCTTCACAGGTTGCTGCTGCTGCTCTGGTGCCGCCAGCAGGTCCTGGGGCACCACCAGGTGAGTCACATGTTCCTGCGCTTGCTGGGGCGTCCATACTGGGTGGGTTCATGTTGGGTCTGCGGGAGCTTTTTTCCCAGTGGGAGCAAGGGGTGCTAGCGCAGGGATCCCATGGGTTGGATGGTCAGCTGCGTTCTGTGTTGTCCCCTCCATTGCCCCAGGCAGGTTCAGCCGCAGGAGGGGGCGCAGATTCGGTTCCTGGCGCGGTGGTTAGCGTTCAAGCGACTCCGCCTCCCGTGGGGGGGGGGGGTGATGGAGGGGTGCTGGATAGTACAGCAGGCATCACCGACGTGGCTAGAGGGGCGGCATATATGTGCTGTTCGGGTCCCCTTGGCTTGCATCTAAAGCCTGAGGTCAGGGACAAGATCTGGAAAGGGGAATTCGTGGACAAATTTTCCCTGTTGCCCTTGGAGGACACACCCCCTCTGGGGGACAAGGAGGGAAAAGAGTCAGACAAGGATAGTGAGAAGTTCCGTTACAGGAAGATTCCGAAAACTTTCGCGAACTGGGTGCGGGCGTTTTCCATTTTGGCGAGCGTGATTGGGGAAAGGCTCCCCAGCACTGCTCAGCGCTCTTTTGCTATCAGGACACCATTTGGAATGCGTGTCGGACCTATGGCGGCCTGGGTTGGTGGCGCTATGACAAACAATTTTGTCAGCGGCTCGCTGTCCGCCCCTCTGTCTCGTGGGATCAGATCGACATTGGCCTGTGGCTGTCCATCATGACTCACCCGGCGGCGCACCAAGGGGGGGGACGTTGTCCTCTCTTGGGGGGGGGGCGGTGGGGGGGAGCGGTCCTGCCCCATCAGCCTCACACAGGTGGCCGGGCTGTTGTTGGAAGTGGGGAGCAACATGTCGTTTTAAGCACGAATGCTCCCATTGCGGGGGTGCCCACTCGGCATCCCGCTGCTTTAAGCGGGGTAAGTCTGGGGAAAAAGGCGACGTGGGGACTAAGGGGGAAGACGCCAGTGGCCGTGGACGTGATGCGCCCCTGGCTCGGCCGTTATAGGAACTGCCGGGCCGCGGGGTTGCTGCTGGAGGGGTTTACCCAAGGGTTTTGGATTCCCTTCTCGGGGGGCCCCTCCTCCGGGGCAGTCAGGAACTTGAAGTCAGTGTTTGATTTTCCTGATGTGGTCCTCGAAAAGCTCCGGAAGGAGGTTTCACTAGGGCGGGTGGCATGGCCGTTCGAGGCCCCTCCATTGTCCAACTTGCGGGTATCTCCCTTGGGGGTGGAGCCCAAGAAGGAGGCGGGGAAATTTTGCCTGATTCACCATTTATCGTATCCTCGCAGGGGATCGGTAAATGATGACATCTCTGCCGAGCTGTGTCGGGTGTCTTATGCTTCCTTTGATGCAGCAGTACGCATGGTCAGGGCGGCGGGTCCCAGGGCATTGCTGGCAAAGGCGGACGTGGAATCAGCGTTTCGCTTGTTGCCGGTGCACCCCGATTGCCATCATCTCCTGGGTTGTTGTTTCCATGGCCTATGTGGATATGTGCCTCCCAATGGGATGCTCCATATCCTGCATTTACTTCGAGTGCTTCAGCACTTTCCTGGAATGGGTGGTGCGGCAGGAGTCGGGGATCGACTCGCTGCTGCATTACCTTGACGACTTCCTGTGTGTGGGCCCTGCGCATTCTCCGGCGTGTCTAGGAGCCTGCTCACCACGGTGGAAAGGGTGTTTGGGCGCTTCGGGGTTCCCCTTGCGCACGATAAGATTGTGGGGCCGGTAACGTGCCTTAGCTTCCTGGGCATCGAGATTCGGTGGCCTTGGAGTGCCGGCTGCCCCTAGACAAGGTGGAAGGGTTGCGCCGGGACATGGCGGTAGCACGGGGCTTGCGGAAGATACAGCTATGCCAGCTGCAATCGCTGTTGGGGAAGTTGAACTTCGCATGCAGGATCATACCCATGGGGCAGATTTTTAGCAGGCGCCTAGCCGCTGGAGTGGCAAGGTGTGGGGATATTTATGGGATAATAATAGTAAACAGTGAGAATTGCCCACTAATTCAATTCTCAGATCCCAAAGATCGTTATTGTGTTAAGTGGAATGTATTTCATATAAATAATATCACAATGTTATAAAAATAGATTTATTTTATAATAACAATTAATTAATAATAATAATAATATGTAACATGCGTGACAATAATCAATGAATATCTAGTATAAAATGGTATGCAATACAAAGGAATTGCTAAACAGCATTTTCTGTCAAGACTTACACGATTTATGACTATCTTTACAGACTGAAAGTGAAGCTTTTCACAGCGAAGGGCCATAAAACCCTGGCTAACAGTTAGAATAACCCTTTCAATGCTGGCTAGACCTCCTAGGTAATAAAGATCTATTCTTATGTAATTTTAAATAAAATAACATTTAAACCAGTTCATTAGTCATTTCCTGGAACCATCCAATAAGAGAATCTACCATGATTTTTACAAAAGCAGAATTTTAATTTTTAATTTGCCTAAACAGATCTTTTATCTTATATTAGAGCAAATCAATACACCTGGATAAAAACAGCAGTATGCTAACATGTGATACTATCACATTAATATATAATTATTCTTAATTCCACCTGCAGAATGGAATGTTTATAACTATATATTCTTTAGTTAACTAAGATTTCTAAATATGGAAATCTGACCGTGATTTATCCAGTCATATATCATGCTATTAGTGAATTTTAATTAATTTAATAATTAAATGAAACCAGTATAATTACCAGTTGAGTAGATATTTTCATCAAATTGGTAGTCTCAGGAACTTGTTTGGATGTATCTCTGTATGGAGGTGTGTAGGAATTTCTGAGTGTCCTAGAGTGTATATCTGTCATAGGCCTCTCTGCATTGCTTCCGACTGCTCACTTCTTTGCTTTCTTTGCATACCCTTCTTCCTTGTCTCTTTTTTCTTCCCTCAGCTCCCTTTGTCCTAATTTTTAAAGGGCCAGACTCTCTGTACGTCATCAGTTGATAACCAAATAGAAGCACTAGAGATGTGCTTACCTAGGGATCGCAATTTAGGTATTTTGTCTATAGAGGGCAGTCTTGTCCCACTAAACATACCTATCCAGGAAAGAGTTAACTTTTCCTGGTGGCTATTTTGACGTCATTTTGGCTTTATCTTTATAGGGGCCATAACTTACGTTTTCTGTCATATCAAACAGTTTCTTTAAGTTTTGTCCAGACTATGTGTCTGGCAAATTCTGAGTTTTGACCCATAACTTACAATGGGACCTTGTACATATAGAAAGTAAAATTTTATTATTTAATCTTCTCTGTCACAAATGTCTGTGTTTAGATATGCATCTATTCCATTAACATTTTAGACAGTCTATCCAACCCCCGTTCCCCTTATCACTTGGTTTGTTTATACTATGCATTCCTTTAGCGCTGGCAAAGTGGTTAGTTTTACAGATAGAAATCTCGTGTCTTTTGTTAACTTGGAAATAACAAAATGGAGTCTGGTCTGTTCAGAGTGACTCAGAATATACACTTTTAATTTCTATCATAGCACAAGATGTCTGCCGATATAAATACCCTGACAAAGGCCTCGGCACTACATAAGACTCACGAGGCAGTTACGGGACGATTTGGACGTCTGGGGTACGTTCTTGGTGGATTATAATGGGAGGTCGTATTGGCAAGCGCCAGAGGTATCCGGTGCGGATCTCCACCTCTATAAGGACGCGGCGGGTTCCGTTGGCTTTGGGGCAATACTGGGGTCGCGCTGGTGCACTGACACTTGGCCTGGTGTCTGGTACGCGTCTGGCCTGACTAAGAATCTGGCTTTCCTCAAACTTTTCCCCATTGTGGTGGCGTTGGAGCTCTGGGGTCTGGACTTGCGGGATCGGCGGGTTGTCTTTCACTGTGACAACCTGGGGGTTGTGCAGGCGATTAACCAGCTCTCTGCCTCCTCCCCGCCAGTGGTTCATTTGCTCCAGTGCCTGGTGCTACGGTGCTTGTGCCTTAACGTGATTTGTAGGGCGCTGCATGTTCCGGGGGTTCACAATGTATTTGCGGATGCTCTCTCTCATTTGGAGTGGTCGGAGTTTCGGGCAGCTGCGCCCCATGCAGACGAGGATGGGTGCTGGTGTCTGGTGGAACTATGGTCCCTGGGCTCGACGGGCTGATGGACCTGGTTCGAGGGTCTGTATCGAGTTCCACTTGGGCCAGATACTCGAAGGTATGGGCGGAATGGCTCGAGTGGGAGACAGGTCTGGGGGTTTTCCAGGATACGCCCGCTCGATTGCGGGGTTTGTTGTGGCTATTGAACACTTGGGTGTTGGCGGGCATGTCGCCATTGGCAGTGTCCTCGCGCCTGGCTGGGCTGAGTTTTTTCTTTAAGCTGCAAGGGTGGGGGGACGTGACCAAGGAGTTTGTGGTGAGGCAGGCAATTAAGGGGCTGCGTAGGGGTCGGGTTACGGTGGATACCCGGAGGCCGGTGTCGAGGGTGCTCCTGGCGCAGTTGTGCCACGTGCTCCTGCAGGTGTGCTTCTCGGACTTCGAGGTGCGGCTTTTTCACTTGGCCTTTTTGTTTGCTTTCTTTGGGGCCATGAGGATTGGGGAGTTGGTGTGTCCATGCAAGGCGACCATTGGGGGAATCCTCTTCTCGGATGTCAGGGATGGGCTGGACTGGGTCTCCTTTAAGATTCGCCACTCCAAGACGGATGTGTTTGGTAAAGGTAAGCGGATGCAGCTGGCAGCTGCCCCAGGATTGGCCACCTGCCCAGTTCTGTCCTTCCGGTGTTTTTGCGCAGTTCGCCCTGCACTGGCTGGCCCCCTGTTAGTGCATGAGGATGGGAGCTTCCTCTCCCATTTTCAGTTTGTCAGGGTGTTTCGGCTGGGGTTGGCTGCGTTGGGCGTGGAGGGTGCGAAGTTTGGAGGGCACTCCTTCCGAATTGGCGCAGCGACGGAGGCTTCTCGGCTGGGTATGCCGGATCAGGAGGTACAGCGAATAGGGAGGTGGGAATCCAGGAGGTTTGTCTCTTATGTACATCCTGCCGGTCTCCTGAGCTAGACTGTTTTGTTTTCCACCCCATGTCGGGTCCCCTACAAGGTCTGGTTGATTGGCCACTCCTATATCCACTGGGCGAGGCAGAGAGCGACAGTCCGGTCAGAGGGGGAGCTTCTCGGTCTCACGCTGGTAACTGCGGAGGTACGGCATGAGGTGGGTCCGGCTCCTCCTCGACTTGGTCAGGCTTTCCCGCTTGCTTGGGGCTCCATCAGTTTTGATTATCCATCTGGGGGGATAACGATCTGGGGACCGTGCCTGTGGGGCCCTGGTGGACATGGTCAGGAGGGACTTGTCCCAGGTCTTGATCTTGTTCCCCGACGTATCCTTGATTTGGTCGGAGGTAGTGGCAAGGAATTTTTGGCAGCAGGCCCACAGCCAGAGTGCGCTGGAGCGCAGCCGCAAGAAGTTTAATCGTCGGGTTGCGAAGTTTGTAACGGGGGTTGGGGGAATCTCGATACGGCACCAGGTTTTTGAAAAAGATGCGGCACATTTTTTTTGACCAGATGGGGTGCATCTGACGGAGATCGGGCTCGACCTGTTTAACTTGGCGCTTCAAGAAGCTTTGGAACAGGCCATGGGGGGTTTCGGTGAGAGCCACCGCTGATTGTAGGCTTAAAACAGTGGGGTTTGTGGCGGGGCATGTCCTTGCCAAATAAGGGATGGTAGATTAGATGAAAAGGGGGATAATGGCCGGGTTTCATCCTCCCCCTGTCTCTTATGGTGAACCTGGAGGAGGTACCAGTTTGGACGTGTCCCCACTGGGTTGTAAGTCGACCGGTGGGGAGCATTATGGTTGGGCCCCACCGACCGGAAAATCGTCTGGTGGGGAGCCCTGAAAAGGAAGAGGTTTTATTATGCCGAGGGGGGGAGCTGAGAGCCTTGGGGAAGTTAGATTGGCAAGGACGGTTTTCTTGATTACTGTATGACTGTATAAAAAGTGTTTATGTTAAGTTATTATGTTATTTGTTTAAGGAGTTATACGGTATTTGGTGATGTTAATAAATGCTGTGGCCTGTTTTCCCAAGAAGTTGTCTGTCGTTATTTGAAGGGGTAAGTTATGGTTTTTATGGGGGGATGAGGGGAATGCTATCCAATGCCCACTACGTACATACAAAATTGCTACCAGTAGCTGGATAGACTGCAGGAATTATGTGACAATCACTGAGAGATGCAAAGGTGATGCAACTATAGTCAATTCCCTTGTCCAACCCGACTAAACACGTGTTTATATGGGTTCTGCTGTTTCTAGCAGGTAACCTTTCACTGGAATTCTATATGCTGTATAATCTTCAAGCGTCTTTGAACTTTAAACCCATGAGCACCAAGTGAAAAGCATTTCCTTACTCATTCATGGAAGGCAGCAACATCCTTCAATAAGTGAAGATTGGAGCTAGAAAGACATTGAGATGTGGAGTTGGCAACTAAAATCTAAAATGTTACATTATTATTCTTAATGCAAATGCTGGCAATGGCTCTGAACATAAAAACTATAAACATATAACATACAAATGACATTCATTTTCTCCAACACATCATTTTCTACATATAGCCCAGAATATTTTATGTCATTACGACTATTTTCCTGCATCCGTCATATGCTAAATTGTGGTATTTGAAAAACAATAAAAGAACAAAAAAACTCATTATAAAGCCAATATGACATCCCTTTTCTTCCATACCATCTTTTTTTTTTTTTTTTATACCTTCATTTTTATGTACGGTTGTAAATAATATCTAATAATTCAGCCCCATCAATCATAACAGTAAAGGTTATATAAGAATTTGTTGAGATGAAGGTGAGAACTTCAGCAACAATACACATAAATTGCTGCTGATTAAAATGTTACGGAAACTTTTTTTTTATAAGTAGCTAAAATATATATGTTTGAGTGCCTCGCTCAAGCTATGATAAAATAACAAGCCTTTCTTTTTTAAAGGCTCGAGGTCCCCAGGATCCAATATAGGGCTTACACAGCAGACATTGCTGATTTTATAGTTGGTGATAAAGTCTTGTAGGACAAAAAAACAGGTTCACATCCACTCACTGCTATTAATTCTTTCTCCAGGACCAACATGAAAGATTTTCTGACAGTATTTACAGGAATTTATAACCTAGACACAATCAAGTAATGTGGGGGCAGGGGAGAGACAGAATCTTTCCATCACACAGATTGGATCAAGGCTATGGAACATTTGAGTGTAATTATTTGACTTTTCAGTCCTCTCAATTCTATAGCACTCATAAAGTGTGATACTTTTTAAAGGGACAGTAAAGAAAAACAAACAAATAGTATGCATTTCATCAATATAATTAAAAATCAAAATACTGCAGACGTCAATTTTTAAAAACTGTCACAAGTAAAATAAGTAAAGCTTTGCTGCCAGTAATATCACAAATGTTGTGTCTGGCAATGTTTAAAGGCTCTACACCTACATTTCGAGCAATTTTCTGGTGTTACAGTGTCAGTATAATAATAATTAAAATTAGTGTTGACTATAATCATACAGCTCACAGTGTGGCTATTACTGTTTAGTTTCCGTTTTATGGATCACAACCACTGCTAAAGTGAAAGTGATATCTGATTAGTAGCACCTTCCAAACATCTTTATCACTATTAAAATCATGAGATTTAATAATCACCATAAATAATACAGCAAGCTAGTCTATACATAAGAAAATGGTCATGATTACTATATATATATATATATATATATATATATTATATTATACTACATATTCTATGTATTTTACTCAAGATTAAAAAGAAAATATATATATCAAAATTGGTGCAGCCTGCATGAGTTTTAATTGTTAGCAAGCCTACTTAATTTGAACCCCTTGCTTTTACTTTCCATCAAAACATAGAGTATTCCAATTTTCAGTGAATTAGAAGGGTCTAATGTATTTTTCAGTTTTAAACATTCAGACAACTTGGCAAATGGCCAAGTGTTTATGACAATTCTTCTCTGACTAGCAATAAAGACCAGTGGGGAAGGCAAGGTCCAAAACCTTATTTCATTTCAAAGTAACCCAAGATAGTCTAGTAAGGGAGCTACAGACATTCCAACAGTGAGATATCTTACAGTGGAACAATTGTGAGATAATACGCGATCCCTTTTAAACAACTACACAAATCTCAATTTCTGCAAGGTTTGAAATTGAGACCTTCTCTTGAAACAATTATTGGTGTTAGTGTACATAAATTTATATGATTCTAGTTTTATTTAAACGTTCTTTTAAATTAAGCAATGTGTTCTTTTTGGTAAAACACATAAACATAACGGATGTAGTGCCTTCAGCTTGCAATCTATTTCCCCAGAGCGTGCATTACCCTGATGACAGCAATTAATTTGTCAGCATCCTCCGACAGGGCATATAAACAGGAGATTATTTTTAATTCAACGCTTGGGAGATTTTCTAGCATAAAGGCCAATTATTTTACATAATGGTGGTGGGCCAATGACAGACAGTAGGTGCACACGTATAATAATAGGCTCTCTAGATTAGCTAACACTAATAATGGCAAAACGCATAATTAATACAGTAGTGATGAATCTATTAATAGTGAGTTTCTATTATGGTGTAGGTTGATTCTTTTTTCTAGTTCTGAAAAGGAATTTCCACCCCAAGCCCACATTTATTTATTCCTATTATATCAAGGGATTAAGGGTCAGATATTGAGCACAGCATGTCTTTCTCTTCTCAGTAAAGTCTCTCTCTTTTGTTACTCGAGTTAATCAGACTTTTCCTTTGACACTGAGATTTCCTGTTATTACCCTTTTTTTAAAGGTCAGGTGTAATTACTAGACGTTTCTGTTTCCAGAGAAAGCTTGGGGATTAATTAGAAATCTTGGAGAAGGTTGGTAGGATGTAGACCAAGGGTGGTTAGACTGTAGTGACATTGGATCTACATTTTTTGAAATAATTTTAACAAGATCTACCCTTCAAATGACATTTTGTTAACTGCTGACTTTATGCACTGTGAAAAAGACTTGGAGATTTGTTTTGTTACAAACTGCATTCGCCCAAATTTGGGTTAAAAGAGAGATTGTATGAATTCCCAAACTCTGAGCCAAAATGTATCATTAACTGAACAAAACGGATGAGCATATTTGGT
Source organism: Pelobates cultripes (assembly GCA_933207985.1). Taxonomy (NCBI): domain Eukaryota; kingdom Metazoa; phylum Chordata; class Amphibia; order Anura; family Pelobatidae; genus Pelobates; species Pelobates cultripes. The sequence continues at coordinate 121,995,496 of OW240914.1, read as the reverse complement.
TTGATTCATTATTCTAAATTTTGTTTGAGGCACCAATAAAACAATTAACTGATGGGAAAAATCAAAACTGATGGATAGGAGACAGCCACTAAATGTTCATTTTATTCACAGATCAAGTGGGAAGGGAAAAATAGAGGGGAACAAAAGGGGGAGGAGTAAAAAAAAAACCACAATCTATATGTGTATATATATATATATATATATATATTTATAAATATATATTACATATCTAGATAAGTATACATTTTCTCTGTCCCTCTATTGGTGGATTTTTTCTCATTTGATGTTAGAACCACATAGTAGGAAAATGTTCTGCAAATATACACATATTTTGCACCCTATTGGCATGTCTATTTGCTTTCCTGAATCTTTTTTCACTAACATAATTTGGACTAGCCATTTTTTTTTTAAAGTGGTTCAAAATGTTTTATTACTGTGCACAAGTCTACTATAAAATATGTTGGTGCTGCATAAATAATAACTGCCCTTTCTTTCCTGCATATCTACACTGACCCTGACATAACAATACTGCAATGCCCACACTCTCCCATATATAAAATCATATTCACACTGTCTGCTATATACTTAAGGGTATATACACACTCTACAATTTGAACAAGCATAATAATATTTCAGATGTCTACATTTTCCATCAATGTTTTTTTCAAACAGAAAATCTACCCTCCAATGCGGCCAAAGAGTGGCTTTTACATAGTGATATGTTTTTTTTATTAGACATGTGCAGGGCAAAAAATTCAGTTTTTCCAGGCTAAATTTTTTTTTCGGATCAACAGAATTTAGTTCATATCGCTATATGTTCAACCAAATTTCAGTAAAAAAAATAAATAATAATAATGTAGGAGAGCCATTAGCACAGCCAGAGCAGCAGAAAAATTAAACAATATCAGCCATTTTCAAAATGACAATTCTAAGTTGCCATAATTAGATGATTATATATCTGGATTAAAAAAAATAAAAAAAATAAATAAGATGTAAGAAAACTTTTGTAATAATTGGTTATAATATTTTTCTTTTTGCTAGCTTGTATTTGTGAAAAATGGGGAGCAAGGGTAATTTCAAGTTTAAAATAGGAGATTTATTAAAAATGGAAAGAAAAAAGTCAGTGGGTAATTGACCAACCACTCAAACCTTCCACCCTGACAAGAACAAAGCTTTTTCACAAATCTAATCCGTATTGTGTTACCATCCTTCAATGTGGAATAAAATAGAGCCTGAATGTCAATACTTGTCATTTAAAAAAAAAAAAAAAAAGGATTTAAAATAAATAAATAAAAGGGTGGGACAGGTATGTGTGTTATCAATTGGCCACTCATGTTTTCCTTTCATTTTTTGTAAAAAAGCCAGTTTTCAAATTAAATTACTCAAATGATTCTCATTGTAGTGTTTTTTCCCCCCTGTCTGGCTGAGTTTTGCAGTTAGCTATTACTGCTACCTCCACAGATGCAGTTGATATAAGCTGATTGAACACAGTGTGTTTCCACACTGCTGGTAGGTCTCTCAAGCTACAGACTGGAAATGTGGGAATGCCTTGTTCTTCTCAGGAAGGGTTGAGTAAGTGGCCTTTTGCCCAGTTCCCACTCACTTTTTCCATAGTACAAGAAGCCCTTCAGTGTGAAATAAAAAGTGTCCTATGAGATTCTTCTAAGTGCTTTTCAAAGGTAACTGGCAACACAAGACTCAGTAAGGCAATGCAAAACCACAAGAAAGGCATTTAAAAAAAGGGGGAGCAGCAGCAGGAGTAATATATATATATATATATATATATATATATATATATTATTTTTATTTATTTATTTTTTTTAGAACAATTGGATGAACACCAGCACCACCACCACCACATTTTAGGACACTTTTTTCCATACAGTTTTTTTGTTGATGTTTTTTTTTGTTTTAAAAGACCTCCAACGCTCAGTGAAGTCAGGGTTCAATCTTGGCAGTACTAGCTGCTAGATATAGCATAATGCTAAAAATCTTTTCTCACAGTACTATCAATGACCAATGCTATTTTCTGCTTCTACACACTGTGTCACTGCTGGTCTGTCTCCCTCAATACCTGAAGTGAAAGTGTCTGGAATTATCAACTTGGAAGTCTAGTTGTTTTAATACTCCTCGTTTCTCCCTTCTTTTGGTCAGTTGTCATTTGATCTGTGAATAAAATGAGCATTTAGTAACAGTACCCTAACCATTAAACATTGTTTGTTTTCCATGTCTGGAATAGATAGGAGATCTAGCTGACATGATTGAGAGGTTGTACTTGTGAGTAGAACAAGTAAGTGTGAATAAAGGCAGATGTATATTTATTTGCAGTATCACAGTTTGTGTATCTATTGGTATACTTATATACAATACTAGTATGTGTGAACATGGGTGTGTATTTTTCAGTGTTGTGTTGTTATTGCAAACTACGTGAATTTCTCTTGTGAATGTGTTGAGTTGAGTAATGTCATTGTGAGTGAATATGAGTGTTTATTTATGTGTAAGTACAACTGTGTGTGAATCTAGGTATGACACTGTGTTCAGTGAGTAAAAACTGAGATGTGTTGTAACCTGTTAATGCCGTGCGCTTTAAAGCCGTTACGGCAGCATAGAATGCCTTAACAGCTTTTAGCCCCAGCGTCCGAGGTGTACTCACCTCAGCCGCAATCTGCTTCTCACCAATAGGCCCCAGGGCTCATGTGATCACTCTGAAAGAGCGATAAGATGGCAAGCATAGCTGCCTATGCAGCTGCCTTCAGGCAGTCCCCCTAATGGTTAACTTAGGAAGAAATAATGTTAGTAAAGCAATTGGGGGAAAAAATATATCTATTTTTGATATATATATATATCCAACAGCAAAGCCAGCACTTGAGGACTTGTCAAATAAGGTAAGTTTTAATCCAAAGATTAATACAGTTAACACTCAGGTGGTCAACGTTTCAGTTCATACATTACAACTTTCTTCAGGACATATGTGTTTATGTCCTGAAGAAAGTTCTAATGTATGAACTGAAATGTTGACCACCGGATTGTAAACTGTATTAATATTTGGATTAAAACTTACCTTATTTGACAACTCCTCGAGTGCTGGCTTTGCTATTGGAGATATAATTTGTGCAGCTGAACACCGGGCTAAGAACACTGGGAAGCAGGAGTGCAAAACTATATATATAATCCATAATAAGTGTATTTTTATATTGATAGTTATATATATCAATATCAAAATAAACTTATTATGGAGTTACATATATTAGTAATTGTGTGTGTGTGTATATATATATATATATATTATATCAATAAATACATTAAATTAATTAATTAAATAATAATAATAAAAAAATATATATAATGTATATATATGAATATATATTGTCATCAAAATACACTTAGAATGAAATTATCTATCTATCTACATACATATAAATAGATATAATTACATAAATAATTACATAAAACTACACATGGGATTAAAATACATATATATGTATTTATACATTTAAATTAAAACTTGTGGCTACAAAAAAAACCTGGAAATACCCCATTTTGAATACCCTGGGTTATCTACTTTTTCAAATGGTATGCCATGGTGGGGTTAATTTTCATTTTTGGGCTGCCATACCGTCTCAAAGGCAACAAAGCTAATCTGACAAATCTCAATTAGCAAAAACAGAAATTGGCAAATCTTATATTTGACTCTGTAACGTTTCAAAACACCATAAAACCTGTACATGAGGGGTACTGCTGTATTCGTAAAACATTACTCTACACCAGGGGTGTACCTAGAGCATTTGGCACCCAGGGTGGGTCCTATTTTTGGCACCCTCCCTCAACTTTAAATATAAAAAACAACCAAGATGTTTTTAATGTTTTTAGCACTGAGCAGTGTTTGTGTGTGAATGTATGCATGTTTTTGTATGGAGTATGTGTGAGTGAATGTAGGGGTGTGTTTGTATGTAGTGTTGGTGTTTGAATGCAAGCATGCATTTGTGTGTTGTGTGGTATTTGAATGCAGTGATGTGGTTATATATAATGGTGGGGTTTGTATGTAGTTTTGACGTTGAAATGCATAAGTGTATTTGTGTGTAGTGTTGGTGAGATTTTGAGATGTCTGCACATATACACATACACGGACATACACACATGCAGATACATATACACACACAGAAACACTATGCTCTGCATGCTGGCATCTGACAATACATTTGCATATAATTCACATTAGCCACCCAGATTTCTTGTTTTGGTCTGGCTGACACCTCTTAATTTCGATCTTTGTTTAGCAGATAGCTTCCCTATTTGCTATCCTTATGTGAGATTGCCATATTTACGGACACCAAATAAGGGAACAATCTGCTAAACAGCACCCTCATTTGGTATCTTTAAATATGGAAATCTCGCATACTGGCACCAATTCAGGGAATTATCTACTAAACAGCTAAAGGATCAAAATCAAAAAGCCCTTTTCTTATTTTCAGTTGTTTAGTAGATAAATCCCTTATTTGTTATCCTTATATTAGATTGCAATATTTAAGGACACCAAATAAGGGAGCTATTTACTAAACACATGCACAGAGATACACACAATCACAGATATACACAAACACAATCACAGACACACAATCACATACACACACAAACATTACATACATACACACATTTAATAAATAAGAGGTCCACCCAACCTCCATACCTTGCTCTAGAAGGGCTAGAGTGGATCCTCAGTCCCTGGTGGTCAGTGGTTGCTGCTGGGATCTCTGTGTTCTTCCTGCACAGGCCCCTTGCATGCCCTGTAATGACGCCGAGGCCGCGATGACACCATATCTCGGCTGCCGTCTCACTGCAGGGCGAAGACTGTCAGACACAGTCAGATGCACACAGTCCCACACACAGTCACTCACACACAATTACAGGCAGACAGTCAAACACACAGTCACAGGCAGGCAGTCACACACACAATCACAGGCAGACAGTCACACACACACCAACACAGGCAGACGGTCTCTCTCACACACACAGGCAGACAGTCACACGTACACACACAGTCACAGACAGTCACATGCAATCACAGGCAGACAGTCACACACACACACCATCACAGGCAGAGGGTCTCACACACACACACACACACACACACACAGGCAAACAGTCACAGACAGTCACCAAATAAGGGATATATCTACTAAACACATACACAGAGATACACACAATCACTCACATAATCACAGATATACACAAACAAAATCATAGGCATTAAGTCACACAGTCACACATACACACACACACAGTCACAGACAGTCACACACACACACATACACACAGAGTCACTCAGACAGTCACAGGCAGACAGTCACACATACATACACACACACAGTCACAGACAGACAGTCACGCACACACACACACAGTCACAGAAAAACAGTCACACACACACACAGTCACTCAGACAATCAGAGGCAGACAGTTACACATACACACACACACAGTCACAGACAGACACACACACACACACACACACACACACAGACACACACACACACACACACACACACACAGACACAGACAGTCACACACACACGCAGTCCCAGACAGACAGTCACACACACACACAGTCACAGACAGACAGACAGTCACACACACACACACACACACACACACAGAGTCACTCAGACAATCACAGGCAGACAATCACACATTCATACACATACACACAGTCACAGACAGTCACACACACACACACACACACACACACACACACAGAGTCACTCAGATAATTAGGGTGGCTAGATGGTGGTTTTAACCCTATAGGGTCAGGAATACATGTTTGTGTTCCTGACTATAAAGTGCTCCTTTAATAAATTAACACAGTGAAAAATAAAATGTTAATTTTTAATACTTTTAGAGAAACTTTTGCAGCCCTATCCTCCTTTTCCTACAGAGCATTGCAACATACGCACACACAGTCACAGACAGTCACACACACACAGAGTTACTCAGACAATTACAGACAGACAGTCACACATACACACACACACAGTCACAGACAGACAGTCATGCACACACACACACACAGTCACACACACACACACACACACAGAGTCACACAGACAATCACAGGCAGACAGTCACACATACACACACACAGTCACAGACAGTCACACACACACGCAGAGTCACTCAGAAAATCACAGGCAGATAATCACACATACATACACATACACACAGTCACAGACAGTCACAGACAGTCACACACACACACAGAGTCACTCAGACAATTAGGGTGGCTAGATGGTGGTTTTATCCCTATTGGGTCAGGAATACATGTTTGTGTTCCTGACTCTAAAGTGCTCCTTTAATAAATTAACACAATGAAAAATAAAATGTAAATTTTTTTATACTTTTAGAGAAACTTTTGCAGCACTATCCTCCTTTTCCTACAGAGCATTGCAATTATAGAATGACCTCCCACACACTTTCAAATCTTCCCCAAGCCTAAAGTCCTTTAAGAGATCCCTTTCTACATATCGCAAAACAGAATGCTCCTGTCATGGTTGATTATATGTTTCCTACCTGATCTGTGTTAAATTTTGTATATATTGTGTATTAATATTGTTTTTGTATTTTATTGTACCCTATTGTATCAATGCAATGTTTTGTGGACCCACGACATACTTGATCTCAATGTATCCTTCCTGGTAAAATATTTTATAAATAAATAAATAAATAAATGTAAAAAACACTAACATGCTGCTTATCATTGGTAGAGATTCAGGGGTAAAGAGCCCACACACCGCTTTAACACCCAAATACCCCCATAGCAATGCTTATGCTAACAATTTAACATGGCATTAATTCCGACATAATGCAGCATTTTGTCTCACACATTGCCTCACTTAATAGTTGGCTGAAGCTGCACCTTTTCGGTGGTTGTTTAGATTATAGGCGCTGTATTTCATTAGCTTAATGTTTATTTATTCATGTCTCTTAAAATAAGCTAATTTCTGCAGCTTTTTATTATCTTAATTAAACAGAATTTCAGCTCACCTTTTATTTCTTGTTGAAATATTCTCAAAGCAGCTGATGATTGCAGTAATCACTATGAAGAAAAAAATATGTAAAGATCTGCCATTTACTCCAGTACCAATCACATTCTTTTATTTGGGGTGTGTTTGTGAACATATGTTTTACAGGAGTTTAAAGTAAGATTGTATTCCTTCCAGAACATTACAGTGTTTAGTCATTATTAGTTTTATATAGTTACATAGTAGTCTAGGTAGGATAAAGATGGAGGGGAAAATAGTTTGACCTTTAAAAATAGAGCCATAAGGTGACCTTATATGTCATATGAAGTCCCATGACTGAATGAAGATTATGTATGATTGAACCATGTTTTACTGTGCCAGCTGGGGACAATACGGTACCCTTTTCTGTGTTGTTTTATACATAGTGTATGATTCATTCTCCGTGCGTTACACGAACAGAACTGCAGGAACATCTTATTTTTCCACATAAGCCCATCAAACAATTTTTCTGTCACTAAGTGCTCAGAAAATACTCTTAATGGATCAGATTGTAATGGTGTCTGATAACAGCAGCCTCAAACTGGAATTTTATTTACTAAACGAAGTATACTTAATGGAAGAGACATTAGACACCTCTTCGGCTTTGTATTTCCTCTGAGGACATCGATACAGAGAGCAGCGTATTAGCCCTGTAAATTAATTCAACTGTATTATCACACACTGTGGTTTGCAAGCAAATGTTGATGTGATTGACCCAACCCATTGATCACCGATGCTGTTTAGAGAATTACAGAATCTTTTTCAAATGGGATATTTTTCTCTATTCCAGTAAATATAACACTACATTTTACATTGATTTGCTGGTCCTGCAGAAAGAGCTACTTTTCTCATTTAAGCTGGTGGGCAAGATATTTTCAGCTGGTGAGTTATTAAGGTAAGTAAAGTTGTTCAGTAAAGAAAAAAAAAATGTTATCCAGTTAAGAGTAGGACATATTCATAAGTAAAAAAACGTGTGTATGTATATATATATATATATATATATAACAATAATAAAGTGTCCCAGCAGAAAAAGTATTTTTTGAAAAACCTTTACATGGTAGTGCTTTTTGGAGGTCAGTCTGTTATCCTCCTTAGTGTCCAAGTAGACAAAACTGTAATGCAGATGTTGAATTCTGTTGTTGGTGTCTCATATGAAATAAAACACAAAAGAAACCAACAATAGTGTAATCCAGTATTTCCTGGCCATATCCATGGCAGCACAACAATGGGTAGCTCCTCCCCTATCCCTAGTTAGACAGGAACTAATTAAAATAAGGGTACAAATACCCCCTCCTACCTCCTCCTCCCTCAGTCTTTTTGTTCCTGTCCTATCCCTATAGGACCAAATTAGTCTATTTTCAGGACTATAACCACTTTTCTTTTATGGCTTACCTGAGGGTTTTTACCTTCTGTCCTCAAGGAAGTTCAGCCTCTCTTCCTTGGGAAGCTTCAGTATCCGGCCCTGTGCAAAGGTGTCCCCCTGAAGATACCCCCTTAGTGACCGGGGGTTTTACTTGCAGTGACCCTAGGGGTAGCAAGAGAAAAAAATGCCAAATAACTCTGATTCCCTGCAGTGACCAAGAGGTAGCAGGAAGTGGCAAGAAGACTTTATCCTGGATGGATTTCTGCATTTTACAACAGCCCACATGTATGTATGTACAAATACTTTTTACAATATATACTGTATTTGTTAGATCATATGTGTGGGTTTTTTCCCCCCCCGCCTATTATTTCTGTGTACTTTTTCTTTCACGCCTTCTCGGCGTCCTGTTTGTCCGGGTGCGCATGCGCGCCGTTTCGCGCGTGCACGTTTGTATCGCGTGCACGCTAGCTTCATTCGCGTGCACGCCGGGTCCGCGCGCACGCTATACACCGCGCATGCGTCTGGTCCCCATGAGGCAGTTACAGTGCCTCCTACTCCGGAGTAGCTTCCGGGTTTGTGCCGCGCATGCGCAGTTAACGAGCAATGAATTCGCTCGTTTTGAGCATGCGCGGATAGGCGGTGACGTCAGATATGACGTCACACGCCTATTTAAGCGCCAAAGTTGAATTAAATTATTACCTGATGTCCTCATTAGGTCTTTAGAGGACCTGTTTTCTTACAGTTCTCAATTTGAATTGCGTTTATATTTTACTGAAAATCTGAAGGTAAGCTTTACTTCTTAAAGGTATATACACATTTTTTTCATTTCTTTACTCCTTTCTTTCTATAACAATAAGAATTCCTTTTTTAGACTGTTCATAATCAACTCCAAAATGGAAAAAGACAAAAGGAGATCAATTTCTTCTGATTCGGACTCTTCTGGATATAAAAATAGGTCACACTCTAAGAGTTATAGGTAAGCCATATCACATCATTTTTTTCCCTTATCCGGAATATGATACATGAAATAAAAGAGTGCTAATGTGAGATATTTCCCTATCATGATAGTTCTACGGGAAAGAAAACAGTGAGATCATCCAAAGGAAAATCTCCAAAGAAAAATCAATGCGAAGCCTGTAATAATAAACCGCTGGAAGGCAAACGGTTATGCGCAGAATGTTTATCTGAAGCAGCTGGAACATCTAATCCTTCAATGGAATTTGTACAGTTCATAAAACAAGCGGTGGCTCAAGGTATCAAAGAAGCAGGGGCAAGTCACAAAAGACCCAGGTTACATGAACCTTCGGATTACCAACGTAATGATTCGTCAGATGAATCCATGGATATGGAATCATACCAGGGGAATTTCTTATCTTCAGACGAAGAAGAAACTCAGGCCCCTGCAGATTTTTTAGAACCTGCTCAGATAGACCACCTCATTTACAAAGTCCGTAAATCTTTGAGCTTGAAGGAGGCAGTTGCAGAGCAGTCAACCTCTTATCGTTATTTCTCAGATTTGAGAAAGAAAAGAGCTACCTTTCCAGTACATGATACTATTAAGGAATTAATTAAAGACGAGTGGTCTAACACAGATAAGAAGCTTTCAGCACAAGGCAGAATATCTCGCCTCTATCCTTTTGACAAGTCTGATTCATACCATTGGGATAATGCCCCTAAGGTAGATGCGGCAGTAGTTCGACTCGCAAAACACACCACATTACCAGTAGATGATGCAGGCTCATTTAGACACCCAATGGACAAAAAGATGGATCTGCATCTCTCAAAAGCTTATGTAGCAGCAGGGACTGGTTTTCACCCTGCAATAGCCCTTACTTCAGTATCCAGGGCCTTAAAAATCTGGATCGAAAACTTGGAAGAAGATATCAGAGATGGGAGAAACAGATCTTCTCTTCTGGAAAGATTAAATGATATTAAACTGGCCGTTGACTTTACCTCAGAATCCTCAGTGGACATGGTGAAAGCTTTAGCAAGAAACATGGCTCTTTCAATTTCAGCTAGAAGAGCTTTATGGCTGAGATCCTGGTCCGCAGATTCATCATCAAAGTCTAGTCTATGCGCCCTTCCTTTTCATGGTGAGATGTTGTTTGGTAAAAATCTAGACGAGTGCATCAAAAGAGCTGCAGAAGGTAAGAGAGCCTTTCTCCCACAAGACCGGAAAACCCGTGGATCCTTTCGAGCCAGAAGATACTCTGAATACCCCTCTTTTCGTGATACCAGATCTTATAAACCAGGAAGAGAATATGGAAGATCCATTCCATGGAGAGGAGGTCATTCATCCAACAGAGGAGGAAAGTCTAGAGGTTCCTCATTTCACAAGAAGCCTTTATGACAAATCCACCTACCATTCTGGAGGAGTAGGTGCCCGTCTACTTCTATTCCAGAATATTTGGAAACATTCAACTCAAGACAGATGGGTGCTGGATATCATACAGAGAGGTTATCTTATAGAATTCTCCACAAGGCCGCCTCCTCGCTCCTTCCAGAAGACAATCTGGCCAAGAGATGTAGAAAAAAGAGATTCCCTAAAAAAGTTTATCTCATCCCTTCAAGACGATGGAGTTATCGTTCAAGTTCCAAGAGCTCAACAAACACATGGGTTTTACTCCCATATCTTTCTCACCAGAAAATCCACAGGGGGATGGAGACCAATATTAGACCTAAGCAGACTAAACAAGTTCCTAAACATAAGGAAATTCAAGATGGAGTCTCTTCAATCCATTGTAAAAGCAGTTTTTCCAGATCAATGGCTCATGTCAATAGACCTGGCAGACGCATATTTCCATATTCCCATAGCACCCCAGCATCAAAAATTCCTCAGATTCGCTGTAGAAGAGGGTCATTTTCAGTTCCGGGCTCTCCCTTTTGGGCTAAGCACTGCTCCACGTACTTTCTCAAAAGTTCTGGTGGTTCTCATCGGAGAACTCAGGAAGAAAGGCATTGCAGTATATCATTACCTCGACGACATCTTGATTCTGGCAGAAAACAGAGATATATTAGAAGATCACGGCCTGATATGTATACAGTATCTTCAACAACACGGATGGAAGATCAATTTTGCCAAAAGCAACCTAAAGCCATCCCAGAGCATGATATATCTAGGAGCAGCATTCAACACTGCAGAAGGTTCCGTCCAACTGTCCCCAGAAAGGGGTATGAAAATTCGGAAAAAGGTCAAAGACATGTTAGCATCCAGTGTTTCCTCAGCAGAGACAACTATGAGCCTCCTGGGATCAATGTCCTCCACCATAGGACTTACGAGATGGGCCCAATGGAGAATGAGGCCTTTCCAAAGGAATTTCCTTTCTCAATTCAAGGGCAATCTGTCTCAACCTATAGTGATCCCTCCTCACGTACAAAAATCCCTGAAGTGGTGGACCCAGAAAGAATCTCTCTTCAGAGGTTATCCCTTAGGAAACATTCCATGGATCATCATCACCACAGATGCCAGTCAATGGGGCTGGGGAGCCCACCTTCAAGACAACTATGTTCAGGGGAAATGGGCATTTTCAACCTCCGACACCCCTTCAAATCTTCTAGAACTTCTGGCAGTTTTCAAGGCTCTAATACACTTCCAGCAACTTTTACTTCACAAATGGGTCAAGATCAGGACAGACAATGCCACAGTTGTGGCATATATAAATCACCAAGGAGGGACAAGAAGTTGCAGAATGATGAAACTTATGAAACCTTTGATGGCCTGGGCTCAAATGAATTTGGAGAATATCTCTGCAATACATCTCCCAGGAACTCAGAACTCTGTGGCAGACTTTCTCAGCAGGGTGAGATTAGACCCGGGAGAATGGAGTCTATCAGACATCATATTTCTACAGATCGTAGAAAAATGGGGCCTTCCCCAGATAGATCTAATGGCTACAAGCAACAACAGAAAAGTCAAGAACTTCTTTTCGAGAATTCCAGATCCCCAGGCCATAGGAAGAGACGCATTGACATGCAGTTGGAACTTCAACCTGGCTTATGCCTTTCCTCCGAAACCCCTCATCTTCCCTCTGCTAAGGAGACTACGACAAGAGAAGACATCACTGATTCTAATAGCCCCTTTTTGGCCTCGCAGACCTTGGTTTCCGCTCCTACTAAGTCTGTGCAAGAAGGATCCATGGCGCCTTCCAGTTGTCCCATTCCTGTTACATCAGGGTCCAATTCATCATCCAAACCCAGCATCCCTTCATCTGATGGCATGGTACTTGAAAGGGATGGGTTAAAGAACAAGGGATTTTCGAGATCAGTTATCGAGACACTTCTTCAAGCAAGGAAGAAGTCCACTTCATCCACTTACTACAGAATATGGGATGTATTTTCTTCATGGGCCAGTTCAAGGCCCTTTGATATGTTGAACCCTTCAACTACTGACATTCTTGATTTTTTACAATCAGGTCTAGAGAAGGGATTGAGTTATAACACTCTAAAAGTGCATGTTTCTGCCCTCTCTGCTTTAACTAATCATAGATGGGCACTGGATCCAGACATAGCTATATTTTTGACTGCAGTCCTCAAGATCAAGCCACCCATTAAGTCTATTACTCCGCCATGGGATCTCCCTCTGGTCCTGAAGGCTCTTAAAGCAGATCCTTTTGAACCTATGGCATCTATTTCCTGTCATCTTCTCACGATCAAGACAGTTCTACTAGTAGCCCTAGCCTCTGGTAGAAGGGTTTCTGATCTTCAGGCTCTTTCGGCTCGAGAACCTTTTACTATATTTCATAAGGACAGAGTCATCCTGAGAACGGTTCCAGAATTCCGCCCTAAGGTAACTTCAGAGTTCCATATGAATGAAGAAATAATCCTTCCAGCATTAAGTACAGAAGAATCTAATAACAGGGAAGACGCTGATGATGATGCTATCGACCTAGTAAGATGTCTTAAGATATATATACAAAGATCCTCAGAATGGCGTATTTCGGAAAGGCTTTTTGTTATTCCTAATGGCCCTAGGAAGGGTCTGCAAGCTTCGAAAGCCACTATCAGCAGATGGATAGTTTCGGCCATTATCCAATCTTATAGATCATCTAAAACTAGTGTTCCTGAAGGTTTGAAAGCTCATTCTACACGTTCCCTTTCTTCATCCTGGGCAGCTGCAGCAAAGGTTTCTACAGAACTGATTTGCAAAGCAGCCACTTGGTCATCTTCTAATACATTTATTAGACATTATCGTTTAGATGTAAGAGCTGGCCAATACGATGGATTTGGCAGATCAGTTCTTTCTGCCTCAAAGGATTAACTACTATTCTTTTTGTTCATCACATTGAATTGTTTGTGACAATACACTTGCATTATATAATAATGTGTCTGAGTTTTTCTTTCCCTCCCTTGGTTTTAGCTTGGGTATTACCCATTGTTGTGCTGCCATGGATATGGCCAGGAAAGAGATAAATTTACTCATACTTACCGTAATTTTCTTTTCCTGGTCATAGGCCATGGCAGCACAAAGGTCCCACCCAGGGATATTGCTGTTAACTAGACTGAGGGAGGAGGAGGTAGGAGGGGGTATTTGTACCCTTATTTTAATTAGTTCCTGTCTAACTAGGGATAGGGGAGGAGCTACCCATTGTTGTGCTGCCATGGCCTATGACCAGGAAAAGAAAATTATGGTAAGTATGAGTAAATTTATCTCTATACAATGTTAAGATAAAAATTCAGCTCTTAGATAGAGCTCTAAACGGTATAATCCCCGCTCAAGGCTGAATCTAGAACTGCCCAGATTCATCCTTGAGCAGGGATTGTACTGCTCAGAGCCCTATCTATAATTTTTTAAAGAAATTTGCAACAGCCCAGAAAATCTTTGGCAACTAGATGTGAATAATAAATGTTCTATTGGGTCAAACAGGGACCATGAAAAAGCAACATAGCTCTATAGGAGAGGAATTATACAGGGATGCTAATTTACATAACTTCTATGTCCCCAGAACATGCAAGTGTGTGAGAAATCAGTGCCCCATTATTTGCAACACACTTGGGATGATCAAGTTTTAAATTAAGAAATTAAACTAGTGGGACTGAGTCTGGACACAGTATTAATACCTATTGAAGAATAAAAAGCACGAAGAACACAATGATCAGAGGTAGTTCGTTAGACATTTTGAGTATTGTGGATAAGTGCATTTCCTTGTCCTTTCTGTTTCATAATACCTATGAAGCCCTAATAAGTTTGTTGGGATGACCACCTTAACTCCAGCACTGTTACCAATAGTGAGTAAGCTGCACACAGTAAGATCTACTTGTGGTAGCATCCCAATAATTCAATGCTCCAACGGTATCCTTTCTTTATAGCCAAATTCCGAAAAAGTTCCTCTCATGCATGCAGGTTAGTGTTTTCTGGAGCAGCTAAATGACTCCCACATTCAATCTGAAGGCCTGCCACATAAACGAAAGGCAACATTTTAGCTTACATGCTATCATGGTTTCACAGTGCTTTTTAGCATATTAGTTGCTTTAGTGTTACTTCCTATAGTTTATTTCTTTATGGAAGCATAGAGCAGTAAAAAGCAGAATTTACAATTTAAATGTTGAAACCTATAATGCCCAGAAATCACCACAACCAAATACACACTTTAATAATGATATGAAAGAAGAAAAAGTGGCCCCTCAGATCAATCCAAGCCTGTGTTGAATCGAATGTAGCACTATGTCTCTAATGGGTACACAGAGGACAGAGAACTCGAGCTTCAACCAACAGGACTCACTCATGGCACTTAAAATAGGGAATAAACAAAAAGGAATCTAAAGGGCTAGTTGTCTCCCTGTGCTCCTGAACTGACTGCTTACCTGTATCCAGAGGCCTGTCCTGCCTTACCTGTATCCAGAGGCCTTTCCTGCATTTCCCTGTATCCAGAGACCTTTTCTGCCTTCCCTGTATCCAGAGATCCTTCTGCTACATTCAGTTATATGTTTTTGTATTGTATTTTACTGTCTTTCTTGTATATATCAACACACTTATTGTTTGCTTTGATTTGTGTGTATATAGGTTTCTTTGAATTCTGGGTTCCACTGGTCAGCACCCCTTACTGACCAGACCCCTGACATACATAGATAAACAGACATACAGTCATACGGAGACATACAAACACAATTATAAAGTGACATCCAAACATAAAGAGACAAACAGATACAGACATACAGAGACATACAGAGATAGGCATACAGAGACATCTAGACACAGACTTAAAGAGCCATACAGAGACAGACATAGAGAGACATACAGACACAGTCATAAAGTCATACACAGACAAACAGACAAAGACATACAGACACAGGCATACAAATATGTACAGATAGGCATACAGAGACATTATATGACATGATTCATGTCCCCAACCACTCCACAGCCTGCAGCATGCACCAGAGACAGAGGCTCGGCTGGACAGAGATACAGGAGCTCGGCTGCGCTACACGAGACCATCAAGAAAGGAGAGGTGGACACGGAGCTCCTGCCAGTCACCCAAATGTTGCGTCCCCATGGGCTTGTGCGGCCTAAGGTGGCCACCTGTGCAGTCTTATAGTAACTCTGGTTCTGATTAAACCGTTAATTCCAAATGAAACTACCATAAAAAGTCACTATCAAATTAATATTTGTACTATTATTAGGTATATTTTTTTTTATTCAGGAGAATGTGATATAAAAGTAAAAAAAAAATTTTTAAATTCAGAAGAAATTTATTAGTAAGTGTTTATTTTTAATGATTCCAGACAGTGTACAAGGAAATATTTTGTTGAAATCACCCTACTTTAGACTTTCATTAAACTTAACAGGTTAACATCTTATAAAATAAAAAAACTGTAGCAAAACTCTGCTTAAAAACTTAAATCTGCTCAAAAACCATGTGTGCCCGTAAGAAAAAAAAAAGCATTATAAATTAGCTGACACACGCCTGAAATAAAATTAAAAATCAATTTAAATCTGTAACATCAAAAATAACTTATTTTAACACCGGTGTTAATAAATGATAAACTATAACACACAGTACCAGAGTTAATCAGCTCATTGCGTTGTAAATATGCTCCATTCCCTTTTCTAATTCGAAGAGATCATAAATTAAACTACGTTAATAATTAAAATTAAAAAAAAGAAATAAAACAAACATGAATCTCATGCGGTGTATATTAAATACAACAGTAATATAAATACAATAGCCATACATCAAATGCCGCGATGGTGTTTAAAATGTATTTAATCATTTTCTCCTTTTTATGCTTTTAAGCTGGTGATTTGCAGTGCATAAACAGACATCAGATGGAATTTACAGAAAATATACAGGTAAATTGTTTTGTTTCACTCTTTGTTCTTGTCTTGTAAGTCTTTTAAATAACATTATCCGTTTTAAATGATACTTACAAAGTTTGTACTCTGAGTGCGGCACTCGTGGGAAAATTTATAGAGAAGATTTATGTACTTTTACATTTTCAATGTAGAGAACAATACAGTATTATTGTAATATATATATATATGAATATATTTATTATAACTTTATTTAAATAACTATATATCTACAGGTATATTATTTTTTAATGCTTAGCTATACGGTGAGACCTAAAAGGTGTCAAAACTGAACAATTCATGGTTGGCTTCTGGTCATTACTTCATAGCTCTGTATAGAACCGAGTTACCTATCCTTGGGACTTTCAGATTCCTACAAGCATATACATTGTATAAACAGAGAAAACAAAAGTAAGGCACACCTGAACAGATAATAGCAAAAGCTAAGTTGAATCTGAGAACCAGAAATAAGACTAGTTAATACTGAAAACCGCACCAGAGAACTTGGAACTTATGGAGCTTGTCTACATTCCATGGGCCATGAAAAGGATAGGAAGTTTTGGGGTTTCTTTATTGTCTGTTTCTCACATTTATGAAAACAGCAATAGCTAATAATGTGACTGCATGGACTCGAATTAAGGGGCAAATCCCATCACTGACACAAGACAGTGTACCGCATCAATGTATGAAGATCAAGAATAGTATATCATGTAAAACATAATGGACAGAGCATGTACACCAAAAATAGAACCTCTAGATTAGGCATAGGCAACCTTCGGCACTGCAGATGTTTTGGACTACACCTCCCATGATGCTTTGCAAGAATTATGGGTGTAAGAGCATTATAGGGGATGTAGTCCACAACATCTGGAGTGCCGAAAGTTGCCTATCCCTGCTCTAGATGACACAAAGGATACAATTTCTAAGGTAATGTCACAGCTTTATTTATTTATTTTTGCGTTTATGTTTTTTGCACACATGCACAAACATACAAGCAGACATGCACATATCTATATTTTACATACACTTAAAAATCATATACAATGCGAGACAATGAAAAATAAAGATTAAATAAGCTCATATTATTAATTCCAACATTTTAAGTATCACTCATCATCCAGGGGTTAAATTGGAAAAATAATTTGTTATAAAACTATGCCAGTTGTCCACACTTTCTCTGTCTGTGTCATTATTTGGGCAGAGTTACGAGACTGTAGATGGCTTGGGTGTAAGCATTTATTTAACCAAATACTGTATAATAAAAATGAGATTTCTATTCCAGATACTGCTTTTCAAAATTCTCGTTTCAAGCACATAGTTTATTATATCCCTCATCTAGATAGATATTCCGAGAGCGTGGAAAGTTCACAGGCAGTACAATGGTTCCCTCGGTTCTTCCTGCATTCAAAAATTTGACCTCGGCAACTTAATAGCGGGTAATTTCTATATAGCTAAAGCTGCTAATATTCACTCTATTAAAAAAGCTGAACAAACCACTACATAGAGTTTATGACACCTCCGTAAGGACAGGCATTTAAAAGGGAATAAACACAGATACAACTAGGATTGTCTGACATCCAGCTTTAAAGTTAGTCATACATTTATTTATTTCACTTTAGGCAGATATTTTATTTTTGAGAAAAGGGTAACTTTGAATTTAGCCAATAAAAGTAGCTGTGACTCATTACTTAGTTTTAATATAACACGATGGGCTCATTTCCATGCTTGCAGTAGTCATATACGGACAAGTCGGTAATCGCTATCACTCTCTTTAGGGTAACCTACAGTTTCTATGATAAAAAACAAACTTATTGTTTAATGACTAGTAATTAGCAGCTGATGAAAGGTTTAATGTCTTTCAAAGAAATTGACAGGAGACGCTATGGTATCACCTATCGCCATCTGAATAAAGTTACAACTGCTACATGTAAGTATTCAGAGGAAAAGGCAAGATGATGACATCACACTATTAATACATCCTATATTGAAAAATACATTTATAAAATATTTATTTACGTTAAAGCATTAAAACCTATATATAGGCATAACAAATATAGTTTTCAATAAATAGGCATTAAAAGCATGTTTGACCATGCTGTTTTTAGGTTGTAGATATTAAATAGAAATGAGACGTATATTTTTTTTTTTTATAAATTTGGACTAATAAAAGATCTCCTAGGTTGTATTTGATAGACCATATCAACATATTTTTCTGAATTAGAAGAAACCTTCAACTCATTAATTTTGTGAATTAAATTCCCATGACTATTTTTCAAATTTAATTGATCTAAACCTGTAGACTTAAAATGCCAAGTTCAAATATCATTCATTTTGCAAATAAAATTAAATGGGCCTGATTAAATGGTTTGCTCTTGAGTTTGTTTTTTTTAAAATCCATAACCGGGTGCCTTGTTATTGCTGCCAACAGTCATCGAGGCACGAACAGCTTAATTTAGTTCTTGTGCTATTTATACACATGCTCTAGGCACCCAGACCACTTCAGCTTAATGAAGTGGTCTGGGTGCCAGGTCCCTCTAGGATTAACCCTTTTTTTTAATAAACATAGCAGTTTCAGAGAAACTGCTATGTTTATAATAGGGTTAATCCAGCCTCTAAAACCTCTAGTGGCTCCCTCATTGACAGCTGCTAGAGGCGTTTGCGTGCTTCTCACTGTGAAAATCACAGTGAGAAGACGCAAGCGTCCATAGGAAAGCATTATGAATGCTTTCCTATGAGACTGTCTGAATGCGCGCGCAGCTCCTGTCGCGCATGTGCATTTAGCCGAATAGGAGGAGAGGAGGCGGAGAGGAGGAGGAGAGCTCCCCGCCCGGTGCTGGAAAAAAGGTAAGATTTAAGCCTTTCCTCTTCATCCAGCCTGGCAGGAGTAGGACCCTGAGGGTGGGGCACCCTCAGGGCACTATAGTGCCAGGAAAACGGGTATGTTTTCCTGGCACTATAGTGGTCCTTTAAGAGCTTTTCTGCCTGCAACTTCGCATTTTCCTGAATCCTTATAATTGCAAGTTCTCATTACCTACTTCCAATGCCTTGTCCCTCAATTCCAGACTTAGATTTACCAGACCACTCAGTACTATCTTTCCTTATCCTGTGATGTCTGCCCATACCTACTATTTTTTATTAAATATTTTATTATATTACATATGTCTGTGTTTTGCCTGTGTTACAATTGTAATGGCCCAGGAGGTCTCTTCCACACTTAATTTTGAATTTTTGTAAAGAAGATTCACAGACAGGCACTACCCCAAAGGCTTGTTGAACAGCACTAGAGAGCTTGTACGACAGTCTAGGAAAAAACCTGAAACCTGGGTTAACAGACCAAATAGAGATAAAATAGATTTTAGTTTGTCTTTTAACAAACAATTTAATAGCAAATCCAAATTAATATAAAAAGCACTTAATAAATGTTGGCCAGTTTTATTGTAGGATGATGTTTTAAAGGGAATTTTACCTCCTAGACCCATAGTCATTTACAATAAAACCAGGAATTCTAAATCTCATTTAGCACCCAGCCTTCTACCTCCCATTGATAAACAAAACGCAATTTTCTTTCCTAAACCGAATGGCTTTTTCAAATGTGGGCACTGCAAGATGTGTAAACACCTTCCCAGTTCAATTAAGGAATTTAGTAACCCTGCAACCAAACAGACCTACAAAATTAAGCACTTTATAAATTGTTCAACTAAAAATGTGGTTTATTTATTATAATGCCCCTGTGGGGCGCAAAATGTGGGATGTACAATCAGAACCCTTAGGGAACTCATCTTGGAACATCAACGGGCCATTACAAAGAAAGATGTAAAACACAGTGTACATAGACACTGTACAAACTGTGCTCTCTTTGATTTTAAGCAATTTTTATGTTTTGGGATTGACATAGTTTAACATGATAGTAGAATGGTGGATATAGTGAAAAAGGTGTGTCAACGTGAAACCCAATGGATATATAAACTTAAGACAATGGGAGATCCAGGTTTTAATGTTAATGGTGACATTATGGCTTTCATGTGATTCAGAACCATTTTTTATTTAAAAAAAATATATATATATATATTTATATATTTTTTTTATACTAATTTTTCATATTAATTGTATTATTAATGGCATATATATTTTTTATATATAATTTATTTTACATGCAGTGTCTTGATGTTTACATGGTGATATTAATCATAATTATTTATCTTTTTCTTTCCCATTTTTTTTTTTCATACTTTCTTTGTAACATTTATATTTTTTTCATTTATTATTGCTGGGGTACTAACATTTTGTGCGGTAATTTCAATTTATAACACATTAATCGATAATGCCATAATGAGCCCATAATGAGTGGATCTAAATTTTTATCTTTTGATAAACATTTGATTTGTTCCTCTACATTGTAAACAATCATGGTTACAAATCCTTTAAAGTAATGCACCAATTAACCACTGTTTATTCCGATGGTCTTTCGGGCTGTCAGTACATTGTAACCTTCTGGCCGTTTGGATTCAATATGATCGAGCGATTCAGTTATATTTCTACGTTTTTGCGCATGCACGATAATATTTTGTGCATGCGTGACTATGTAGTCGCTGCTGTACATGCGAGCAGCCATTCACTTTGCGCATGCGCGACTACTTAGATGCCGCTGTACATGCTAACAGACATTTTTTTCGCGCATGCATGGTAACGTAGACACTGCTGCATATGCGAGCAGCCATCGTTTTGGTGTCCATGAGTGGCGCCGGTGAAGATACCGGCAAACGATATTTATGTTGACTTAAATGTTAATTTTTATGCGCATTTTATTATTGTGGTCTTCCCCCAGATGATGGCCAGTCCGGGAAAGGAGTGCAATGGTTAGTCACTGGATTATATATCTAGAAGACATAACTTAATGACTACCAAATTGATCTCCATATACGATCTCGGCGGCCATGTTTTTGGTGGGAATTTGTTTTTACACACACCTGATCTGGTTCAACCCACTTGGGGAACCCATGTGCACAAAAATTGGTGGGGTTTATAAGTCTGAATTTTGTGGACTACATCTAAGCTCTTTCTTGAAAAAGTCCTGAGGACGAAACCGGTCGGACGCATACGGAGCCTCTATAACTCTCTCTTCACTCATTTTGGGACATCCTTATCCAGAACTCACTCCTTTATTAGCCCTTGGGATCCAGAACCTTGGTGCATTCAGGAGCTGACTCAGAACATCTTGTAGTCCCTTTGGGGCAGGTCTTTTGACCTATTGGTGTGCCTTTCTGACCACTGTTAGTGGCGTACCACTTGTGAGTGCAATTATTACCTTATCTTTTATCATTGTATCTAACAGTTTTACACTATGTTTTGTTTTACGTTTATGTTTTTAAGAGATTAAAAGCTGGAATATCATTTCCTAACTGGAGTACTACCAGTATATTTTGGGAGACCGATAACCAGTGTATGTATATTATCTCATTGGGGATCCTCCCACGTGTAATTGTAGCACACCACACCATTTATTTTGCCTCTTCCATGCTTAGCCTCTTTTAGACCTTTAGACTCCTTTGATCCTCTTTGCTACTTGTTACTGCCTGACCATTAAAGTTATAAAGCATAACATGAAGTAGTCTGGGTATCTATAGTGCCTCTTTGAGGTCAAAGTAGCTGAACTGTGTGGCATAGCCGACTTAGAGAAAGATTCCAGATTGGTTATTAAAGGCTTGAATTTGAAATTCACTTTGAATTCTTACTTTAGTTATTAACCAGGAGAGTCTTTTCAGCCATTAAAAATATTAGAGGATAGTCTGCATGGTACAAATAAAAATATTTCTGTTTATTGCAAAAAAGTTCTACAATAAAAAGAAACTGTCCAATGTATTGTGTATGCAGACTTCTCAGTTGTTTATATATATATATATATATATATATAGACTATATTTAAAAGAAGAAAAACTACCACAACAACAGGACATAGTCTTAAATTAGAGGGACAAAGGTTTAAAAATAATATCAGGAAGTATTACTTTACTGAGAGGGTAGTGGATGCATGGAATAGCCTTCCAGCTGAAGTGGTAGAGGTTAACACAGTAAAGGAGTTTAAGCATGCATGGGATAGGCATAAGGCTATCCTAACTATAAGATAAGGCTAGGGACTAATGAAAGTTTTTAGAAAATTGGGCAGACTAGATGGGCCGAATGGTTCTTATCTGCCGTCACATTCTATGTTTCTATGTTTCTATGTTTCTATATATTTTTGTTCCAACAGATAAATAAAACCTAAATAAATATATATATATCCTCAATCAAAAATAGCATAGGGTGTTATTGTCTGGTACAGATAATGGGAAACAAGACATTACTTGCTAATAAACTATGTAATTGTTTTGTAACCTAATCCAAATTCTGTTGGGGTTTTCTTGAATTAAATGAAAAGCTTTTTTTATGCGTCTAATTTCTAATTACCGTGATAATCGTTGTAATTTTTGGAATATATTTAAAATTAAATATGTTGAACAAATTATAAAGGGGAGTCATATAGGAATGATCTCTGAAGCAAAATCCTAAAAAAAAAAGTTATTAAGGACATTTGTTGAGAGATAAAATATATGAAGGATAAGTTATGACATGTCCAAGGGTAGACAAGTTACAGCACTGATATTGGCTGTTGCTTATGTTATGCTGAGACATCCAGTGATCTCCTTTCTTTGAGGTCATTGCATTACAGCTTTGACTTACTAATCAACCTGCTGGAATTGACCTCCTGGAGTCACTTAAATGGAAGTCAAAATAGGCAATATTACTTTAACAGGGATAAAGATATTTCTTAAACTGAATTGCAATCAGTTTCACATTTTGAGTCACAATATAGAAATGGAAAAAGCCATGTTGGTCAATTCTTCCAGTTTGATTATTTTGGCATATATTTTTAAATTCTTGGGCAATTCCTGGGAAGTCATGTGGATAAACCTGTCCCTATCAGGAGATTGTTTAAATTTCCTATAATAATGGAATATAATAACAGCAATATGGCAAGCACACCCTAAAAGTATAAGAATAAATATTAATAATAATAGACGTGTCTACAAAATTACATGTAAAACTGTAAAACCAAATATAATGCATAATACAATCTCCAGATTTTCAAAAGATATATATATATATATTTGTAGTCGGGACAATAAGCCGAGTTATAGCAGTGGTGGTACAAGTTGGTTGTGGTGTGCCAAAACCTACGTTCGGGTAGGCCTGTAAAAGAGGGCAAAAAGTTTAACAGTTTAATTCTTAATACGTGTTGACATTACATATCCAGTACTTTAAATGCCTGCCTCAGTTCCCTCTCTGTTTGAGGGATATCTGGAGTATGCAGACGATTCCAATGTCCCCGTTTATGACGTGCGCTGGGACTGCAGTGTTTATTCTAAAAGAATGACCTGAATATGATAAAGGGTCATATCAGAGTTTTATGATGTACATGATGAATTTGATTTAGTGAATGGTTAACGTGTAACCTTAAAAGAGAGCGCATGCCTGTGTAGTCCTTTAAGTGTAGGACAAATTGGTCTAGTATGTTGACTGGGCACCATTTATTGTTGTTAGTATGTAGGTGTATGTCTCCAGGTAGGTATAAGTATAAGAGTTTGTAAGCTAATTTAAGGTTGAGGTGGCAAAGGGATGTGAATGTCACCATGGTATCGAGGGAGTACGGATTGACGATTCCGAAGTGAACTTATTAAAATGGCCAGAGTTTTGGTATATAAATGGTTGGTATAAGCAGACAGCCGTGTGTACCGGAAATCTACCATGACCATAAGATGAGCTAATCCAGAATGAGATCATGAAATATAGGAGTTTTATTATGTTGTTAAGCAGCTGTGGAATGTTTGGAGGAATACCTGAAATGGGATTGAGACAAGGCTTCAGCTGTTATGTTCTGACCGGCTGATATGTGTATGCAGACAAGGTAAAATTGCTGTGTTGCTGCCAGCCAAGTCATTTTGTACACTGCTGTTTTTGACTAGCAATTGACAGACTTCCTCCCCCAAAGAGACCCCGGGCTGTGCAGTGGTCGCGATGGAGTATACTACAACAAGAGCTGAAGGTTACTAAAAGAGTAGGCTTCATGTCTCTGTGGGCCATGTGTAACAGAACCAGTTGTCCTTGATAATGGCTGAAAACCCAGTCTAAAATTACAGGGGAGTCATTGGGGGAATGAACATGCCTTACCCGTTACAATAGGGTAGGATGTTAGCCTACATTAACAGGTCTGCTTGAACATCTGTTGTTATGGTGCTACTGTCAAGAGGAAATCTGGAGTAGGCAGACCACTCAGGAAATAAGCGGTTACCTTGCGGTGTAATGCACATGGCAAACTACAGAGAACCAAGGAGAGACTGGCGATACAAATGGGAACAGGCACCTTTGCCAATGAAAGTCTTTCCTAATATGCTGAGCACTGTACGCAGGGGGCCGGGCTGTATTGACAATAAGTCAGGATGTATGCATATTAATGTCACCAGTAGTTGTTTGTGATACTTGCACGGGTGTAGATACCCGGCTGGGGAGCTCAGAGATGGCAATCATGAGTCTGTACAGCTTGGCTTCAGTGCTGTAGCTGGGAGCAGTAAGTCTTGACACATGAGTTCAGCAGCAATTAGGAACAGTCCCGGATTACAAGGAACTGTGTTGGTGGTATCCTGGTACTTGACCAGGGTACAATGGACTAGCTGGAGTGGAGGGTCTGGCGGGGGTACTTGGGAATTAAATAACCTCTTCTAGTGGTGAAAGACATAATATGATGAATAAACAATGAGTAAATGTAATGGGCATCCATGTATCAACTGGCAGCTCACTAAGTGCCAGATGGCGAAGAAATTAGCTAAATGCCAAGTGGCTCAGAGATGCTCTAGCTGTGATTTTGGCCAAGGGACGTAGGCCACAGTAAGAAGTGGCGTGAATGTTGACCTCTCGGTGACAAGTAAGAGATTCAAATGAGTGGCCATGGTAGATGAGGCCCTATCTAATAACCTGTAGAGGTTGGAGCAAGTCTCTAGCTATGAGTTGGGCTGATGGGTAAATACCTCTGCGTGAGGATGGGTGTTGGCCTTGCGGGTCTGAATTATTAATATATACTAGATTACCTGCACAAAACACTTTACAGCCAGTTGATCTATCCCTAAGAAGTGTAGGGGAATAGAAACGTAATGGATTGATAGAAAGTATGTTGGAACGTACGTACAATGCGCAACTAGTGAGATTGAGCTTGAGAAAGGATGTCATAGAGAGGAACCTAAAGAAACAATGGGAATATGTTCAGGATGGTGAAATAACGTACCTGTGTTGTGGTTAAGGATTAATGCGTCAACAACAGGTTGATAAGTAAGAATGGTGGGAACCAAGAAAAAAAAAAGTGCAGAGGTATCGTAGCGAAAGGCTGTGAGTGCCCAATATAAGTCCTGAGCTGCAGGATGGAAAAAAATAGGACTGTATGAGGGGTACGGACATATGGAACGAACAAATGTGGAATAAACATATCAAGGTTGTAAGAGTTGTGTAGAGGGCAAGCATGATGCCTTTGTTGTTTGAACCGATCCATATGTAGTGGTATGGAAAATTGTCATGAATACCAAGGTGGGCAATGTTGTATGTAGTTGAAGGCCGTCTGAGGCTGTGATTAAAACAAAATGAGGCAAATAACCAACGTGATAGATTATTAAGTGTCTAGATGTAGTTGACTTGTCATATGTAACGTTGTCAATACCATGCTAGACCGAAGTGGCTTAATATGTGGAGTAAGGATAAAACTTATCGGATGAGGGATTAAGGTTAAGGTTTCCCGGATTCCTTATGCTCCAAGAGGTCTATATAGGATTGGTTGGAGCAGGTCTAGCGAGACCGAGGGTATAATTGAATCAAGTAATATAAGCAGTATATAACCCCCATGAAGCAGGCCCTTCATTTTAAGCCCAAATGAGGAGTCAAAATTGTGTTGTATTGGGTTACCCATAGAGGGCCTCGTGAAACGAATGTAGTGAAGGTCAAAAAAGGACCATGTTTAAAAAGGTATTGATGACAATCGTTTGCAACATATGAGTATATTTAGGCTGTGTCCTATGTTGGTGATGATGATCCCACCTAATAGATACTGCTGAACCATAGTGTTTGACAAAGGGTAGGGACAACGTATATGATGAAGGATACAGGTTCTCCAGGAGGATGTCCTAGTTAAGCTATGATTAGTTTATCGATATCGTGTAGTGTGGTGGGGTAGTATGCAACCCCTGTAAGTGGATGTTATACAAATGAAAAGCCCAATGAAGCAATGAAATAGGAACATAGTATGTTGCCCACTGATTGTCATGTGAAACGGACATTGCAAAGTCCCATTGAGGGCCTTTTGCAAGAACTATGTATATGAGGCCGAGAAGGGACCCAATGTAAGTCCTGAGGTGCAAGGTGGACACGTGAGTCTATGATAAAAGTAATGGAGGGGGTGATTGTTAGATCAGATATAGGTTGTACAGTTTGTTGAGAAGTAGCGATTAAAGGAGCTATAACAGTAATGAGACAGTAGAGAAATAATAACAATAAAAATAATAAGTCTATCTTGTGAAATGGTTAACATAAAGAACGAAATAAATACACATGTTAAAAGTTATACAATACATATTTACTGAGCCAGTTGAACGGAGGGTATAAACAGAATTTATGACAGGAATGAGGTTTAGACCACTAGAATGCAATAGTGCTGAATTGATTTTAGGCTGTGATGGCCGTACGCTAAACGTAGGAGGAAACAGGATTTATAAGACATGTGAAAAGTGAACGTAATGTTTTTTATTTTATTTTTTGATTTATAATACATATGTTTACAAGGCATACTTGTGGAATGCTTAGGAGGACGATTAACACGTATGCATACATAATTGGTATAGCAGTGCACAATAGGGTTGAAAGCAAAAGCAAATGCTAGAATAACAGACGATCGACTTGACAGTACCATGTGTTAGAGGCCCTGTGTGGCTTGTTAAGAAACACTTGTAAATAAAATACCCCCCCCAAAAAAGCTATATTGTTGTATACTTGCCGGGTGGTCAGCCTGGGACTTAGTAGTAGAAATGGCAGCACTCACTGTGATTCCACCCCTTTATCCGCCGGACGTACTACAATTGTTGGGTCTTGTGCTAGATTTTGTATTAATTTTCTTTGTTTCTTCGTTATCTTTTGATGTTTAATGCGATGTTTACTTATGTGTTCTTTAGTTTCATTCATTACTGTATATATATATACGTTTTTATGGATGCATTGGTGGTGTTGAGTTGGGCCTCAGTATTTTGAATTCATCCTCATATTGGATATTGGAGACATTTGATTTTTTGGCAAAATATTCCTTTAAACACATATTTCTTCCAAAACGAAACATCTCAGTATTCCACTTAAAAAGATTGGGTCTTGATGTGGGTACAAATGTCAGTCCTTTGCTTTGTCAAGGCCTTGACTTGCAGAGAGTCCCAGTAAGGAAGTATTTCCCAAGTAAATCGATTAATCTCATAAGAGCAAGCATTAGGCTGCTACTAGGATAGGACCTGCCAAATATGGGAATATATAGTTGGCAGGCTTATGCAATATATGATCATATAATGTAACTAAACCCCCACCATTTTTTGCCTAGGTGAGGTGTTTTTAAATAAAACTATTACAATCTCTAAGATTAGAAATCATTGTTTAGTGAATAAGCAAGTGCGCTGGATTCTGTATTTTGTGTGTGTGTGTGTGTGTGTGTATATATATATATATATATATATATATAATACACAAGATCCAGCGCACTCACCTATCCACTAAACAGCAACTTCAATGTTGACAGATTTTATTAGTTTTTTGTTTTGTTTTTTTAAACACAATCTAGGCAAAAATAATGGGGGTTTAGTTACATTATATAAATATACTTAATCTTTTGAAAATATAAAATAACTGTGATTCTGCATCATTTACTTCATTATACAATTTATAGCCCATCATGTGCAAAATTATCTTTGTTTTTGTTCAGTCATAACCTAGTTTAACAGCTTCTTAATAATGGTAATAATAACAATAAATAAAAAATTGTAATGTAACTGACAGCTCAGGGTATTGTAAGACCGGGATATAAAGTCGACTAGAAACATAACATAACAGCCTTACAGGATTATTCACTAAACGCTTGGATTCTTAGCAAAATTATTTTAAATCGCAAAACTGGGGGTAAATAGCCAAGCTGTGACTATAACTGAGTTTAAGTTATTTTTTATTTTTTTTTACCAAGTCCGCTCCTTTAGCTGCAGAGGTGACTTTAGTGGCTGTCAGGAAGCCATTGTACAATGAAAACATTGTCTTTCCTGCGAAACAGCACTGTTTATAGTTACAGGGTTAAAAAGATAAGGACAAGGCACCTACATCACTTCATTGAGATGAAATAATCCTGTTGCCTATATAAGCAAAGTGAAAATAACCTGATAAATGGCACTATTTTCAAGTTTATTTTTCTTCTCCTGACCTAATTCTTTATTATTAGCCAAACTTGCTTCACTTCCCCCTTTTTGTCTCTCTCATGGATTTAGTAAACACTAGCAGGGTTATTTTCTAAAGCGAGAGTTGTGGGGAATTCAAAGTAAATTTAAAGAGAATTTCACATTTAAGACTCAACTATTTAAAAAAAAAAAAAATGCTCTAAACTATGCTTCAAATTCAACTACTTTGACCTTACATTTCAAATTAATATTGAATTTACTTTGGGTTGCTGACAACTCTCCCGTCAGTGAATCACCCTACAGAAGAATGAACTGCAAAATTCAGGCAAAAAGTGCTGATTTGGGAACATTCCCCAATTCACCGTTAGTCAGAGTTTGGCTGTCTCATGTAATTATTTACTAAAGTGAGAATTATCTTGAATTCAAGATATACTGAAAATTTCTAATTTAAAGCAAAAATAGCCGAATTGGAAAAATGTTCCATGTCACCTATACTTCCAGTTGGTCTAAAATTTTTAATATACTTTGAATTCACAAACCCTGCTAGTGAGATTTTTGCAATTTGCTTTTCAATTTCCTACAATTTGCTGTTCAGTGAATAAATGTTTACTGTTTTCATAAACCGACCTTGACTTCTCGACAGCTTTTTTACCATTGCAATATATTTTTCCTTTCAACAAATGCTCCACATGTGTATTTCCATCTCACCCTGATATTTCTTCCCATAAACAATATTATGAAACATGGAGCAGGGATTACCCATTTAAAGTAAAGATTATGACAATGCTAAGAAAAATAAGATCACTTGTTCTGTTCCAGAGCACATTTGATTTGTGACCTTCCATTAATGTCCCATGTATTACACTGACATCTTCCTTGTATCTACGTAGTGGAGAATTTTCCGATGCTACCTTATACATAAATTAACCCCATTAAACCCTCCCAATAATGACAGACAACTTAGTATGGATGAAACAGGCCACATCATTTATTATAACATAAATAAATACTGCATAACACATCCCTAACTTTATTTATTTAAAATCTTCTTTCTGTAACCAAAATTGTTAAACATAAATAAGCATAAATTAACATATATACATATATAACAATACACAGTGTTATACAGTAACCCAACCGTCCTTGCCAATAAACATACCGTGGTTCCTAATCACCACTTCCTCTCACCTCCCCCCTTGTCATAAATCATACCATTCCAATGCCCACCATCAGCCGACTTTATCCACGCTCAATAGGCACAATACCTCAGGCAACCTAAAGTTAACCATTTAAAGCCGGGAAGGTTGAGACTTGCCAACTTATTAACTCACTCCAACCATAAAAACATAACCCCACAAACTTAATTGGCAAGGACATACCCCCTAAAATCAGTGGGACACCCCACCAAAACCACCCATGGCCTGTTCCACCGCATCCTGCAGGGCGAGATTGAAAAGGTCGAGCCCGACCTCCATGAGGTGAACACCATCCGCCCGAAAAACATTGGCCGCCTCAAGTTCAAAAGCCCTGTGGTAGACCGGGATCCCCCGAACCCTCAAAACAAACAGGGAAACCCGCATGTTTCACTTGCGGCGGCACCGCTCCATAGCACTCTGGCTCCGGGCACCCCGCCAGTAGTTACGTGCAATGACCTCATACAATACCAACCACACATTGGGGAACAAAACTAAAATGCAGGCTTAATCACGTTTGACAGCCGAAATCAAGTCCCAAATGGGAACGGAACCCAGGTCATTCCCCCCAAGATGGATCACCAGGACACTCGGTACCCCCAGGAAACGGGACAGCTGCACCAACTCCGGCAGTAGCCGAACCCACCTTAGACCTCTCGAACCAAGCCATCTGACCTCAGCGTCGGAAGGCGTGAAACCCAACCGCTCACCTCCAGGCCGGATCGCAGCATGCTGCAGTAGACATATGAGTGTCCGATGATCCAGATCCTGGGGGGGGGGCGAATCTGCAGAAAGAAATTATGTCAATAGACCAGCCAGACGAATATAAGAAACATAGCGTCTCGAATCCCACCTCCCAATCCTCTGCACCATCTGCGCTGGCATGCCAAGCCTTGAGGCCTCAGTGGCCGTCCCCAATACGAAAAGAATGCCCCCCAAACACCTTGTTGTCCAAACCCAGGGATTCCAAACTCAAATGAAACACCCTGAGAAACTGGAAATGGGAAAGAAAACTACCATCCTCATGCACCAGTAGGTTCAAGGGGAAAGGGAAAGGAGGGGAGGGGAGGACACAGAGGAAGATAGAGACACAGGGGGCCCAGCCATAGACAAGCTGGGCCCCCCAGGAGACCCCACAATGGGAGACAGGGGAAAGGGGGAGGGAGCAGCGGACCCTGCATACCAGGAGCCTTCCTCACTGGTAGAGGAGGCTCCAGACCCACAGGGGGACCCCCCTCACCCTCAGACGGCGGTACCAGGTTACCCCACACAGCCCCACTCACCACCGACGATCTTGAAGCACCATCAACCCCCTGCCGACCGCGGGGGGACCGGGAACGATGCTGGACGGCCACCTGCCGCCCAGATGGATCCGCCGGCCTCCTATCGCCCCCAGCCCGCGGAGCACCGCTGGCGGCCGGAGCGGGATGCAGGGGGGCCGGCTGGGGCATGGAAGCCCGCCATGCAGGCCGTGCACGAGGCCTCCGGGCCACAGGTCTCACGGCAGGGGGAGGCCTCACCTCAGGCCTCCCAGTAGTAGGCCGCGCCACGTGCGGGGCTGCGGAAGGCCGTGAATCCCGGCCTCTAGTAGCAGGCTGCTTGTCTGGAGCCCCAGACACACGGTCCTGTTGGTGTCTCGGGCCCAGGCTCCCAGTCCTCAACCGGGCCCGAGGAGTATTATCTGGGGAGAGCCTGGCAGGCGGGCGGGAACGCCTGCCAGTGCTGGTGCGCCCCCAGGGGCAGGGACCGCATGGGAGGCAGCAGGGGAGACCACAGGGGGTGTTCCAAGGGCGGGTATGCCGCGAGGGGTCCCCCACCGGCAGCCATACCTCTACTAATCTGCCCAAATTGCTCCATCAGTTGCCGGCCACCATCCAGCTCTGCAGCAGCCCTGAGGGATGCCAGGATCGCCTCAATATCCATCCCTCAAGCTGTGAAGACAAAAGGCCCAGGCAAACAGAAACAGGAGGACGAGAAGAAGCTGTCTGCTGGCCCGGTTTCCAAGTGGCACTGAAACTAACTACATAGAAACTTAATCCCACCTACACATATTTCCTAAACCACTCTTCCGCATCTATCCCCACACTCCTACATGTGCTCTTGTCCACTTAGCTGCGCTATCTCCCCAGGTCCTATATTTACTCTTACCACCACTGCCTGTAGGCTATTACACCATTTCACCCTACTTGATTTGGAATAGTGCTTGCTAACAATCCCAATGAGAATACAGTTCTATAGCTACACAGAATAAGCGCTTGTTCTGACACTTCACTGTATCATGTATAAAATATATTCCCTGGGTTTTACCTTTCTTTTGTCTCAAGGAGACATGGGGCAGTAAATATGGAAAATGTTTCTTTTCCAGAAATCTAACTGGATTGTTTACTAAAGTGACAGGGTTATTAAACACTGGATTTTGTCAGGATGGTTTCAATCTGGTGAAAATTACCAAATTCTTACATTCAAAAGTTCAGATAAATTCAGTAAGTACAGATTTAACCAGAACTGAATGCACCCAGCAGGATGCACATTGCAAATTTTTATTCACTTGCGTAAAAGGACAATAAGGTTAAGTATTATTTGCCTTACGGCAACACTAGCAGTCAGCAGGCAAACCGTTAAAAAGCCCTCAGCAGTCCAATGGTTAATTTTGTGTTGACTGACTAACGCTTGCTAGCCAGCCACCACATTAAAAAAATGAAAAAATCAGGTGCAGTGGTCCTTTTTTAACCCTTCAGTGTAAAACATTGGTGTTTTGTATAAAGTAAGAGTTAACTATCCCTCTAGTGCAGGCAACCTTCGGTACCCCAGATGTTGTGGACTACATCACCCATAATGCTCTTACACCCATAATACTGGCAAAGCATCATGGGAGGTGTAGTCCAAAACATCTGGAGTGTCGAAGGTTGCCTATGCCTGCTCTAGTGGCTGTCGTTCGCCTCTAACACCGAGTCAGGCAAGGCTCTTTAGTCAAGTGCGGCTCATAGCTGCACATGCGTATCTCAACACAAATACTTCACTACGAGAAGCATTGGATTGTAAGAAATTGTGGAAGAGACAGCATGCATGCTGACCAAGACAGAACTGGAGCTAATGCCTGCAGCGATATAGCCCACGCTGGAAATGAGGTGAGTAAATTTTTTGGTTCACTTCAGCTCAATGAAGTGGTCTGGATGCCAGGTCCCTCAGGTTTTAACCCTTCAGATGCAAACATAGCAGTTTCAGAGAACTATGTTTACATTGCAGGGTTAAGACAGGCTCTAGTGGCGCATCTGTTATGCCTCCATTGTGCAGAGCGTCCATAGTAAAGCATTGAGAGCTGACGTCGGCGGGAGAGGAGAGGTCACCAGCGCCGAGGGA
This sequence comes from Pelobates cultripes, assembly GCA_933207985.1. Taxonomy (NCBI): domain Eukaryota; kingdom Metazoa; phylum Chordata; class Amphibia; order Anura; family Pelobatidae; genus Pelobates; species Pelobates cultripes. The sequence goes on along the minus strand of OW240914.1, from coordinate 121,961,747 downwards.
GCCCGGCGCTGGAATAAGGTAAGTGGCTGAAGGGGTTTTAACCCCTTCAGCGCCACGGAAGGGGGACCCGGAGGGTGGGGGCACCCTCAGGGCACTATAGTATCAGGAAAACCCCTATGTTTTCCTGACACTATAGTGATCCTTTAATTTTTAGCAGTAAAAGGCAGTGGACAAAGGTCAGAAAAGTAGAAGAGAACTTTTAGTCCAGAAAAAATGATTATTATTTTCAAGAATATAGATTTCTTTTATTGCACAATTCTATCAGCTGCTTTGAACAAATTAAGGGTTAATTCAAAGAGTAGAGAATTGGATCATAATTAATACCAAATTGTGGAAATTATGCTAAAATACCCAAACTGGGGTAATAGCTGAATATTTTTTTCTTTTTTTTCCAAAGAATTGTGAACTAACTCAGGACCATTTGTGTAATACTTCCATTTTACATTACCAGAAAAGGGTCTGTCTGCTAAACAGTTATTCTTCAACATTAGGCAGATTTGCATTCAAATAGTTTTCAATAAATAAGCAGATTGCACTTACTCAACTGGTTCAGCTACTTTATCTGAATTCTGCACAATGAATGTGCATTTTCAGCAGACAACTCTGATTGTTTTCATGAATAGGCTTCTTAGACTGGCTTTCTGCATGTATATTGTTTCTGTGTCTTTTAGAGGAACAGATCATAATCATACATAACTGTATAAATATAATTTACATATTGCAGTCCATATGCGAGGAATTGTTTAGGCTGGATGTTAAAACAAGCAGACAATGGCTTGATATTATCATGTCTTTGAGACTTTTGTTGGTATCTTGTGAGGCAGTTATAATTGTTTGAATATACAACTGTTTATTATAAATAATGTTTTAAGCATAAAATATGTTCACTATCTCCAGCCAGAATGAAAGATATTTTAAAAAACTATTTAAGAAATCTAAGAAACCATTGGTATTTAATAAATAAATACATTGATATTTTACTCCTAGCTTAAAATATTTCACTCAGCCAGGAATGCTTCAGTCCTGATTTGTGTCTTTATGCCAAAACAATACTGTTTAGCAGAACCAAAATGGCTAAGAAATTTTTTTTGACTAGGAAGAAAGTTATGTTTCAGCCCATCCTACATTTATATCTTTACACAGACATGCAAACTTACTTGGCATCAGTAGAAAGTAACTGCAGCATCTAGTACCAAAGGCTTGGACTTGACTCTCCATCTGGGCACCTTCCCATGCTGGTTCAGTGTTATTCAGGTGCACATACCCAGTGAAATTCCTACATGCATTCGCAACATCATGATTAGGAATAATCTAGTGTTATTAAATTCCCAGGAAATGTTGATGTCTTCACCTAGAAAACCCACCACATGGATTCTCATTGCTCAACTATTAAATTGATCAAATACTTTTTCAGCGTTCCTGATCTTGTATTCTTGGCTCAAATATGTTGTTTGTCAGTCCTGAACTTTTGCTAGTCATCTTAACCATTTGGGCACCACTTAGTAACTACTTTGTAGGGATGTGCATGGGCAAAAAATTTGGTTTGGTTCGGCACTTCCGAAATTCGGGGACTTCCAGAATTCGGGGACTTCAGCACTTTGGTTCGGGACTTCGGCAATTCAGTTCGGTTCGGCACTTCCGAAATTCAAGACTTCGGCACTATGGGAATTCAAGATTTTGGCAATTCCATAACCCTAACCCTACCTTTACCCCTAACCTTTCCCATAACCCTAACTCTACCTCTACCACTAACCCTTACCCAACCCTAACCCTACCTCTACCCCTAACCCTAACCCTACTCCTAACAGGGTTAGGGTTAGGGGTAGGGTTAGAGGAAGTTTGGGGTCAGGGGTAAGGTTAGGGGTAGTGTGACAAAAGCACCTTCAACACTGGGATTTGGAGAGGCCTGCTTTCCAGCCTCTTGCCCTGTGACTATGGCCCATGTATGAGACCTGGATTCAGGACTGGGGAAAGGCTTTGTTCGTGCCTTTTCCCCTTCTACAGTTCAACAGGCTTATGGTGTTCGTTTACCAAACAAACTGATGAACAGCGGACTACCCGCAAGTGGAGTGGGCAGCCTGTTAACCTCCCAGAAGCTGTGGTTAATGGCAGCTTAATTGATGAACGGCTGGATGGTTGCCGTTCGTATGCATGAACACGTGGCGGCGTCCATCTTAAACTGTCGAACGGTCAGTGGTTTGTCGTCGAACGATTGGAACTGTTTTCGGACACTATTTCACACGAACACTGCTGGGACTTTCAGACGTCCAGCCCTTCATTTATTTTTCATACGAACGCAGCGGGGTTCGGTACATTGAAGCCTACGAACCAGGGACACACATAGACTATGGCCATTCACCAGTTCATTCGACAATTTGAACGGTATTTGAACTATTGGAAATAGACCGGCCGCACAGCTTAATTCTCTGGAACTGTTTTGGGCATGAAAATATGCGTGTGGTCGGTCAACAGCTAACTTTTGAACCCCTGAACCGATCTAGGTGATTTTTAAGTATGTTGTTCCCCCAGATCGGGGCTCACCGGAAATGGATGTGGAGATATGTTTATGGAGATATTTTATGTTTTGGAGTATTTTCTGTACTTTGGGGAAAATGTTTGTTTTCTGACTGTGGATAATTAGATTATTGTATTAGCTACTGTAATGATATCACAGGCAGAGGGGAGGGATTGTTTGCTGTACATAGGAGTGTCACAGACTGTATGTTTGTTCTTATTGGTCTGTAGAGTTTCAAATGTGGTGATCCATCAGGTCCAGGGGTGTGCCTCTGGCCTGAGGAATTGTATATAAGCAAACCTGTATCAATAAAACCTCCTGTTCTACCCTTCATGAAGTTTTGGCTCATGTTTGGGGGGATTGGAGAACTACCTACACTCTGGGGATTGCTATAATCACTATACTCCCCAGAGTGCAATCACTGAGCTCTTATAAGAGCTTGATCCTGTTCCTGCTCTCTGGACTAAGAGAGGTCTACCTACTGGAAGCTGGATCCCAGTCTTGGGTCCAGAGTGGGTGGAAGACAGCGAGACCCCAACCAAGCTGCGACAGTTAGTGGGGTCTGCGGTGGTTATGGTGTCTAGTGGAGTGGTTGGAGCCCTCGGGAAGAACTAGGAGCATCCTTCAACGGAGGTACCCAGTCGGGGTGTCAGGCGATCCGTTACAGGTAGGGTTAGGGTTAGATTCCTGTCATCATTCCCTTAATTTTACCTCCCTCTCCTGTTTTGCCACTTTTCAGAAATCCAAAGCACTTCTGCAATTTGGTTCGGATCGGCAATTCGGCACTTCCAAAATTCGGCACTTCAGCACTTCAGAAATTCACAATTCACCACTTCAGCAATTCGGACATTTGGAAGCATCCGAAGCGTTTGTGAAATTTAAATTTGGACCGAAACAAATTGCACATGTCTACTACTTTTCTAGATCTGTTCCTTTGGCTCCAAGACCAGCTACTGTAACATTGTTCACTGCCTAGAAGTCTGATACCATTTTCCCGTTCAAGATACTCTTGCTTAGGCTACTTGTTTGTTTTCACACCTCCACCTAGTCTCAGCAACTAAACTAGAGACAACAACAAGCTAAGACCATGCATGGGTGCAATTTACATTCACCTCTCCCTTGCCCCCCCACCTCTACTATACAAACCCTCAAGGTTGATTCTAACTAATACATCACCAGATGATCCTGAGATTACTACACAACTCAATGTTACAGTAACTATTTTTGAAAAAAAAATAAACAGAATGATATGTCTTCACCTACAGTTGTCTGGGAGGCTTTTAAAAGTGTAAAGAGAGGCTATTTCATATAGATTTGTGAATTTAGCTTTAAATGATTGGTCTGAATTTGTACAAAATTCTGAACTCTCTAATGCTATATTAATGAATCACGAAACACACTAAATGGACAAACCATTTAATCTGTTAAGCGATTCAGAGTTATGTCTGTGCCATAGAAAGATGATTGGTTAATTATTAGGGGACAGCCACAAATGTTGACTGTGAAAAGTGACCATTAGAGGGAAAAAGGAGGAGCAGTGGAACAAAAAGATCCATATTTATATATATATTTTATTAATATGTAATAAATAAATATAACTGATGGTGAGTGTGTGTTCAGTCACTTTGATCTTTATGGATTTAAAGAGCTATATGCAGTGTTCAATTTGAGCACTGCATGTAGCTCACAAGTCCCTAATTGTCGCCCCAGCTGATCGAAGGGAGCCACAAGTGTCTACTGAGATCAAGGTCTTCTGGTGTGAGTAGGAATTTAAAACTGCTCACAACTCATTGCATTCAATGGGGATTTAAATCCTCATTTAAAGGGCTGTACAGTGCTCACTTTGAGCACTACGTATAGAGCATCTGACAATCAAGGACCACTAGAAATGGGCGTAGCTGACCCAAATGAGCTACAGGTATCAACTTATACCTGAGGCACCCTGGTGTGGTCAGGGAATTAATCTTGCTCACACCAACATGTTGGGCCGATGTCAATATGTCCTAAAGGAATTAAAGCCCAGTTTAGTTAGAATGTAGTGAGACATCAAAATGTGGTTAAAGAGATTGTATATACTTTGATAAGACACAAGCAATCAACATTAGCGAGTGTATCAATAGAACAAGCAACATTTAATTTTGATAACAATACAGTAGTTCTATATAAACCCCAAACATTGTAAGTGCACTTCTTCCATTACTACAGAATTATGTCTGGAATACAAATACATTTTATTTTTACTTTACCGACAGTTCCTTCAGCTAGAAATAAAGGAAAACAATATTTAAGCTTAAAATTAACCATTCATATAACATTCTAGGCAGTTTTATGTGAGACAGGCTTTCTGTGAAGTGGTTCCATTGGCATATAGTCAAGGTAAAAAGGTGAATGGGTATTTTGGGCAGAGAGTCTGTTTAATAAGCATTTTAGCTAAGGGAAGGCTGGCAAGGGGCTCTAATTTGTGAACATCATAACCTTTGGCCATGAAGTCAGTCTTTATATGTAAGGACTGTTCATCATAGAATCCTCAAAAATTGTCCCTTAGGTGCATTCTATAACCAAGGGGAATGATGGCAGCTTATATTTTCTATAAAACTATTACAGTCTACTTGTTTGAAGTGATTTTTAGTCTTAATTGTCCCCTCTTCTATAAAAATATCAAAATCCAAGAATGTGATTAATTCTCTGCTCCATATACTGCTTAGTTTAATGCCCCAGTCATTCGTATTCAAAATTTCCAGGAACACCATTAAATCATTTTCTTCACCTCTCCAGATAAACAATATATCATCTATATAGCGGCCATAGAAGACCAAGCTTTCCCCCCAGCCATGTGGAGATTTTTTTTATCTATGATGGATCATAGATAAAAAAATTCTCCCAGAAGGGCATAAATAAATTGGCATAGCTGGGGGCAAACTTGGTCCCCATGGTCGTCCCATTGACTAGTAAAAAAAAAAAAAGGTGTCATCATACCAAAAGAAGTTATTCTTCAGAATCAGCTCTATACCTTCTATAATATACTCTATTTGTTCCTGTTTAAATTCCTTGGATTCTGTTAGAAAATACCTCACTGCTCTGCAACAATAGGAATGTGGGATATTGCTATAGAGTGCTGCCACATCACCTGTAACCAGGATGCAGTTGTCATCCCAGGCTATATTTTGCAAAACTGTTTAAAACTGTAATGGTATCCTTAATATGTGATCTAGTATTTAAAACCAATGGTTGTAACTGTACTGGGATAGTCTACTAGAGATAGAGTCAATACCTGCTATAATCGGTCTTCCAGGGGGTTTTCATCTTTGTGGACTTTTGGTAAAAAGTAAAAATACAGGATTTTGGGGAATTTAATATTCAAAAATTGGAATTCTTTCAGATTTAAAATATTATCCTGGAACCCTTTTTCAAAAAATTTCGAAAAGGATATGTAAATACTTTAAAAAAAAACAAAAAAACCAAAAAAAAAAACCTGAGGGGAAATATATAGATAATATCCTTATAAAAAATGGCACAACTCAAAATCAGAGTTGAGGCCATATAGGATTAGAGTGTTCAGTTTGTAGATCCATTCCATCTCCCGTTTCCCCAAATCTCTTATGAAATCCCCACCTCTCCAATTTCTTTCCACTTTATCAATGCCACAGAAGGTCAAGCCCTCCGGTTTCTGACCATGATGTAATTTAAAATGGCTAGATACACTGAGTAAGGTACACTGAGTAAGGTACATAAGATTCCAATAGCTAGGTTATGTCAGTCCAGGTGTTATTGACAAAAGAAGTAACAAGCTGAGCAAGACACAAAGGGGCAATCAGGGGTCAGAGTCCAGAGTGCCAACAGTCAGGGCAAGGTACACAGAAGTAATCCAATAGTGGGGTCAGGTCAGGATAAGGGTCAGAATCCAGAGAGAAATAAAACTGACATAAATCAACAGACCGAGGCAAAACACTAGATAACTATACTAGGAGCACATAACAACAGAGGGTGTTAAGACCTGGGTATGCTAGCTTCCATGACTTGGTGGTGTGCGGGCAGAGAGGAGTCAGGACAAAGGAATAACAAAGTAAATGAACACCTGACAAGCAGGCTGAAGCTGTGCAAGGCATTTTCTAGACCTGCACTGTGTAAGTAAGTGTATGGGTTGTTAGCTTGTGCTCACAATACTCTCCAGGCCTGGACTGATCCACTACATTATTTCCTGGTGCACTGTCATGACATCAAGTACCTGGAGGTATGTGCTTGTCAGTGACTGCAAGATCGGATTTATTTATTTAACTAATGTATTATTTAAATATTTTACCAGGAAGGATACATTGAGATTTCTCTCATTTTCAAGTATGTTCTGGGTCCACAAAACATTGCATTGATACATTAGGGTACAATAAAATACAAAAACAATATCAATAGACAATATATACAAAATTTAACATAGAACAGGTAAGAAATATATAATCAACCATGACAGGTGCATTTTGTTTTGAGATATATAGAGAGTGATCTCTTAAAGTATTTTAGGCATGGGGAAGATTTGAAAGTGTGAGGGAGGTTGTTCCATAATTGCGTCTCTCTGTAGGAAAAGGAGGATCAAGCCACTTTCTTTTTGTATTGAGGTAGACTAAAAAAAAATGCTGATACTGGATCGGAGGTTATTGGAGGTGGGAACAGCCGTGGAGAGCATTCTGCTCAGGTAGGGTGGGAGCTTCCCAGAAAAGCTCCTAAACACACGGCTGGATAGGTGAAGAGTGCGTCTGGATTCCAGCGACAGCCAGTTTAGTTCTTTTAGCATGTCACAATGGTGGGTCCTGTAATTACATTGTAGCACAAATCGGCAGAATGAGTTATACAATGTATTACGTTTATTAAGGTGGGTTTGCGGTGCAGGTGCATATACTACATTCCCATAATCAATGATTGGCATCAGCATTTGCTGTACAATCTTTTCCTTTACTGTAGGGCTTAGGCAGTTTTTGTACAGGGCACCTAGTTTTGAATAAAGTTTAGATGCAAGTTTTTCTATGTGGCGGCCAAAAGATAGATTGGGGTCTAACAACATACTCAGGTATTTGAAAGAGTGGATTTGATTTTGTTTTGATGCATAGATGGGAATTGTGTAATTTGTGTAATTTAGACTGTTCCAAAGACAAATATCATTGTGTTAGTTGTGTCAGTGTTTAGGAAGAGTTTGTTTTTGTGATTCACTTTTCTACCTCTGTAAACTGGTCTTGGAGCAGAGCCTCAAGCTGCGGTAGATCGGATTTGCTTGCATAGATTACTGTGTCATCTGTGTACATGTGTACATTTGAGGATTTGCAAGCATTAGGCAGATCACATATAAATAATGTAAATAGTAGGGGGCCGAGAATGGAACCTTGGGGAAAACCACATGTGACTGGGAGAGGTAGGGAGTCTCTGTCAGAAATGGACACGTATGGTGATCGATCCGATACATATGATCGAAACAAGGTTAGCGAACAATCACCAATACCTGTTTGTTTTTTTTAGTTTGTGAAGTAGAATGTTGTGGTCTACTGTTTCAAAGACCTTTGCAAAATCAAGGAAAATAGCTCCAGTTAGGTCTCCTTGTTCGATGCCAATTTGGATGTCAATGCAAACTTTTAAGAGGGCAGTTGTAGTGGAGTGACTTGGGTGAAAACCTGATTGATCAGGAGTTAGATAGTTAGATTGTTGGTAATACTCATAGCTGCATATGGACGCATTTTTTTAAGATTTTTGACAATACTGCAAGCAATGATATTGCGGAAGTTGTGTCACCACTTTTATGAATAGGCACTACTCTCGCAGTCTTTGGGTATGTATCCAGACACCAAGGATTCATTAATTAGGGTTGTGACAGGTTTAGCAATTGCACTGAGCTTTAACAGCATTGCTGGGATTTGATCAGGTCCAGACTGGTTTTTCATTTTTAGATTATTAAGGTGTTTCTAAATGACACTAACAGGTACAGGTCTAAAATTGAACTTGACTATATTGGGTCTTTGCAAATTTAGTGGGGCCTGATTCACATTTGTAATTTCAGGATGAGTGTCATTTATTAGCTTGGCAATGAGATGAGACATTGATCATGATATTTATAACACACACAGTTTGTCATTAATGGCAATGAAGTATCATTGCATCTGCACCCCAGGCCAAACTCTGAGAGGGCACATCAGATAGCTCATATACTTAGGACCACCTGAAGGGCATTTGTGCTTAGGGGCATGGATGTGCAATGCACCACTTTATCATCACAACCAGGTTCCTCTAATATCGGCAACCATCCCTGGAAGGAAGTGAGTACAACTCAAAATGTGCAGCTAAAATTGTTTTGGTTACTATAGTGTCCCTTTAAGGTGGAGATCTTATTCAAACTTTAAAAACCTTCACTTTCAGAAGTTGTACCAATAGCGTGTTGCCATGGTAACCTGTCTGTATGCAGATGGGAGGTAACTTTCCCTGTTTCAGCTGAATCTCACTTTGATTTGGATGCTACACCAAATTGGTGGTTTCACAAGGGTGGTGAGTAATTGTTGATGTTTTATTATATACTGTGTATATATATATATATATATATATATATATATATATATATATATATTATATAATTTTCCAAATAGGTAGCTGCACTCACGGATTTTAAAAGTCCAAAATTTATTGAAAAATGTTTTTAAAAAAAGACTATCAACGTTTCAGTCCTCCATAGAAGACTTACATCAGGATCAAATAAAAACATATAGTGAACATATATTACATTTATACATAACATTATTAACTAAATTGGCTTACCCCCAGGAGAAACCACCATCTAACTGGCGTTCAGCCGTGCTTTGTGCGCATGTGCGACCAAGCTCCACCCCTTAGTGATGTCATAACGTGATGACGATATGTTCGTTACCATAGCAACGCAGGTAACCAAAGCATCACTATGGAGATAAAAAGAAACAAGCATACAGTGAAGCATATTTATAAGATCAAAAGGATAATAAAGTGACAAATCATGGGGATAATTTTAAAATTATGAAACGTTGATCGTCTTTTTTTTTTAAACATTTTTCAATAAATTGTGGACTTTTAAAATCCGTGAGTGCAGCTACCTATTTTGAAGCTTGGATAATACAGCCGTGGTTTGCTAGCACCCAGTTATAAAGGGACACTAAAGCGTGAGAGCAAGAGCATTATTTTATTTTATATATATATATGTGTGTATATATATATATATATATATATATATATATATTGTAAGCTTGCATTGTCCTAATGGAAGTTTACCTTGCTAAACTGAAACATTGACCTAATAAACAAAATTGTAGCATTATATTTTGATGTAACCTCCCTGGAGTGCCATTTTCTCTTGTAGTATATTCTCTGCTTAATGTCCTAGATTGTAGTAGTCCTCAAATGCAAGACATTATTTGTTACATGTATGTATATTTATTTATTCATGGAGGGTTTCTAAATGTTTCTCAAATACATGTATATGTACAGCTCTAGTACAACGGGGACCTATAAAGACTTGTTTCCATTTAAAATTGTAGATAAACAAATGAAGCTGAACTTTACATTCATTTTTCTTTATGAAGCTTTTAAATCTTGAATGCTCTGTATATAATCCTATGCTTATCCCTTCACATGAGGCAGACATCATATTATCTGGCATGTTGTCAAGGGTGGCTTGGTGTATGTGTGTAATATTGCATAAATGGATTTTAAGTTTTCTAGTTTTGTTTTAACTGTCTAGCTTTGACCACATTTTTTTTTTATTGCATCCAAAACACAGAGCTCTATCCTATGGAACAGAATTTTATTTCAGAATATTGCTATCTCTGCAGAATTACCCAAATTCTCATATGCACAACTATTTTTGTATTTTAAGATATACATTGCATTTATATAGTCTATTATGCATACCATACTTAAATTCACTAACAACAAAATATAGAAAGGTAAGGCTTGCCTGCAAATAGGGAGAGTGTAAAGTCAGTTTGCCACTGGTCCCGTATATTTTTTGAATAGTCTACCTGGCAATAGTGAGGAGTGTTAAAGTGCCATGGTCAGAAGGATATTATATGTTGGTAGAACACACTAGGATGAACATTTAGGGATTTTAACGATACATTGTATTCATAATGCTATAGTGTCTCTGTCCCTACTCTTTTTTTCAGGTCTCCCTCCCCTGTATGCCATAGACATTTAAAAAAAATAAAGATATACTCAACTTTCCCCAGCTTCGAGACTTGCTTTGCTAATTTTAACTCCCATCAGGCCCTGATGTACAAACCAGTGCTTCTCATAGAGGACCTAATGCGCATGCGCGCGCATTCATACTTCAACATGGGAAAGTTTTGAATCAATGCTTTACTACTGGGTTTCCACGTCACATGACCAAGTTTTGCTTCATCAGTAGAGCAATAGCACCTCTAGTGGCTGTCATAGTGTAAACATTGCAGTTTCTCAAAACTGCAATGTTTTACATTGCAGGGCTAGGAGGACAGGGACACTACACACA